>JBBJLR010000160.1:13161207-13181340 GCA_037577145.1 Brachypetersius gabonensis | reverse complement strand
TGCAGGTACAATGTAACACGCGAGGATCAGCGCCATGAGCTCCATGCAGAGCTGCTCCTCCAGGATTACTGAAAGTGATCTGAAAATAGTCTGTTTCCGTGCCGATGGTCTTCGGGTCTATTCTGGTTCATTTAGAACTCGGCATGTGTGAAAGCAAACCGGACCCACGTCTGTTTACTACAATAACATTTTTCTGACTGGAGCGGACTAAAGCGATCGAACTATAGGTGTGAAAGCACCCTAAAAGCTTGTTGGCTGATTCAAAGATGAGACGCTGCAATCACCTCACACCAGTTTGTCACAGGCAGAGACAGATTAGTTTGTTATGCCATTTGTTAAGCAAGTGCAAAGCAGTACTAAGATATCACAGATTTTAAATAAATGTGAGCAATGTTCTTAGTCTTTGAAAAAAACTTTTCCTCATGGTAGTTTGAGGATGATTTTGATACCTTTCCTCACTTAGTGGTTCCCAGACTTTTTTTCCTTGAAGCCCCTCTTGCCTGTGTCCAAAACAAGCCAGTCCCCCCCCCCCCCCCAAATCCCAAATCAAACAGAATAGTGATTAATTACAGACTTTTATTTGCAAAAAATAAACAGCGGTAGGTTTTTGCTCTTATACACACACACTTGTACGTTTCTCTCTTAAGAATCTCATTAAGAATTCAATGTGTACAATTATAATTTTGGTAAAAATTGTGCACCCCCTGTGATCTCTAGCGCCCCCCTAAGGGGGGCTCGGACCCCAGGATGGGAACCCCTGTCCTCACTGACACTGGGACGTTATCTTTCAGACCTCATTGATCTTTACTAAAACCCCTCCTGACCCACTGGCTGCCACACATACTGTCGGTTCTTCTCCTTTGTCCTCCAAACATATATCTGGAGGATGTGCTTCATCTGACCGCAGCCGTTGATTCCAGAATGCCTCTTGTTTAAGTGGCGTTACATAGTTCAGACGAGCCTTTCATGTAGATGATAGTGCAACAACCAGTGCATCGCTGTTCCTGTGCCAGCCATTGGCCTTCTGGCCCGTGTTGGTGATGCAGAGACTTTGCTTTGTCAACCTGACCAGCCTATGTGCAGGTATGCAGAGATTTCTTAGTCTTTCAGGTCTTGTCTTGACTTGCCAGTCATCTTTAGCCTCAGATCCTCTGCTTGGATGAGTGTAATATCAACATGACTGAGTGGGTCACATCATTTATTAGGCTCTGGGTTTCTCTGCACCAAGGGCTGAGTGATGTAGCAAAACTATTTACATGAATTACAGTTACTACATGAGAGAGGTTGAAAATTAACCAGCTGTGCCACAAATAAAAACAATAATACTTTAAAAACTGACTTCTTTTCAGTAACATTTAATCCATATTACAGTTGCAAGGAACCGAAACTATAAACACAATTTTTTTAAACATTAAACACTCTTTACTAAGTAGGAATAATGTCTCTGTTTGTAGTAAATCTTGTTTTTTAATCATGGTATGTTCAGGAAATCATACTGTGACCGTTTATATCCTTGCTGGTAAGTCATGTTTCATAGCCCTGTGTACACCTGAACTGGATTAATGCCTTAAAAGCTGAATAAGCTCTGAGACCTTACAAAAAATGACACTAGTGGATAAACTAGCAGCATGCCAGCCCCCCCTCCCCCTTTTGCAAACTGTCTCAGTCTATGGGATTAAACCAGTGGAGACAGGCAAAAAGCTCGTCAGCAATTATAGGAAGCGTTTGATTGCTGTAAGAGCCTATAAAGGCTTTTCTATTGATTTATTGAATCATTTTGGACATGTTACTTTTTGATCCAAATGTAAATAAAAGTTGAGAAATTTTTCTTCACAATCATCTTATCTTCTGGAAGACACCCGTGTCATTTCCAATCAAGAAGAGGTTTGCTGGTTGTATAAAAGTAACTAAGGAATTTGAAGAAGAACAGATTAATGTGCATCCTGAAAATATTTAATGGTGGGCAGAAACTATTAACGTGACTCAGACACTCCAAACTCCACAGTTCAGTAGTTCTCCAGGAGACCTTCCAATGAGCCCTCATTTGTAGTTGAAGCCCGAGTAGATCAGGGGTTATTCCCTGAAAACCATTCACCTTGCCGCCGTGTCCCAATACTTTTGTCCAGCAACTTTCCGAGTTGCATATCTTGGCGGGGAATTTAAATTAAAAGAAGCGAATACAGATTTACCTTTACATTTTCTTTAAGGGTAATCCATTAAACTGAGTTTAAAATGAACTTGAAGTGTTCAGGGAGCAGATTTGGGGCCTTATTTAGGGTCATGATGGACTGCGCTTAATTGTTTTAAACCACTCAACTCCTGTTTAATTTTTTCAGAGGAAAGAAAATGAACGTAGATCACGAAGTAACGCTCCTTGTGGATGAGATTCGTCGACTTGGCAGCAAAAGTAAGCTTTGTTGTCCTTTATTACAGCCTTTAAACTACATTTTCAGCACCTCCTCCTCCTTGAAAGTAACATTAGATACATGTAACTTACCACATGTGTATATACAGTATAGGCAGTCATACATCTTTTTTTGCTCATGGCTCTCTACAGTGTTCTAAAGTATCTGCAGTGTTCTCATTTTAACTTCTACATCCACTCTGTATGTACTTCTATATACTCACTGTGTACATGCTTACGACGTATCTGGTCTTCCTTTTAAACGTGCAGTTTAGTCTTACTAACAGTTTACATACATGTATATATTTACAATTCAGAAGGGCATATTAATATTCCATTCTGCACTGACATTTTATTCTATTCTATTGTTTTTCTTAATTTTGCTGCTCTTAACTTTACTGTCCCCTTTCTGCCGTGTCCAAGCAAATTTCCCACTTGTGGGACTAATAAAGGTTTATCATATCATCTCTTGACATGTTTATTTGGTTTTGGCTGAACTTGGGCAGTTGTTTTTTGTGATGCCTGTTTTCCTTCCATGGGCAAATTACTTTTGAAAATCAAAGCACTGAACTCGACTCCCTCTGTCATAACTTTCACTTTAACAATCTGTTTGCATGTTCAGAATCAGAGGTCCTGTATGTGACGTCTGCTTCTTAATATACTCCTAACAAAATTCTGCACTACTCACACATATGCTGACTTTGACCTTAACTATTTTTAAAGTTTATGTGAATCATGTCAGTTCAATGTGATTAAATCTGATTAGACCAATGGTTTGAAAGAAAATGTTATTTGCTAATGTCATTTGTTAGGGCTGCACGATTATGGCCAAAATGATAATCATGATTACTTTTGATCAATATTGAAATCATGATTATTAATTATTTATTATTTTAGGTAAAACACATTTTTATGTCACGTTCTATTTTAAACAAACAGTAAGTGAACAAGGCTTTCAGTTCAAAATGAAACCTCAAATAAAAATAAAAATAATAAAATTTACCCAAGATAAAGGGCTTACAAAAAATAAATATGCAACTGCAGAGTGCAAAAAAAAGAAGCTGATGCAGAAAAGGCACATATTACGAGGAAAAGGGACAAACTACAGGTCTACAGACTGCACACATGCTCTCACGCACGCACGTGAGCACACACAGGCACACACTCTTTCACACACACTCACACGCGCTCCTTTTTTAGGCAGCTTACTGAAGCCCTAATGTCTCATTCGCCCCCTGGTGGTTGGCTCATTTATTGGTTGAGAAAGTGCTTGATCCGATGTGCAGCAGAGCTGCTATTCAAATCACCGATGCTCCCCCCACACACTGCCCCCTCCCTCCACACACTGCCCCCTCCCTCCACACACTGCTCCCCGGGCGCTGTGTTCGTAGCTGCCCCCTGCTTCACTTGGTGAATGGGTTAAATGCAGAGGAAGTATTTCGTGCTGTTCACACCGTGTGCTCTGGCGTGTTCACGTATGACCAGACTGTCACTTTCACTTTTCACTCCTTTACAGACGCAGATGGCCAAACTAGCGTCAAATTTGGAGTCCTGTTCAATGACGACAAGTGTGCTAACCTCTTCGAGGCGCTCGTCGGAACGCTGAAAGCGGCCAAGCGAAAGAGGGTCATCACGTTCCAGGGGGAACTTTTACTGCAAGGAGTTCACGACAACGTGGACGTCATCTTACTGCAGGAATGAGTTTAACATGCTGTCCTCTTGGCAGCATTTTCTTTTCTCCCAGAGATGTTCGCGCTACAATGAGTGGACCACATTTTGAAATCTCACACTCATGAATGTATAATTTTTCTACATTGGAATATTTTTATAAAGCTGTTTTTGCCAGGGGGATTAAGTTTCATCCCAGTTCATTTGCTTGCTTGCTGTTGAATGAGCAACAACCATTTATTCCCCTTGTGGTGGTGTTGCAACCTCTTTGTAAACTTCCATCACACATTCGAATCACTTTTTCAAGCTGCCTGACTGCGAAACCAAATGTATTTTGCATTTTTTGGCGCATTTCAATCTTGTACTGTATTAGTTTGTGAGCAGGGATTATGGAATGTTTGACATCAGTATAATTTCTACTGTTTATAAAACGTTTAATGTCTTACAGAAGCCAATGAACTTCCGGTGCAATACTGTTACTGTGAAGATGGCCATGAGATTCATTTGTGCCAAATCTTGAGCTGATTCCATTGTTGACTAAATTTTTTTTGTCAACAATGGGCTTAAATTTAATGGTGTAGAATTTTATTAGAGTTCCAGTGTGGATTTTTTTTTTAACTTAAAAAGAAACAAAAGCCTTAAGGGTTATAGCACACGTTTCAAGGAAGGAATCTGAAACCATATTGCTGAAATGGCAAGCCCTTTTTCAGGCATAGTAAATTGGGACAACATAAATAGTGATTTAAAGGGGTTTTATCTCAGCAGTACATACTGAAATTTCATACAATCAAATATCACAAATCTCACATGGCTCCTTATTGGGCATATTATGCATTTTATAGGTACAGAAGCCATTATTTTATCACCTTTACAGCAGTGTGATCTAGGGCTCCATAAGATTGTTCATTTATATTGAAAAGACTTCAACTTTGCCTTCATATCAGCCTTTTGATATAATTCTTCTCATTAAAAATGTACCATTTGCAGTCTTGTATTGTTTTTTTCATTCAAATAAACCTGTAAAGCAAGGCTAGTACATGCAATGTTAGCCTGAGCAAGATAAAAGATGATGTTAGATAAGCATAAAATCTCCTCATCAACATAGAATGCCACCACCAGCTGACTTTAAATGCAAATCTATGTAGGAATCACAGTTTAACATGTGCAGTGTAAGCAGGGTCAGTGTGTTTGATCTTTTATCTGACTAGAAAACAAGAGCACTAGGCACCACCCTTAGTGTAAGAAACAGATCACCATTATAAGACATACTCTATCATCATGAAACACTATCATTTACAGTTACCTGGAAGTAGGGGGTACCTGGATTCAGTAATTAAAAGGCATACCAATACTTTTTCATAAACAGTATTGATAAACTGTTATAAAGGACTTTATCACCATCACCGAAACAGAGAACCAGAATGTAAAGTGTTTGGGATCGGCTACTTTTAGAGCCCCATTCTCTTACATGCTCTCTTCTGGCCCTGCTGCTATTAATAACTCCGCACTTCGAGAAAGGGGCGGTGGCTCCGTGGCGTAAAGGAGGGTGGAGACAAACGCGACACGCCCATTTTCTCTTCAGAGCACGGGAAGACAGATTCAGTTCTAATGAACCGAATCTTTCAAATTCTCAAGTTCGTGATTCAATGACTCGTTTTCTTTGGCGAACGAGCGGCGGTAGAACATTTAATCAAGTACAAAAAAACACTATGTGGACAAAAGTATTAGGACATCTTTTAATTATTGAATTTAGGTTGCCCTTTACGCTCAGTGAAGGAAAATCTGAATGCTTTCAGCACCACGCTTCCAACTTGGTGGACACAATTTGGGGAACATTCTTTTCTATTTCAGCTTGAGATGAATGAGCACAAATTCCCACAGAAATCTCTAACTAATAGAAACCCTATTGTTATCGGTGCAAAGGGCTGGGGTGGTGGCGGTCCAAGTCCATTTTGTAAGTGCAAAGTCATTAAAGTCTGTTGGTGGAATGGTCAGTCGTCCATGTAATGTAGCTTAAACAAGAATGAGAAAGATCACTCGACTCACCAGTAGGACCTGGCTATTGTTTCATCTCTGCACACTGTACTGGTACTAAATGTAAATTATTATTCGAACTCATCGTAAACATTGCACGAAGAATACCATGGATTCAGGTGGACTAGTGAACCGAATCTTTGATGTAGGGATTCGGCTCAAAGAATGATTCCTTGAATCCTCCGTCTCGGAGAGAGTGGAATCAAAACAAGCGGGGGGACACGCCTTCGCCATGGCTCTCGTGCTGTCAGAGCGCGCGCCGCGCAGCACCGCGATGTTCGTGTACGAGCTTTAACGGCTCTACGGACGCGTTGTGTCTGGACACCGACAGCCCCCCTGAGAACCAGAAACGGGGGGGACGATGGTTGGGGACGGGCGCTGACGGACGGGGTCGCTTCTTTACCGAGCGAGCGAGAGCGCGAACGCTATGCCCAACCAGAAGAACAGCAAGGGGAAGAGAAACAAGAGAACGAACAGCAGCGGCGACGAGCAGGAAAATGGAGCCTCAGCGGCGGCGGCGACGACGACGGCGGTGGCTGTGGTGGGAGCAGCAGCTCCTGGAGGAGGAACGCCAGGGGCCGTCGGAGCCACGGCAGGGGTTGCAGGAGCACCACTGACTGAAAACAGAGGTGCGGAGAGGATAAAAAAAAAAAAAACACACACCACCGGCCCCCTTCTAAGAGCGGCTCCACGGAGTGTTTGGGTCCGGGAGGGGGTGGGGGTGTGAGGAAACGAGCCCCATATGTTACACGATGCTGAAATGAAAATACCTTCTCTTCCAAACACGATTCACTCGTGAAGGAACCATTATGGTAACCGATTCACACAGTCAACCGAGTCGAGATTTTTATTTGGCGACTACGCAGTGTTTACGTCCGTCTTGCAGTCTGAAGAGCTCGAAGAAAAATCTATCATGGGATAAAATCATGATACAAATGCTTTAATTTAAGAACGGCTCATTAGAACGCACTCAGACGCCTGAGTCTGATTGGGTCGTTCAGTGTTGTTGTAAATGAAGGGGATGCGAGTTAATGGTGTGGCAGTAAAAGAAGACAGCTGACTTCCCCACTCAGTGCGTGCCCTTCCCCCCTGAAGCGAAAGTGAAGGATTGAATCGCAGGCTCGATTCACTAAAAGTTAGAACGAATCGAGTCCGTGTAGCTGATTCGAACCCCATCAGTTGTCGTTTCCTACCTGTTCCGAGCGAGTTTCGGCACGTCGCGGGCTTTGATGCCGAATTGTTGCGCCATAACCTTGGGTTGGTTACCTCTGTTTCAGTGCCCGCTCCGTGTCCTGCACACACGATCAGGCCTCGCTCAAGACGTCGAGATTCAAAATATTAATTTCCATGTTCTTGTAACCAATGTAGAGTTAAAAGGAACACACTGGCGTGGATCCTTGCAGTGCCTGACATTGATCTCTCACCAGTTTAGCTGTGTTGGTGGTGCTTCATACTGAATACACGGGCTTAGACTGTCATGGTTGTGGCCATTAGTTAAGCTTTGTTAATTGATGTGAGCAGAGTAGACTTGTAGGCTTTCGTACATGATTTGGGTCAGTATGTCCCCCCTCTCTCTCTCCCACAGCATCCCAGGAACACACATGTGTGTTGCATAATTTCTTTTTCTTTTGAGTGCTCTTCTTTGTGTGGGTAGCTCACCCACAGGGTCTGCACAAATAGAACACTGATTCTTAGAATTCGCGGAGATTGCGGAGGCATGGGTCCTCTGATCTATTGATAGATGCACACTGAATTGTCCAAGGTCATCATTTAGGGGAATGTCTCACAGGACAGACTCTTGAGCCACGCAGATCTGGTTATTTAGACCAGTGCATGAACACTTCTCAACCTCCCTTTAGTGACATTTCTTTGAGGATTAGTTCATTCAAATGTATTGCACATATTTGCTAATAGGCTAGCCAGAGTAAGGGCAAGCGTTGTTCGTACTGTCACAGTTTTCCTCAGATGTAGTGGATCATTCGAGACTTGAATGCCTTGAAGCCTTGCTTCTTTGGTCTTGCATTGGAGCTAACAAGTATAGGAAGCTGGCAGCCGGCAGTTAAGAGCAGAGTGCAATGACAGATCATCACCTTGCTTTAAACCGTATCGAGTTATGTAATCAGCAGGTCACTTGCTTTAACAGCGTTTTTATACAGTGTTAAAAATCACATAAGCATGTCTCTGTGAGATTACCTAGCAGGGCTGCCCAGTTTGTTGCAGTTGATGGTAGTGTAAAGTTTGTGCTTTGCTAAATGATGGACATAAGCTTCTAAAAAGTAGTAAATATTGTGTATTGTGAAAATCTCTTGTGATAAGTGTTGATATGTTTACGTCATATTACCATTCCCTACTAAACTTTAATGTCTTGATTTATTAGATTTGGAGGAAAACGTATATAGTCTAGTACATTTATCATTATTATTGTGGTGTCAGTTATGATAGTTGAAAAACAGCTGTGTTGAACATCACAAAACATTGCCTGTGTTTTGTGTTGGGTTCTATAGACGCACCGTGTGCTACCCCTCTGGTGTGCAGCATGGGTCGTTCTGTGGATCTGGAGAAAGACGACTACCAGCGAGTGCTGTGCAACAGTGAACACTGTCCTTATGGCAACTGGATGCACCTGCAGTGCTTCTATGAGTGGGAGAGCAGCATCTTGGCACAGTTCAACTGCATTGGTCGTGCGCGCAGCTGGAATGAGAAGCAATGCAGGCAGAACATGTGGACCAAGAAGGGCTACGACTTGGCCTTTCGCTTCTGCTCCTGCCGCTGTGGCCAGGGTCACTTAAAGAAAGACACGGACTGGTATCAGGTCAAGCGAATGCAGGACGAGCGGAAGAAGAAGGTACTGCCAGAGAAGAGTGGAGCCAAGGCCAGGGAAGCAGGTGCCTCTTGTGGGGGTGGAGCAGAGGCTCCAGAGGAGCCCAAAAAAGGGAAGTCATCCAGTAAACTAGCTCATCGAGGCTCCAACCAGGAGCTGTCTCGCCGCCAGTCTGTGGACCGGCAGAACTCTCAGGAGAGAGGCCATGCGGGTCCAGCGTGCGATTCACCTGGCCAGTCGCCGCCCTCGGGCTTCTCCTTCTTTTCTCCGCAGCAGGCTGTAGGCCCTCGCAGTTCCCGTCATCTGGGTGAGTTCTTGAAGAGCGCCGTCCACATGGAAGGTGGTCGAAAGCACCTTTTGGCTGCCCGTGGGGCTACCCACCCTGACCATGGGGCAACGGCTGGCCTGTGCCTACCCCGCCTCGCACCTGGCGATAACCCTGTGCAGTTTCTTCGGAGGCTGGACCTCTCCGAGCTGCTGGCACACATCCCCCGCCACAAGCTCAACACCTACCACGTGCGCATGGAGGACGATGCACAGGCCGGCCAGGGTGAGGACCTGAGGAAGTTTATACTGTCTGCACTGAGCGCCAGTCATCGTAATGTGGTCCACTGCGCCCTGTGCCATCGCACACTGCCCATTTTTGAGCAGTTCCCGCTTGTGGATGGGACGCTGTTCCTCAGCCCCTCACGCCATGATGAGATCGAGTATGATGTTCCGTGCCATTTACAAGGTGAGGATCTTTCCTTACACACTTGTGTTAAACACAGCATGGGTTTACAAAAAAACTGCTATTTTAATTCTAATTCTTTTCAAAAGGTTGGAACCTAGTCTCATGTTAAAGCTTCTGGTCTGAGGATGTGCTAAGACTTACGATGCACAACAGATGGCTTTTTGGCAGCACTGATCAAATTCTCTCTGAAATAAAATGAATGTGGTATTAATGTAGGATATCATATCACTCTGTATTGAAAATTATATTAAAGTGTGGGAATTCCTGTGTGCTGTTATGGTTTACACGAGTAAAGTCCATTTTAAAACCGTCAGGTCAATGTAACCTCCTCTTTTTCAAGCTTCCAGCTTATTGTTGGAATTTGGAATGTATTGTTCTTTTATACATGTGTCTGCAAACAGTATATTAATGATATATAAATGTACATGTTTGTAAACATATATTTCAAACTTTTTAAGTGGTAGTTCTTTGTTGAATAATGGTGTGTTAGTAACTCAAAAAATGCATTATAAGGCTTGTGTTATTTTTGCTTTATGTAAATGTTATGTAAACTTATCAGCCACATTTTTGATGAGTGATCACATTTTCAGGACCTTTACTGTAACAGCATTTAGCCACGTTTCACTGTTTATTTGTTACTAAGGTGTCTATTAGAGCGGGGAAAGTATGTGTGATGGAAAGTTGTAGGTGCCCACCTGAAAACTGATAAACCAGGCAGAATAGTGAGTAGGCGTTGGTTATAAGAAAAGCTGTTCCCTTTTCAGCTGTGTGCCTTATAGGAAAAGGTTTGTCAAGGTCTGTTGGAAACTCAGCAAAGACTACATGAATAATCAGGCCATTAGTGATCATGAAGAAGTGTAAAATGAATGAGAAGTGTACATCAAACTGACTGTAAAAACAAATTGAAATATGGTATTAAGAAAGGCTTGGGGAGGCTTTTGTCTTTATTGTACCCAAACAACATAGTGACTTTGTTGCTGTGTGTTATCACGAATGTAACAAATTTTTACATAAATTTTCATGTAAAATGAATTGTTTCATTGCAATTTTTGTTTCTTAATCAAGTTTTGCTGATCCAGAAAATCATCAGTTCTTTCCTACCTGTAGTGGTTGTAGAGATAAACTAAATTCCATGTATATTTTTGTTATAAGTTTGTTGTAATACTACTATTATTTTAATTTTAGTCTCTCAAAATATTAATATGCAAAAAGTTATAAGTACAGTAAGCTACATTCCGAGAGCACCTGTATATAATGAAAAAACGCGTTGTGTTTTGGTTTAAAAAAATGCCTAAACATTTTTATAGTGTAAACTCTAAATATGCCCCAAATATGCTCCCAAAACATGTTATTCATGCACGGGCATTTTCTTTGGTATAAACAGGTAGATACAGTAATAATAGTGTAATTTTTTGTAATAAAAATACAATAAAATGTAGGGGTAATCACCAATAATTTTTACAATTTAATAATTTACTGTTCAACAGTGGCGCTGTTCAATCTTATTGTAGAGACTCAAGATGAGAAAAAGAACAGCTGTCCGGTGCACGGCGGCCATCGGCCTGTCTTTCTCGGACCAGACGCAAACATTACAAACAATAAGTAGCTTTAAATTAAAAATGTGGAATTCTCAGAAACACGCTAAAGTTGAAATGCATAAAACATAGATAAATAAAAAACAAAAAAAGAGCAAAGCCTGAATGTAGCGGTCCAGAAGGCATCTGAATGTAGCTGGCCACCCGTCCGTCTGTGTTTCTGAAAAGGCAAGGAAGTTTTCCAGTGATTCCGGTTAATATATGGGCTGCTAGTCTCTGTTTAATACACTATTCTGTTAAAGGCCTACAGAGAACATTGTTATATCTTTCAACAGTTTTAAAGCACTTCTGAATGCACTGTGTTCAGGCACTTCGTTCAGAATATTAAAATGCACTTACATTCACTTGTTTTATGAGAGAAGATATTTAATTGTATAATATTTCAGCTGTCTTGCTTTTAGGCTATTCGTGAGTGGGGCCAAACAAAATTTTTAATAAATTTTTTTTTAATATTGTGCATTGTTTGTTACAAAACTATGAAAATATTTATTTACCATTCAGATTTATTCTTTTAATAATTTAACAATAATTTCTTTCGTGTTTTGGTTTAATTTTTTGGCCAAGTGTTTCCTCATTTTCGGTTTTTGGTTACAGCCAAAAAAAAAAAAAATAGTTTTGGTGCATCCCTACTATTTATGTTACAAAATGAGTACATTTTTGTAATAATTTAGAAGTAAAATGCATAATAAAAAACATATTGCCGCAAAAAAACCATGTGGAGAATATTTGTAGGTTCTGTGTTGTTGTGGAGATTTCCGTGTAAAACGATGAGTTTGGTTCTCATAAAAAATCCGTGTGTGACTGGATCCGGGAGTCCTGATCCACGTAAAACTGGGGGATTACTGTATAACAAAAGACCATGAAAGCCGAGAATTTTTTTTTTTTTTAAATTGCTGTTTCTAACGAAACCCTTGAAGCTACATGAAAATAAATAAACGCTAGTTTTCTGTGATTGTATAAGAAACACTACAAAATGTAATTAAAACACATTTTTGTTGCCTGGTGTCATGATGAAAAAAACCAAAAAGATTTCAGTACATTAAATCAGTCACTTGTGATATGAAACATCATTAAGCACCAAATATATTACAGTATTATTAATTGTGTCATCATTTTCAGAACCTAAAACAATGCACTTCTAATATTTCTAAAGGGAGGCTGATGCACCTGTATGCTATATGTGTGGACTGTCTGGAGGGAGTGCACAAAATCGTGTGTATAAAGTGCAAATCTCGATGGGATGGAAGCTGGCACCAACTGGGCACCATGTATACTTATGACATTCTGGCTGCTTCACCCTGTTGCCAGGTATGTAGTGCTTGTCTCCCAGTAGATAAAAAAAATTACAGCAGTTTACATTTAAAAAAACAGCCGGCCTTTTATACTGTGATAATAGATTCATAGATTTTTGTTATAATGTCTTGTTTTCCAGCAGGAGTCAAAAACAGTGCAAATAGCTGAACGTTATTTTTATGAACGTAAAGTAAAGAATTAAGTAAAGGATTAATGATGTATTTCCTCTTAAACTGTGGCTATTATAATATTATAATCGCAATCTAGTGGAAGTTTAAGCATGGATTTCAGAGCAGATATGAACCTGCCTGCATGGCAGGAGACTTCTTCAAAGTCTTCTGTGTAAAATATTCATTTGTGATCAGATACAGCTGTATTTAGAGTAGCTAACAACTATAGTGTCCTAGAAATGTAGCTCAAAAGTTCAACAAACGATTCCACTATATCAGAAAAAAACTGCAAAATTATATTAGAGAGTCGCAAGATGAAAAACACTTCCAACTAAAAAGACCCTGATGACATCCAAGCCTTAAGGAATACATTTTTGTGGACTAATGAGTCAAACGTGAAACCTTTTGGAAGGCAGTGGTCCCGTTACATCGGTCATCTATGGTTTTTCTGTAAAGTGCTTCTAAACTACCAGAAAATCGAGGAAGTGAAGTATATAATGTGAATGCCTTGCTGCTGTGTCTGTTATGTCTATTATAAGCAGGTCATACAGCTGGAAAATGGGGGAAATGACCTTAATTAGTGTCATTACAAATATGTTCTAAATCCGCTCATATTATAGTGTCATTATCGTGTAAAAATTAATTTCTAATTGTATTAATTTCATTTCATATGTGTTATATGTATTCAAGCCTGAGGGAGACTTTCAGAAATTCAGTGCTACAGGATATTAGAAGTGATGTGATTAACATAAATATGCTCTGAATTGACTTCAGTTCATTTAAAAGATGTTAAAAGTAAGTATCGTGTTAATAAACAAGCCGTCGTTTTAGGAACCTAGAAGCCTCTGACGATATAATATTGCCTTAATGTCTATTGCTGGGTGGGCGTGGCTCAGTGGGTAGGATACTTGCCTCTGGACCAAGAGGTCATGGGTTCGAATCCTACCTTTAGCACCACCACTGGTTATGGGTCTTGGTCCTTGAGCAAGACCCATAACCCTAAGTTGCTCCAGGGATACTGCCCCCTGTAGTTTGGGTTTGGAAGTCGCTTTGGATAAAAGTGTCTGATAAATGCCATAAATGTAAATATTGCTGCTGCGGAATCAGCCCTCCTCCTTGACAGCTGACTGTCTTTTGTTTCTATGAAATAATTGCCAAAAACGTCACGTTCTAAAAACAAGGCTGAGATTCAATTGAGATTCATGGTGTTTGTTGAGTCGTCTGCACACCTCTGTCCACTTTATATCGGAGACATTTGTAAGCAATGAGAGTCAGATTCCACTTTCCGAAGTTAAAAATAAACGATGATTTCAAGGAGCGCCACATTTGTACCCCTAGTTTAGAGCAACATGTGGTGATTTACCTGCATTCCAGCAAGTTAAACACTTTAATGTGTCTTTTATGATTTGTCCCTCATTGTGAACACCAAGACGTTTCAGTAAAAGATTTTTTTTTTACAATAACGTAGAATATAGAACAGTGAGATAATCATAAATACACGTAAGTATTTTAAGTAACAATACATGAGGAAATTCTGTCTCACAATTGCAACTGTCTGACTTGTGGGTTTCACATCCTCATTCAGAACCACTTGCTTGAATACAGATTTAGTACTAACTTGTCTCCTAGCTGCAGTAGGTTTTGTGTCTGTGAGCTCTATTCTTTCATGGTAAATATTATATAATACATTTGGTGAGGTATTAAAATTCAAAAATTGAATACTAGATTTAATATCAAATATAACAGTGGATTAAAAGGATCGAAAATAACGTACAGTTTAATTGAAACTGATCAAGTGAAGATACAACCTTTTCATTTAACCTCTTTAAATGTGATGTCGCTCCTTGTTCATTTGATACAGGTTCATGTTTCGCTGTATTTTGTTTCCCACTTCATCCGTGCCTACAGTATCAAAGTGTTGGGACATTTAAATCAGTGTTCTGTTGAAATCATGTCACCTCTGTCTGTGTTCTCGCAGGCCAGACTGAACTGCAAGCACTGTGGAAAGCCTGTCATCGATGTACGGGTGGGCATGCAGTATTTCTCTGAGTACAGCAATGTGCAGCAGTGCCCTCACTGTGGCAATCTGGACTATCACTTTGTCAAGCCATTCTCCTCTTTCAAAGTTCTTGAAGCTTATTGACAAAAGTTGTCATTGCATGCTAGTTTGCTTTTTTTCTATTAATAGGGTCTGTCCTCTTTGGACAAAACGTTTTTTGTGGGTTTTTAGCTAATAAAAAAACAAGAGAGAAAGTGACATCGTGGCAGGTCGAATAATTGCGTAGGAAAAAGGGCGAGGGAGGTCTGTTCCTTAACACATTCTTTAAAGATTCTCATCTGGCATTTAAAGCCACAAAAGCAACATAATACTGTGACAAGTGAATGTATCTGTATGCCAAAATCTGCTCTTTTTGTACAAAAGTATTAAAAACAATAAAATACATAAAATTTTAAAAAATGTCATTCACCCTTCGCGTCATCTTTGATGCCCTACACATATCTTTTATCATGCATTAGAACTTACTGTCTCTTTGATCTGAGATCGGTTTATTCAGATTACAGAATAATGAATTCCGTCCCCTCCACCTAGATAATTATTGCTTTCCACATCAAATGGCTCTCTCAGTAAGGCCATGCATTAATGGAGACGGACAGCTCTTTTGATATGGCTAATGAGGAGTGGTGTGATTTAAACCTCCGATGGAGTCTGGCATGAGGGAATGATTTTGGGCTACTTTTACAAGCGAGGCAAGAAACCGAGGAACAATAATCGGGCCACATGGCGAATGCCAGCGACTAAATATTTCAAGGACAGTTATCTTATTGTTAGAATAGCCATTTTCTACTGTTATGTATTATATGCCATAATTACTTCAATCATAATCTATTCACTACAAGGTTAGATTGCACCTTGCCGTCTGCGTCCTGACAGGGCCTTCTCTCAGCCCAACATGTGTTGATCAAGCTTAGAAAGCATGTAATTGAAAACCATTATCAGCAGACACTGCTTCACAGAGGAACAGGCAGCACTGGCCCCATCTGGTGGTTGAAAGCTGCAAAAAAAGCCATTGTTTGATAAATCTCATAGCTGTGAGTCAGAGCACACTTCTATAAACATGCCTGTATTGCACATGAATGAAATGCTGCCCAGTCGTGTTTTGGGAAGGGAATCTTCTTGTTCTCACTTGCAGTTGAGATAATTGTCACTACATGTTCTTGCTAAATATTTATTGAAGGATTTTTTTACTTACGAATCATCACATGGCAGTCTGCATATGGAGAGTTTTTCTTTCACTGCCATTTAAGTTCATTTAACTAAGCAACGTTGGTCAGCAGCAGCTTTATGTAGCATGTATAACATGGCCATGTGCATGTACACTCTGGTGGCCTGAAAGATCCTCAACTGAAGCGCTTATGCTGACAAGGTTGCTTGCTCATCCTTGGTGGAGGAGCTGTTTGCTATAATATAATTTCAGCAGAAAATTGGACGCACACACACAAGCAGGCTAGTGCTTCTTTGGTATGCCCCAGGTAGGGAGGCTGCCTCATGCTGAACATTGCTGAGAGACTGCTCGCCTTTTTTTTTTTAGGTTGTTCCCATGGAAACTGCTGTGAGATGAAGAATCAGAGTGTAATGCGGAGCTATAGATCGTTTTATGAGCTGGTACCTATTTTAGATATGAATAGCATGCTTTGCGACTCTGCAATGTCCAGCTCAAGATGTTGTATGGCGTTGTATGGTCAACTGTTTTTTAAAATGTATTTGGACAGGCAAAAAGTTTTTTTTTTTAAAACCATTTCTTTAGTTCTTTGCTTATTTTCAGTCATGTTAGCCATTTAAACATTTGATAAAGTGGTGCTTCTGCAACTGAGGCCTTTTAACTTTTGTGGCACCTAAAAAAGTAAACTTTATCTCAATGTCTTCGTTCACAATTTCTTAATGAGTATCACTGTCGATAGTTTTTGATTATATAATTGTTTAAAATAACATGTGATGTAAACTAGCTTCCATGCTAACTCTACAGGGTGTTCTATTGATTTAACAGTAGTTTATGATTTATTATTATTTATTAACTTAATAATTACTTTTATTAATTACTATTAATGAATAGTAAATACTATTAATTACTTAATAATTTACTATTCACCTATAATTTGGGTGACAGTGCTGTATTTCTAAAGGGATTTACACACCAGTGTAAAAATAATCAGATTTTAAAAAATGTTTTAGTGATTAGATTTTAAGGTATAATATACAGCAATGTCACAGGGCATGTAGAGACTGCAGCTGAAAGTAAGTGCTATTTTAACTTCACTAATTGACTATTAATTTCACTATTATCGCTATGCGTAGTTGCATAGTTTAGAAGTAAACTGGGATGCTGGCCTAAAAACGTCTTGACCTTCCTGCAGCGTTGGACACAGTCAACCATCAGATCCTCCTGGCTTCTCTCTCCAGCCTTGGGATATTGGGCACAGCATGGCAGTGATTTGCATCCTACCTTGATGACCAGAAGCAGCAGGTAATATTGCAAGACTCCCAGTCCTCAATGCAATCTCTGCCTCTCATTGGCTTATGCTGACACGTGTTTCTTGGTTTAACCAATTATTATAGTCCCTTCATAAAAGGGGCGGGGCCGTTGGCGCGAGGGGAATCTAAACAGAGACCACAACAAGATGAGAGACACGCAGCAGAGAAGACAGACACACATCACATGTGTGGAGATCCTTCACTCTAGAACACAAACAGCACGGAGACCTGCAGAACCTGCAATTCGATGTTAAAAGTATGGTAACAGTACCAGTGTTCTTCACGGCATCTGAAGCGGCATCTGATCCTCCTCCTATACCTGTAAACACAACACCTGTCAGAAAGAAAATATTTTCCTCTTACATTGCCCCCCCCCTTTTGTTTATCCGCCCTGACACTTCTGTTCCTGGATTTGTGGCAGGTCCTCAAAAATCTGGGGCGAGAAAGCTAGCACTGATTTTGTAGAATGTAGACATTCCTAACTTTGTAAAGCACCCTACAATCAGGATCAATAGGGTTTTCAACTAATTATTGTTAGCTGTACACATATGAGACACAAAGGTGGTAAGACACCTCATGACACAAGGGCCACTATACATATCAAAAGAAATCCGACTGAAATGGGGATGCAGACAGTAACAAACAGGAAGATCACCCATGTCCCCACTGCATGAGCCAAGAAAAAAACAGCCCATAATCTACCGTGATTGGTGCAGAGATGACTGTTCACATGTGTATGATTAGGTCAGTTAGGTTTGCAAGAGTATTGGTAATATAAAAACAGCAAGAAGTGCCCAATACCTTACATTTATGGCATTTATCAGACGCTTTTCTCCAAAGCGACTTCCATTCCCTACCTACAGGGGGCAGTCTCTCCCTGGAACAACTTGGGGTTAAGGGTCTTGCTCAGGGACCCAGTGGTGGTGCTGAAGTTAGAATTCGAACCCATGACCTCTTGGTCCGGAGGTAAGTATCCTACTCACTGAGCCCCTCCACTTATAACGTCCCCCTTCCTTGGCCAGTAGAATGTCTAGGACTAATCTGTGTTGAAAAACTCTTGAGCAGAGACCATCCCACCAGAATAGCTGGTCACTTTCATAGATGGCTAGGCCTGAGGATACCAGGGCTGGCATCCCATGTTCCCGGGGCAGGTACGTAAGTGGATGCCCATTGTCCTCACACCCACATCAAACTGTGGCTTGACGATAGATGTGAAAAGGGACATACAAAGCTAAAAGGTCCTATCATATGTTTACATGCAGGGCCAGTCTATATGTACGAGTCACCCTTCCATTTGAACACACTCAGGTTTTACCCCAAAAATGAACCTTGATTTATTACACAGCATTTTGATGCATAGCAGATAACTGATGTAGATCACAAACACAGAGAAAGTCGTGATGGGAAAAACAAACGCAGCACTATCACTGTGCGTGTGAGTGCTGTTGATGCTTGTTAGTACAGCTGTTATTTGTCAGTTGGATGTTTTACCAGATTCTATGCAGGGTATGACAAACCCAACGTATTGAATTAACTGACGGATTTCAGTGTATGTCTACAGCTAAGGCACAAGTGGTATTACCTCTACACTTAACCAATGATGAATTGGGAATGCATATCTATTACAGGTAGGATAACCATTTCTTTTTAAGCCCGCAGTCCTGTGAGTTATTTGTGGTGGCATTCTTGACTGCCAATGATGCAGGTGGCTCTCTCAGCAACCATGACCAGGTAGACCTGGGATGGACCACTCCATCTTCTTGACCTCCTCTTTGTAGATCACAGATGACTACAAGGTCACCTAGCCTGTCATGCAGAGGTCCTTCAGCTGGGGATGTTAAGGCTTCCTCTACCTGCTTATGAATTTCAGACAGAGCAGAAGACGGATTTCGGCAGTTATGCCTACAGGTTTAAATGATTTTGCTTCCACATTTTCATGTACACAAGAACAATTGGCAACACCGTTGTCCTGGATTAACCTGTTCATTCACAACATGCTGACAATACTTTTGCACATATTAGCCTCTGGTATACCATGACTGGTCATACATCCCTCCTTCTGACACTTGGCCAAACCAATTTGGAAAAGTGAGTGAAAAATTGTCAGAGTAGCATGGTTTCTTTTTGACAACTTGGTTTTTAGGTTGCCATTTTCCATTTCCACTGCTCCACCACTGGCTGGATAACATGCACAGTTGCTTCAGGTCTCTCTCTAAGAATTCCCCTGTTTGTTCTCATTCATGAAAGAGTACTCTTGTAGCCGAGGGAATGTTTGTAATCTTTGTAAATAATCACCTGTGGCTAATTAACAGGTTTCAATCTTAGGCTAAGTAGGAGAGAACAGCACGGTGGGTGACTGCTAGCTGTCTCGGTTTTGGCCATTGGTGTTCTGAAAGGCAGATCCATTTGCAAAATAACCAAATTAGCATTTGATAAAGGGTTTAATTCCAATCTGCCCCTGGATAACAGGTTAAAACAGCCACACAGTTGTGCTCCTCAGGGCCTTTTTTACCACATAGTAAGGGATGAACGTTTTGCAATACGCATATATTCCCAGAACGAACAGCATCTGTTTCTTAGTTAGAGGTTTTTTACAACAGTGCTGTGCCATGCTCACACTGCTGTCTGATTGAACATATATTTCAAAAGCATGGATCCATCATAGAGGTGTGAGCTGTTCTAAGCTTACAACACTTTCTTTTCTAAAGTTCTAAGCTTTTATGTAGTGCTTCATTGTAAATAGTAGATTTGAAATAACATTGATATACAGTACAGGTCAAAAGTTAGAACACCTTCTCATTCACTGCGTTTTCTTTATTTCCACTATTTACATTGTAGATTCTCACTGAAGGCATCAACACTATGAATGAACACATGTGGAGTT
>JBBJLR010000160.1:13086880-13096989 GCA_037577145.1 Brachypetersius gabonensis | reverse complement strand
CACACCTTTACTAAGGAACCTCCACTGGCTCCCTGTGGTGCTCGTGTTCAGTTCAAATCCTTAACTCTTGCTTTTAAAGCCAAAAACGGACTTGCACCGCCATACATTACAAAATTGATCAAACAACGTGTCACTTCTTGTCCTCTCAGGGCTTCAAGCACAGATCGTCTTGAGCTTCCGCCGCTCAAGAGAAGAGGGAAACAAGCGTCAAGTCTCTTCTCAGTCTTGGCCCCCCAGTGGTGGAATGAAGTCCCTCTGCTGGTCCGATCGGCAGAGTCCTTCACGGTCTTCAAGCGTCGCCTGAAGACCCACCTTTTCAAGTACTTATTTCTTAAAAAAAATAAATAAATTCACCTTGACTTCTTCATAGCTTGCGTTGTTCTTCTCTATGGCTTATGTATTGTTGAGTTGGGTGTAGGCCAATTATTATTTGACAGTTGTCGTATAGATGCTCTGACTGCAGTATCTTGGTTCAAGCGGATTTAAGCTGTTTTTCAGGTAAGAAACAGTTGTGGACTTCTTAGGCACTGATGTACGTCGCTCTGGATAAGAGCGTCAGCCAAATGCCATAAATGTAAAATGTAAATGAGTGTCTTCCTCCTTAAGTTTTTGTACGTAATGCTGATATAGGTAAATTGCAGAATTCTCCTTTCACTTCTTAACTTAACTTTGTCATCTTTAGATCCATGGTTCAACTAAAATCTAAATTGCACAAAATTTTTCTATTACTCCAAATGGACTAAGTGGAAACATGCTTGTGTTTGGTGTTTTAAAAGAAGGGTGCAAATTGGACCCCTGTATGGGGCAAAATCCCCAAAACATCAGTGGAAATTAAGAATTAAGAGCCACTATCGTTTTAGAGGTATAACCAGTATTTAAACATATATTTAAAATGTGAATAAAACTGTTTTAGTACAAGTAGACATTTTTCTTTAAATGTAATAGTACATCTTTTGGTAGTTTTACACCCACCCTCGTGAATCATGTACAAACACACTGACTAGGTCATTAATAATGAAAGTATGGGGAATGTGCAGTAGGTTGTGAGCAGGATAAACAATTCATATACTAATTATTTTTTTGTATTTACATTTAAATTTTCACTACAGATAAAACAGAGAGAAAAAACTAGCCTTTTCTCATGGTTGATGAAGATTTGTTTACAAAAATATTTTGTAATGTCAATTTAATACTTTTAAAGGGTCCAAATCACATTATATGCTAAAAACTTTCAGAATAAATAAGCAAAATACATTATGATAAAATAGCTTAATCAGATGAGATAAATATTTTAGTTGCCTAAGGATAGCAACATGCAAAGAAAATGTGGAATTGACATTTTGTGACATTTCATTGTTTGGTGGAAAAATATGCTTAGGGGCATTTTAATATGGGGAGTGTTAATACTTTGATGCTTTATTACACCTTTAGGAACTGGATACATCTCATCTTGTTCTGATTTAGCCTAATTCCTTTTTGATCAATCACTGACTCATTCTCTACTTCATAAGTCAGAATGATGCCCTTTATGCCTATTAAACAGAACCCCAGTGAAAAACTGGATGAGGCCATTATCCATTCCAAATTCTACTTTCATGAGGAATTAAATAGTCCAATATGGTGTTGTTGCACTTGAGACAGGAGGTGGCCTGAGATGCATTTCAGTCAGATGTTATAGCAGTGTAAGACCCTGTTAACACTTGGTCACTTCATATGACTTGTACCTAGATTGTATCCTGATAAGATATTAGCCACATTTTTCAACTCTTGCTCATCAGATGTGTCTCTCGTAAAACAGACTGAAATCAGATTACTGTATGGAGATTAATATACAAATCAGGTATACCACAATCTGATTTGTATATTTTCTGAGGAAGTAGTATGTCAGATGTGGCCCAGGATTCACTGGAGGATGGGGACCAGGTGCTGGTGAGGACTAAAGTGTGGGCCAACAAGAGTGCTGTGTGGCCCAGGCCATAGAATGAGTATGGGGTGGAAAAGTGCCATGTGCCTGTGTAACCTCCACCTATATTTAAAGGTGCTTCATTGACCCTTCAAAGACCCCTGGCTCACGTTTAGAGGTTTGGCCCAGAAAGTATCCAACCCCAGAAAGAGCTGATGATTAAGGAGAACACTAGCCCTTGAGCCACCCCAGTTGACCTGGTACAGAGAAAGGATGGGTCATGGAGGTTCTGTGTGGACTACCAGAAATTTAATGCATTGACATATTGGCTGCCAGAAGCGTACTGGCTGCCACACATCGTGGACTCCTTGACTGGGCTGAAAGGGGCAGCCTAGTACTGGACACTGGATTTGGCTAGTAGGTACTGGCAGGTGGAGGTTCACCATGAAGACAAGGAGAACACCCATGGTCCCCTATCAATTTGAGCAAATGCCATTTGATTTGTGCAATGTGTCGGTGACATGACGTGGTTGATGAAGTGCTGCCTGGGACAGAAGGTACCTGATTTCAGGAACCACCTGTGGAACCTGGAGAAGGTCCTCCAGCAGCTGGAGGCTCACAGGTTGAAGTTACAACTGGAGAAAGGTCAGTTGTTCCAGAGGGCATTGCGTTACCTGGGCAATGCATCCACAGGGTAATGGAGCATGTGAAGTAAAGTGAAGTGAAAGTGATCATTCGGTCATACGTGAACACACCACAGCACACAGTGTGAACAGCACGAAATTCTTCCTCTGCATTTAACCCATTCACCAAGTGAAAAACAGTCAAAACAGACCTTGCTGCAGTTTTTGAACACTCTGCCTCGCCCAAAGCAGAGATGGTGGACATCCCATCTACCAGGTGCAGACACAACTGCAAACCCCACAGCACCACAGGCCTGTCCCCCTTCTGCATATTGCTCAGATGCCAGCCCCGGCTTCTGGTAGACCAGCAATGGGAGGTGTGCAATTTGGCAGAAGGTGAGCCCGGTTGGGTTTGGGGTTACCTGCAGCAGCACGTTTTTTGAGCTAATAGGCTCATACAGAATTAAAATGAAAATTTGTGTTTAAAGATTTCTTGTCAAGAGAACTGAAAAAAGCTGAAGCGATGGGCTGTCACAGTAATGCCAGAGGTTTGACCTGTCACATGTGTCTTGGAAAGGCAGGTCTTATCCAGACATAATTCTGATACTCAGGATGAATAAAGCGACAAAGTATGAATCAGATCTAAAAGCACCCGTCTTTCTAAATCACATTCTACAGCCAATTCGCTTCCTCTTACTGTCACAGCACTTTCCCCACTGCGCTGGGTGTGTCCATCAACCAGCTGCTCCAGGAGCCATACTCTGCTTCATACTCATACTTCAAGCTGAATCAACCCAGCAACTAATTCTAGCCCACATGCCCGTGGTGGACCCTGCTGTGCCTCTGGGATAGGTTGGTCCATCTATCTCAAAGGGCTTGGGGAACAAGGCGCAGATGCAGGGTTCTATTTTAACTGACTTTATTTACAAGGACAAAACACAAAGAAACATAAGCTGCATAGCAAACACACAGAAGACCATAGACCTCACAAACAAGGAACAAAGCACGGGTAGTGTGACAGATGGACTGACCTACACCAGAGGTGCAGCAGGCTCCACTATGGGCATGTGGGCTGGAATGTGCCTGTGTAGTGAGGCGAGCTGGTCTCAGCTTTGGGTGAAGCAACACGGGTGAATCGGTTGTCTATTTCCAATATGCTGTGTGGATTCAGCTCTGAGGACAAGTACAAGGCAGATTGGGACTTCTGGGGAGGTTGTTTGGCAGACACGCCCACAATCTTGGCAAGTCTGCGGCTCAATTGTCTTCAGCTCACAACCATGGGGGAACGCCTGATAAGGCATGCTACTTGCTGAGGCGGGAGTTCCTCGACTCGGGTATGTAGGAGGCTGATCGGGTGCCCAATTCACTGACTTCCTCTGGGGATCCACCCACACTCAGGCCTGACTTGCCTCACAAGGCGACTCCCATGATGGTCCAGCAAACCCCCTTCGCGGCCACAACCTCACATGCCCACAAACAGAAGAAGGGTGCTCCCACATTGGCAGCTCAGAAAAGTCCAGTGCCAGTGCTAAGGGCTCCACACACACCAGCTCCAAGGCTAGCACCAAACCTAGCCCCCCAAACCTGCACTGTGGCTGCAGGCTCCCGTGCCCACATCAAGCACTCCGTCTCCCAAGCCGGTGATGAGGTACATTTTACCTAGTGCTACCTAGTGCTCCCCAGACAGGCTCCCACACTTGCACCTAGGGCTCCTATGTCTGTCTAGAGCACTCTGACCCTGGACCCCATGCCAGCTCTAAGAACGTGGGCTCCGGTGCCTGTATCGAGCACTCCAGCTCCCAAGCTGGTGCCAAGGGACGTCTTCCCCTGTGCTCCTCTGGTCTCTGGGCTGGCATCACCACTGGCAACAACACTGGCTCAGAGGATCTGGGTCGCTGTTCCCAATGCTGCAGCACCTGTTTCTGCTCACAGTGCTGCAGCCTCTGTTCTTGCTCACGACACTGCAGCCCCTGGTCCAGTAATCAAAGCTGCAGCCCTTGCTCCTGTCACTGCAGCTCCTGTCCGGGTTCCTGACCGGGGGAACACTGGAGATGGTTTAGGACCCCCTGGTGCTCAGGAGATGTGCCATTACCTCCAGGAATGTTTTGGGGGATTGCTAGAGGGGTCAGTGGGTGGGCCCCTGAGAGACTCCTTGAAGGGGACTTTACACAGAGGACACGGAGGGCCCTTGAGGGGCTCCTGGAGGGGGTGTTCGATCCAGAGGAAATGGAAGGGTGTCACCTACAGGGACATCAGGGAAGCGGACAAGTGGTACCCACATGGGCCACCCTGGTCGAGCCAAAGGTGTCCACATTTTGCCGCCGCCTACCCCTCCACCGCCCTTGGGTCTAACTTCACATTTTCACATCAAAGTGACTGTGTGTGTTGATTGGTTTAGGTCCAAGTTCTGTGTGTAAAGAGTTCCTTAGTTCTCACCCTTGTGTTGGTCCACCGTAACACTACCTGTCCTTTGTAGCTTGTTTGTGAGAGTCTAAGTTCTGTGTGTTTGCTTTGGAGTTTATGTTTCTTTGTGTTTTGGCCCTTCACCCTTGAGGTCTTGTGTTCTTGTAAATAAAGTCAGTCTGAGTTAAAATAGAACCCTGCATCTGCACCTCAATACCCAAGCCCTTTGTGGCAGTATATTTTTACAGTGCACTGAAAATGCACTAAAGCAAAATTACTTAAAGAAAGCTGAAATGAACTGTGAAGAAATGAACAAAATGTAACTAAAATTAATTTTTTTCAGATTTCTCTTTTATAACCTGGGAACCCAAATCTTCCACATCTAAATTTAACTGGGGTACGGATATAAGGTGACACAGAGGACAAATTCCCTTTTTTAAAATGACCAGTAGAAGTACAGTAAAATATAAACTATGCTATTTCTTTAGTGGTGTATCTGTAAAGTGAATGCAGGGTGTAGAATCAACCTGCCTTCAGTGAGCTGAACAATTCCGGCCTGCAAGAGAGCAGTCACAAGCAGATAATTATTTTGCATGCCAATTTGCATTATTGCATTATATTTTCTCTGCATTTTTAAGCTCCTTTTCCAGTTATGTGACAAAGTAACCTTGGTAGACCATTTACATTATGTAACACAAACAAGGCTCTTCATAGGACAGTGCTATTTAGGACAAGCCTTAGCTTAGTTTTGGGAATTTAGTTTTATACCTGAACATTGGGAAGATTTTCTGTTATGCTAATTAAATCAGTCAATGGCCAATGGGCTCATTCACTACTGGCCTTGCCCACTAAAAGTCTGGCCATTTTCACTGTTAGGGCAGTTACTAACCTGGAGGAGGATAATGTATAATTTACTTCTACAGTATGTAAAAACTCTCATTACCAGGATCCCTGATGGTATCATTAAAATCCTTTTTGAATGTAAATCTTAATGTCTGTTTGTGGTTTGATCATTCACACAAAAATGGTTTAGTGACCACACAATCTAGCTTTTGCTATCCTTAACCTAACTGCCTTGAAAACTGAAGAGAACAGTACAAACAGAGGACCAAGGACCTTGGAGGACTGGAGATATTCTGTATTGAGGAGTGGTCTCAGACTGCTCACTCTGATTTCTCCATATAGTAAAAGGCTCATTGCTTTTATGTAGTCATATACTCACCTATCATGCAGTAGACTGTGGGAACAAAGCTACTTCTTTAATCATCAATAACTTCCTGTTGTTGTCATCCATAGACATACCATACTGTGGGTACAGTGTAAAATTTAACCCATTCACTCAAGAGCAGCAGTGGACAGCCAACAATGATGCCCAGGGAACAGTGAGTGTGTACCTTGCTCAGTGATACCTCAGTGGTGGCATTAGCACCTTAGTCATCAGAATGGAGAAGACGAAAGAATAAACTAATGAAATTAAAATGTGTTGACTATAAAAAAGCTACACACTTAGAAACTATATGACATACGTTACATTACTGTCAACAGACTGATCATATTATGTATGCATGGCTCCATATTCATAGTAAATGGTCTGTTTAGACAGACGGGGAGAACGAAAACTGACAGATTTAAACATTAATACGAGATCACAGAAATAAATGTGACAATAGCCAAGTAGAAAGCAGCTGACAATCAAAGTGAGGATAGCTTTGTTTGGCCCAGATAAACCTCTGTGTCAACAATAAAAGCACCTAAAAGTAACTAAATACACTAACTAGATAGAGGGTCTGGATGCTTTTAAAGATAGATTGTATTTTATTACCCTTTATTTCTAGTGCAGCAAGTCAGGTTCAACCTTTGCTGTTGCAGTAAATTTTATGCATGGCCCAGCATAATGCAAGTGCTTGGAATGAAAGATAGTGAGCCACAGTTAGCATCAGTGACATTTGCTAACTGCTCCCCATTAGCTATCATACATTGTTAGGCACATTAAGTATTCAATTAACTTAAACATGCTATTCAAGCTAAAAAAAGATAATGTGAAGCAAGAGTGTGCTGCCATTTCCCCAGTGGCTGCCTCCATATCATCTTTCCCTTTCCCTCTGTAGTGATGAACTCTTACATTTCCTTGGAAATATTTGTTTCCTGTCATAGATCAGCTTCCTCAATAATCCCTGAGGTAAACATTGTCGCTGACAGATCTTTTCATATTTTATAAACCAATTCTAACACCCCCCCCTTAGAGTGAAAACCTGTCCACTGTGATTTCAATGGCCGCTCTCTTCAACACATGCTTGGTACCTCTCCACAGAGACAGAGCTACACTGCTCCTCTCATATGTTATGCATGAAGTACTTCATGTTCTATTTACACTCAGATGGCTCCACATATGGTCCCTGTATGTGCAACAACTGCAAATGGGTCTCATTTCATCAGTGTAGAAGGAAGCTAAGCGTCAGCTCTGAGATTTGCTGCATTGCCCAGTGAGGAATCTTCCTCTTTTTTTTTTAGCTTCTTATCTTTGCTTGGTGATGTTGAATATTTGGAACTAGTTATAGTTACAAGATTATGTTGAATTGAAAAGTGATGAAAGTAAAACAACTGTTAAATTACTAATAACTGACTTACAAATAAAAGGATAATAAAACTACTGAAAGAAATGCTTAAATTGTTAATTGGAAAAAAAATAAAGATGACCAGTCGTGTCTTTGACATTCAAAGCATGAGATACAGGTCCCAAGGGTTTTATATCCTCTAAATTAACCATTAGGATCAGTGGTGTAGCTGTGTCTGGACAAAAGGGTATACTGGGCTTTGTGTAGTATCACCAGTTAAATGATTTAAAAGGCAATATAATTCTAACATTTATCAGACGCTTTTATCCAAAGCGACTTCAATTCCTTAACTACAGGGGGCAGTCTCCCTGGAGCAACTTGGGGTTAAGGGTCTTTGCTCAGGAACCCAGTGATGGTCTGCTTAAGGTAGGATTTGAACCCATGACCTCTTGGTCCAGAGGCAAGTATCCTACCCTCTAGGCCACCACCACCTAACAAGTTAACGCTGCTATTTTACACAAGATAATTCAATCCATTGATAGTTTCAATGGCTGAGTCAGAGGAGCTGGACTGGGGCGAGAGCACATACGCTAGTCGATTTGAAACATAGCTGGATCAGGCCATCGACTGTCACAGGAAGCTCTTACCCGGCAAGTTCATCCTTCATACGAGGTGCAAGCCCCTTCCAAATGTGACCCAGAGAGCAGGACTATCCTAGAGAGGTTTCCAAACACGCAGTGTATCACAGCTTGCTGAGTCTATGCGGAACACTATCCATTGCTGAAAGTGCCTGCAGTAGGCAAGCGTGCATCAAAACTGGACCTTGGAACAATGGAAGAAGGAGGTCTGGTGCGATGAATCCACTTTTACAATATCTTGTTTGCTGTTTACCTGTGGAAGAGATGGTACCAGGCTGCGCTAAAGAAAGTTACCACGCAGGTTTAGGGAATGTGATGCTCTGGTCAATGTTCTGCTGGGAATCTGGCATGTGGGTGTTACTTTGACACAAACAGCCTAAACATTATTGCACATTAAGTACACCACTTTATGGAAAGTATGCAGTTGTGGCCTCTTTCAGCGGGAAAAGGCATGCTGCCACATTGCAAAAATTGTTCAGGAATAGTTTGAGAAACCAGAGATGGGGACTTAAGTCACACAAACAAAGACTTGTGACTTGACTTTAGACTTGCCCTCAACGACTCAACAATTGACTCGGACTCGGTGCTGTGTGTCATGAGTCAAAACTCGTAAACAATGTTGATTTCAGGAAATTATTTATTTATATCTCGCTCTCTTTCCAACGATCCAAAAAACGTTCACCTCGCTCCGGTGTCCCATTACTTTTGTCCGAGGTGAACAGTTTTCAGCTAATAATGGTTTTCGAGGGGTCGTTGGAAAGGGGTCACATTCATTAAATGTTATTAAATACATTTAATCATAGGTTTACCTTGAATTGAGCATTATTTAACGAGGCTTTACTATTTTTGACAGAGAAATTTGTCCAAGGGGTCAAACTATAAAACTGTGTTTAAAAATGAATAGCAGCAATAATTATAATTTGCCATTAACTTCTTGTTTTTGACAGCGATAATTTGAGTTTATACTGTAATTATAACTATAGCTAATTGTACTCAAAAGCTACAGGGAATCAAGTACTGGGGGATCGGACTGAATAAAGAGCTTGCATAATTTTAAGTTATACTACAAGAGGCTATGCTTTCAAATTGCATCCCCATATCCTTACATTTTAATGGCTTTGTCAATTGTCTCTCCATTAGTAGGTGATGCCTGCAGCACACTTCTGCTTTTCAGCATCCCAGTCTGATATTGGCATGCTCCAAGGATGCATCCCACTGTTAGACAGAAATCAATACCTGCAGTTACCTCACACAATAACAATAAGCCAAAGACAATGTCTGGGTGCTTGACTGTGGGATTTCTTTGTGGATAGAAGCCTTTCGAATAGAATAGGACCCAGGGAGCACTTCAATTTACCCAAAGGTGTTCAACAGTATAGTGTAGGTGGATGGGCCTATGTTTTTTATCTGCTGGTGGCAGACATTGACATATTGATTTAATGGAAGAGGGAACATCCAAGTCCAGACATTATTATTGCACACTGGACCTACCTTATTTTTCTCTTGCTGGGCTCCCCACTCCATCAGTCTCTCTTCGTGCCTTTTGAAGGCCAAGCATAAAGCAAGGGGTTGTGGGAGGAGGGTGTTAGGGGTGTAGGGGCAGCATGTTGTTAGGCTAGCATATATGAAGTTACAAAGAAGTAATCCTTTTGTTGAAGGTTGTGGGTGTGGAAAATAGGACACATAAGCAGAAGCTTGGAGATCTGGTATTAAAACAAGGACATAGATGGCAAAAACCACTGGCTCATACAGCAAGGGGAAAACTGACGGAACAAAAAGGCAACTGTTGTACAGAAACACACAGGATTTGCACAAGGATGAGGCAAGCTATGGTCCTTATATTGACATATACAGGTTTCTGATAGGCTAATACCCTCACCTTAACAGATACTGTGTTCTGATAGGCTAATACCCTCACCTTAACAGATACTGTGTTCTGATAGGCTAATACCCTCACCTTAACAGATACTGTGTTCTGATAGGCTAA
>JBBJLR010000160.1:13070147-13081683 GCA_037577145.1 Brachypetersius gabonensis | reverse complement strand
TGCTATTATAAAAACTTCAGCAGCAACTTTTCCAATTTCCCATATTTATGTAATTCTCAAAACGTTTGGCCACGACTGTACGTGTGAACCAAGTGAATACCAAAACCAAACAGTTTTTTTCTCTTCAAATTATATAATCTATTTGTGCTTTGGGTTTAATGGGGGAAATAGGGGGCGTGGTATCTGTTGTCACCACCACCATGTGACACATCTCTCTTTATGCACACTTTCTAATGTGGTAATGCCAGTGATTTATGTGCTGATGTAAGAGTAAGAGTAAAACAGCATCAAGAATCCAACCGGAATATAACCAGGTGTAATCTGGATATGAAACGCATGTTAACACAAGGTGGAAACAGCCTCTTTCTTAAAGAAATTGATTTAAAAGTGTTTATAGTTCAGAATTGCAGTACTTACAGTTCACATGGCAAAATCTGCACTGGCACGACTGCCCTAGAGGGAGTACCCACAAGCGCTGAAGCTAGATAAAGCAGAAGTGGCAGAGTATGACATAGTATTATTATACATGTTGGCCAAGAAGTCCTCCTGTAACAGTGTGGGGAAAAAATACAGAAGGACAGAGGCTCCCAATCTAATGCTTTTCATACTTCTAAAGGCTACTGTGTAGAAAGGTCTCAAAATACTCTTTAATACGTTATAATGGTATAGTACAAGTTTATTTATCCTGCCATTTTTACATGCTGTGAAGAATGATTGCTCGCCAACAGTTCTAGCATCTTAAATTAACTGCATTTTTAAAAACCACTATCCCTGTGCAATTCATCTGAAAAAACAAAAGAGGGCTGGTTAGCTCATAATGCCTATAATTGCTGCACAGTCGCACTAACTCAAGCACACATACACACACACACACACACACACACACACACAAACATTTTTTAATTTTAATTCAGTAATGGGGAGCCGTATCTTGCTATCCATTTGAATATTTCATTAGGCTGCCAGTACCCCTATTGAGAGAATGGCTGGTAATAAGAGTAATCCCTGGAATGTGTGGGCCCTGGGGAGAGAGCAGCACAGGCTGTGCATCCAACACATTACTGCATGGCTCCTCTGGGCAGCGCTCCCTACAGAGCTAGAGGGAAATGTGGCAAACTCCTAAACACAATGAGCACATTTAAAAAAGGAAAATAAACAGACAATGAGCTTTGTAAACATAGTTGGACTCCAAATTTAAGTTAAGTTCAAAACCAAAGCAGTTCCCTAAAGTATTCTACAAAGCTCTGAAAATGGGACACACTGATTTTATTGAAATTAATTTACTTTTAGAACAACAAATAGCTGACTTAGGGGTGGATGATGTGGCCAAAATATAATGTCAACATTTCCATGGCCTACAATAAATATTGTGAAAGTTTTATTTAACAGATTTCGATTGCCTGTCTTGCCAAGTCTTTGTGAGTTCTTTATGTTTCTTGTCTTTATGAACTACTGCAGTGAAGCCATTGCTGAATTAGAGGTTTTTGCCCAAGGTTACCTGTAACTGAACTACAGAGTTTTGTAGCTAATCCAGCACACCTAGGCACATCTAGTACTGAATGGAGATGGAATAACTCCATATAATCCATAGGGATTGTATGTTTTTGGTATAAAAAAGAGGAACGTTGGGTTCCAGCAGAAACTTTTTACAGAAAATGTTCTTCCATTAATTTACAAAGGGTAATGCTGGCTCGTTCTTTGGCATTAAAATTGTTTTTTCAGAGAGAGTGCTTATTTCAGCATGCTTAAACCTGTGTGTGTGTGTGTGTGTGTGTGTGTGTGTGTGTAAACTTATAGAGTGGCAAATTTAGGAAAATGAGAATTTTATCAGACGCTTTTACTCCCTACCTACAGGGGGGCAGTCTCTCCCTGGAGCAACTTAGGGTTAAGGGTCTTGCTCAGGAACCCAGTGGTGGTGTGCTGAAGGTAGGATTCGAACCCATGACCTCTTGGTCCGGAGGCAAGTATCCTACCCACTGAGCCCCTCCACCCCTTTATATACACAACAAAAATCTATTCCTGACATTTCATGATTTTTTTAATACATTTATACTGAGAACCAAATACATTCACAAAACCATCTGCCAGTTGCGATTGCTGTTACATAATGGCTTGTCATTTGATTAAAAGTAATCTTTTGTTGTGTGACCAGCAGACTGCTAGTGGCACCTCTGAGGTACCCTTGAGCAAATTATCCTGGCTACCCACTGCTTCTTTTGGTGAATGGGTTAAATGCAGAGGAAGAATTTCACCCTGTTCACAGCCAGAGCCGCCAAACTTTACAGCCCCATATACCTCCATGTGACCTTTAAAACGCACCCTCGCTTGCCTGCCCCGGACCTTCCAGTCGGCGGTAACACAATCACAGCCTCCCCGCCTTTAGGTGCTTATATCTCGGCAAGGAATTCACCTAGAGCCGCCAAACTTTACAGCCACATAGAGCTCCACTAGACCTTTAAAACGCACCCTCACTTGCCCGCATACCACCTTCCAGTCGGCGGAATACATCCACCCAAACTCCCCAACTTTTGAGGCTTATATATCGAGGAAAGCAGCCAGAGCCGCTAAACTTTACAGCCCCATATACCTTTAAAACGCACCCTCACTTGCCCGCCTCAGACCTTCCAGTCGGCAGTAACACACTCACAGTCTCCCCGCCTTTAGGTGCTGTGGTGTGTTGACGTATGACAGAACGGTCACTTTACACACTTTTACACAGCTAGCATAATGCTATTTTCCATAATTACCATTTTGAAATTTTGCAGTGTTATTAGTGCCAAGTGTCAAGTTTTGTACAACATTTGTTGCTTATGCAACATTTGTAACAGATATACAAATTGGGTCATCCCCCTAATCCTCAGGAGACTGGCTCCGTTGTGTGTGCGACTGAGATGGCCCAACCGTTACAGTAATATGCACTTTCGGTTTTCAAAAGAAGCTCTCAGTAGATTATCCATTAAAAATACATTATTGTAGCTTTATGAGTGTGTGCTTCTTTTTTTTTTAAGAAAGATAGACCCTAAAAAAATCAGGACGAGTGGGCTTTGTTGGCACAACCTCTAGGGAGGTTTCTCAGGATTTTTTCTTTTTTGACTCCTTACTCCCCTTTTCCATGTTGTCTTCCCTCCTCTTGGGAGGGACCGCTTTGAGTTTTCCTGACAAGTGCACCAGATTTATTGCTTCAGTAAATTTCACAGAAAGAGGAGAAGGCAACAGGAGGACTGCCACAGTTCACCTGACTGTTGTGCCCACAACTGCACTAAAAAACACCCCTCATTCTGCACCATTTGTTATTCCACTTCTCCTTTTTCAGGTGCTGGTGGTGGTGTTTGGAACCCTTCCCCCATCATTTACAACGCATATATTCAAGGACATTTCCCAGAGCAAACAAGGGGGGTGTAATTCTATTCACATTTGTGACTCTGACAGCCAGGGTTGTGCTCACTTCAGCAAGCATGCCCTTGTTTTCTATTATTCATTCATTGCAGAACCTGGGATAAAGAATTCTACAGTGTATGAACACCCTCCAAATATTACTCTGTTTTCAGAAGGCCCAATCCACAATGCTGTAAGTTGTTTGATCTTTGTAACTGTACCGAGATGTGACAATTTTCTCAGTGTGATTCCTAGAAATCTGCACATTAAATGTTTGCTTTGTTAATTTTAGAATGTAAGTGATTTTCAAAACAATAAGCAATGTAGCCTTTCAAAGGTCTCATTAGAAAAATACACTCTCGTATTCAAAAGTCACAGAAGTAATTTTTTTATTCATTTAAAATCGTTTTTGTCAAAGAAACATGCATGACACTGATATGAAACTTTTACTAACAACCAATGTCTAATATGTAGGAAGCTATGAGAAAATGTAAACATTTAATAAGAAGCAGATTATTCAGTAATTACCAGGAAGGAACTGAAGAACATTGAGAATGATGTTACAATAAAGTTAACATCCAGAATGCATTTTGCAACATATCGCTATGTGTAAAAATAGCAAATAAATAAAATGTTTTTCATCAATGAATGTATAAACTACATTTTTACCATGAAAATACATCATTGTCAATTCACGTGAAAACTCTGTCCAACCAGAAGTTACATTTTAATTGAAACGTTTAGAACATCTGGTACTTTAAAGTTCAAATGAACTTCAAATGAAAAGTAGTATCACAGATTCTGCCCCATTAGGCCAGTCACAGAAATGTGCCCTGACAAGCCTGCTGATGCAACAAGACAGACATGTCTGAATCTTTTCTACAGAATATACAGTGTTATTAATCTGGTGATTTTCAGGATATCCTGACTGTCACAGTCCTCAAATGCCCCTCAGCAACAATAATGACAATTTTTTACTGGTCAAATTAACCCAAACATTCATTATTCTTTGAGCCTAATAATAAATTGCTGCAATTTTTTTAAGAGATGTCTTGAAACAAGGCCATACCCTACAATGCGTGGATGGTATAATTTGTTACTGCACCTCTGAACATAGTATTTGAAAAGCCATATTTAAGGTCACTGAGTAAAATGAAGAAAGAATGGGAAAAATATATGATTGATTTAAATTTTACAAAGAGGTGAAAACTGACATCTATCTGCTGTAGATGTTAATGGAAAAACTACTTAAAACTGTTTTAAAAAGTGGGTTTTCTGCATGAAAGAAAAATGGAGCAATAGAAGCTTCTGAATCTGCAAGAGCTGCCACAACCTTAACCTTTTCACACAAATATCCTACAAATAAATTGTAAAGAACTACATACATACGTGGGTTCTAGAATCCCTTTGTGGAATGCAAACCTGCTCCTGTTGAATATGGGACAGACTGCTGGATCTAGATTGCTGTTGACATGCTAACAAGATTATGGGATGTGCTTTCTCGAGGCCCAGAGGCATAGCAAGAAGAACAAATACTTCCAGCTCAGTGGAAATGAAACGAACATAGCCCAAAGCAACGGGAAGTAATTTGTACCTGCTATTTTGGGTTTTTCACACTTGGATGGCGAAAATGCTCTGGCAGATGGGATAAACTAATGACACTTCATTACACGAACCAGCTTACTGCAAACTGCTGCCTATTATTGAAAGCACAAGTACATGATGTGTGCAACATCTACAGACACTGACACCAGCAGAGTTTTCTATGTCTTTCACCAACTCACTTTGTAGAGCGGAAACATTATGTTGCACTTTTTCTATATTTAGTTTTTTTCTCTCTGCTTTTTGTACCCAAATTTACCATTATAGGGGAGGGTTGGGCTAAGTGTTAAAGTTATTACATTTTGCAAAAGGACAAACAAAACACTGGATTTAAAGCTATTTAAAAGGTTCTGGTAGAACGTGCTTTTGGCCTGTACATAGAGAATGTAAAAATACATCATATACTGTATAGCTATACTACTCTTGATTTCGATTCCAATTGGTGGAAATCCATGACAAGAGTTGAAAGCACATCTCAAAAGCTCTCAGTGTGATGTCACAGAGTGGCCGCTAGAGGCCGCAATCGGGGTTTTCATTTCTGGGACTCTTATTTTGAATTGAGTGTTTGTGTCTGTGGTCAATGTCAGGTGTCCCGTGTTTTCATTTAAGTGATTGGGTGTTATGACTGGTTCATCGTTGAGTGGGGTTTGTATTTAAGATCAATGAGTTCGTGTATCAAGTGTTGTGACCCTCACCTTCCCTCCTCCTCATGTTTCTTGGATGTAGTTTTGTGTTTAAAGGTCCTCGTACCCGTTTGTTTTCTGTAGAGTCTGTGTCTTTTGTATAATAAAAATCATCTAAAGGAACCTGAACTCTTGTGCCTCGCCTCACACCCTGAGCACCAGACATGACACTCAGACCAAATATATTGCCTTGTTTGATGTGCAGCTCTTGATTCCATAAACAAAGACACAAATACATAATACATTAAACATGCTGAAAACTATTTACATTAATGTATATTGCATCAGGTGCAACAAGGAAGGGCAAATGATGATGGCAGTACATTACTTCTCTAAAAAAATAAATACACGGAATACATGAAATTAAATACACAAGCATAATTTAATTTGTTGTTAGTGCAATAGCCTGGAGTCAGCATGTTAACTTTAGCTTGGGACTAGCATGTTAGCTAGCTGAAACCTAGAAGAAAACAGTTACAAATTTACCTCTGTGTTTGTTAACCTGATATTATTTGTCTTTTTTTCTTGCTTTTTTGTTTTGCTTAATGTTAAGCAAATTAATTTTTCTTTTGTGTTATAAATATCTATTTATTTGCGACTGATATTGGAAACATTAGCATTAACGTTAATTTTGTGCCTTATTTTCACTGTGTTGATAAATGTAGCTATTGCATTAATTTACTGCTCTTGCAAGGTATGCTATAAGGTATTTCATGTGATCTTACTGTGAAGTGTTACCGTGTTAGATTCAGCCCGTCTAACTGGAGAATAATAGCTGTCTTGTTCTCAACATAAACCAAAAATTTAAGCTGCTTTTAGGAATAATGTTTTGTTTTAACTTATTCAGTTGCTCCACACAATTGGTTAAATCTCCAACCAACAGACTCCATGGATGACAACCCAATGTCTCTACACTGTACCAGAGTAGTGTGAATATGATGTAAGGTCCTAAAGTGAATGTATTTTTTAAAGGCTCATTTGAAAATACTCTTCGAGAAGATACAGTGTCAAATTTTTATTTCATTCCACCTCCAGTTCCAAAAGCTAAACTGCATTCGGCTGTTTGGCCAGAATGTTAAGTAGAGATCATTAACATATACTGAAATACTGTAAATGAGATATCCAATTGAATTAAAAACACCAATAGATATACCACGTTAGTCTATAGTTATTTATAATACTTCCTTGATACATTATCCACATTGAAATTGGAAACATTTCAAATTCAAAGTATTCTGGGTGCTAATGCAATTTTAACTCTATTTTAATGTTATACAGTTTATTTCAATCATTATAGCATTATCTACAGCTCTGCTCCTCATTCTGCACACATCAAACAATTCTTCATTTTTCAAATTAATTTAAAGGGTAGTTGTATGTAATAGTAAACAAGTAACATTTTTATAATATTTCAGTTTAAATTTTTCTGCCAAAATCTGTGAGATCTGAAACAGAAGTGCAGCAGAAATGTCCCCTCTCTTATAAAAACAGAACCTTTATGTTCCGGTTACACACAGTTTTGGTGGTTCCCGGGTCTTGTAAGGATGTTAAATGTCATTGTTTCCCTCTGTCTTTGTATAATTTTTCAAACCCATGTTTATTTCACTTATTTTTAGTAATTTTACACTTTTCATGCGCTGAAATTAAATTAATGAAATAATGATATCTGACTATTGCATAGAACTTTGCCTTCAACAAATTGGTTTATATAATTGAAAACAGTGATTCCAAGCTTGTTACTGCAAGCTCTATTTAAATTCAGTCAGTACAACGATTAATAAAATAAGAAATATTTATGATTTAATGAAAAGTAGAAGGAACATTTTTGCTGTAATTTGCTGTAATACATGAAAAGCCAGACATATGATAACTATCAGTATATAATGTTAACCCTCTGAGGTCAAAGGATCCATAAATGGATCCTTTTCAGTTTTCCAAAACAATAATCTAAAGTTCCTGTTTCTTCTGTCCTAGAAACATATGTAACACCACTAGAAACCTTGAACCACATCCCTCTGATATTCAGATGTAAAACAGCTGAATCTGAATAAATGAATAGCAGTGGTGTGATTGGCTCATTGAGCAGCAGGGGGCGGTGATAACGCATCACATTTCACCGCTATAAACAAACACATGCTTGTTCCACACAGAAAACTGGCTTGTCTGATTTATCTGGTGAGGATGAACAGAGGCACTCTGAGCTTCTTTTGAGTAAGTAGCCTAATATCTGTTTTATGAGCTGCTGTTTGTGCTTTTTCAGTTTGCTTATGAAGCTATATCTGGTATTTTGCTGGCCAGAGGATCATATGCATACAAAAACTGTGTAAGTTTGGTGCATGTAATGAATACTTTTGTCTTCATTAGAAAATAATCTGTTTTGCTGCTTGGCATCTTGATATGACTGTGTATTGTATTTTTATTTATACTTATATACTTACACTTATATAGCAGAGTCTATGTTCTACCATCAGTAACTGCATGTGACAAATAATATTCTTGAACTCTTAGTATTTAAGTATTTTAGAAGACTGAGTTAGTACAAAAGCTTTAGGAGCAGGGCCAGGCAGACAATGACAGCCATTAGCACATGGCCATTGATGGGGCAGGGGAAGTTACAGGTGTGAAACATCTATCTAATGAATATGCATGTGAAAGAGCAGAAAAAAAGTATCTAGTGTGATTATTTTATAAATTACATTGAAACTGCATTTCTGAATGCTGTCCTGAACTTTTTGTATCTTTTTGTATTCAATTCTTGTTCGGTGGACCAAGAGTAGCACGCCGCTGTCCTTGGTTCTTTGAGCGAGGCAGAACGGTAGCGGCTATGTGCTGAGGGAAGGGCTGCTTGTAGCTTTCCTCGTTATGGCGGCCTCCGACAGTCCTCGCACTGTGGCGGGGAAACACTGGGTGAGACCCCTAACCCTAGGCCACCAGCTGCCCCTACAGTGTTCTGTCTAGGTTTTATGGTCTATTTGTGTGATGAATAAAGGCTTCACTTTCTTTCAGCCAGTGCTGACTGCGCTGCCCAGACTCTTTACAAAGTTAAATCACATCTGGGATAGCCAGTGGCCTGGTGGTTAGGGAGTTGCCCATGAGATCAGAATGCCTCTCCCCTGAGGTACTCTTGAGCAAGGTAATCAGCAATATTCGTTAGGACACAAAGTGGCACTGTGAGGTCAAGTGTCCACTCAGTGTTGTCCTCAAGTACACTGGATGGTTGGAATGAACCGCGCGTTGGAATGGACCAGTTGTTCATCTCATATGTGCCCTTCAGGGCACAAAGTGGCATTGCAAGGCCTAAAGCCTCCTGAATGCTGGATAGTGAGGTGTAAGTGGCTCAACCTCAGCTGGGACAGAGGACTGAAGGTCAGGCCTATTGTACCACTGTTTCCAGCTTTCTGCTAACATCATAGAAAGAAACATGCAGCTGGTCTAGCAGCTCATGGCTGTCCTGGTGGCACATGGCTGTCTCTCTGCCTCGCCCAGTCACCAGCATCCTCACATTAATAAAGTCCTTATTTGTTGCTTCTTACATTTACATTTATGGCATTTGGCTGACGCTCTTATCCAGAGCAACGTACATCAGTGCTTAAGAAGTCCACAACTGTTTCTTACCTGGAAAACAGCTTAAATCCGAGTCAACTATTTAACCGAGATACTGCAGTCAGAGCATCTGTACGACAACTGTCAAAGAATAATTAACCAACACCTAACCCAACAATACATAAACCATAGAGAAGAACAACGTAAGCCATAGAGAAGAACAACGTAAGCCATAGAGAAGAACAACGTAAGCCATAGAGAAGTCAAGGGAAAGGAAGTGGTTTTTTTTGTTTTGTTTTTTAAGAGATAAGTAAGCAGTAGAATAGTTAATCACCAAAGTGCTCCTTGAAAAGGTGGGTCTTCAGGCGACGCTTGAAGACCATGAAGGACTCTGTCGAGCGGACCGGAAGAGGGAGTTCATTCTACCACTGTGGGGTGAGACAGAGAAGAGGGGAAGCAGGACATGGGAGATGAAAAACAAAACAAAAACCATGAGGCACTTGCAAAAAAAAAAAGCAGCCAGGGATACAACAGGATGGGATGTGAAAGTGGGTGGAGGACTTATTCGATACACTTCATTTGATTGAGTTACAAAGATTAGAATCGCTCAACATTAAAAGTAAGACCCCGATGCAGGGTGGAGGTAGTTCAGTTGGTAGGATACTTGCCGCCGGACCAAGAGGTCATGGGTTCGAATCCTACCTTCACCTCCGTCACTGGGTCCCTGAGCAAGACCCTTAACCCAAAAGTTGCTCCAGGGAAACTGCCTCCTGTAGGTAGGAAATGGAAGTAGCTTTGAATAAAAGCGTCTGATAAATGTAAATTGTTATCTGTAATTATCCTCTGTAATTCAAATACTTTGTCAAGAGAAAATATTTTCCCAAAAAACATATCCACGAACACACACTCAAACCAGTGACAAGCAACTAGTATGTGAACCAGAAAACAAAACAAGCTTAATCGAACTCAAGTTCCATATTTTACACTATCTTCTTGGCAACAGTCCTTCATTTGGAACTGTAGCATTATTCTAGTGTGTAGGATTTTTGTATGGATGGGTACTTTGCTTCGTCACTTCATTAGGCCTAAAATGATAGTCTGGAGAACTGTGTGGGCAGACTGCATGGTCTGCAGCAGCCTGTCACAATTCTGTTCTGTGAGTTGTGTCCTTATTATCTTTTCATTCCTCCTCCTTAATAATCCGCAAGTTCCATTTCCAACCTTCTCATCTGGCACCCGGCAACTTGGCGGGCATTAGGAGTGCAGATTATTGCACTGTTTGCAACCTGTCCTGGTAATTAGCAGTACCAGTGTAGGAGGACCTGCTTTTGTAGGGCTTATATAGAGGGCACCAAACAGCGCCATGAAGCGCAGCAATGATAAATCATCAAGGGAGCATTCAGTCTTTATACACAGTATAACAGTTATAAAATACCTCTGAAATGGACTGAGCTGTTTCACAGCAAGAATGGAAACAACACAAAGGTAGTTCTAACCACTCATCCCATTCCACCTTCCAACTCACATAGTCATCCAGGGCTGTCTTTAACCTGTGCGCCTTGTTCCAACTGGAACACTTAAGGTCTTATTTGTCCTAATTTTTATATTAGTGTAAGTAGTGCTCAAGCATTTTCCAAAAACACATAGTGCAGTTTTACAATCTTTCACATGTACAGCCAGATGTGATACAGACCAGCTGTACAGTAAACAAGCTTGTCTAAACACCTCTTGCTCTGTAGGTTTGCATGTTGTATGCCAATGTGTTAAGGAGGACCGCAAAGCTTAGCATAGCATTCAAGACAGGCCTAGTTCATAGACAAACTAGATAGCTGCCTAGATAAGCACTATACTAAAAGAGTTAAAGTTAAAAGTTACCTTGTTAAATGTTTTCTGTCCTATCCACACACAGATTCGTTTTATAGGCATTTTCTTTGTAAAACATAAGGACAACAGTGATTCCTATAAGATGGCCAGTTTAAACTGATATGGAGATAAACTGCAGATTTTTTATGGTAAGGAATGAGTGACAGATTTGTTAGATTGTCCTTAGCCATAGCATAACATATCTCTACCTCTGTTGTACAGATAAACAGTGTCAGAAAAATCATCAAGTGGTAAATCAGCTTCAGTTTTCTGTTGTATACTGTTTTATTTTATGCTCTGCCTTGTGTAATCCACTGAGGATGTGTCACAATGGTATTGTAATAGTGTGCATGTGTGTGTGTATGGATGTGTGTGTGTGTGTGTGTGTGTGTATGTATGGATGTGTGTGTGTGTGTGTGTGTGTGTGTGTGTGTGTGTGTGTGTGTGTGTGTGTGTGTGTGTGTGTGTGT
>JBBJLR010000160.1:13004492-13015238 GCA_037577145.1 Brachypetersius gabonensis | reverse complement strand
GTGTGTGTGTGTGTGTGTGTGTGTGTGTGTGTGTGTGTGTGTGTGTGTGTGTGTGTGTGTGTGTGTGTGTGGTCATTAAGTACTGATTCTGCCTAGGTGTGGGAAACTGCAGGTCAGCAGGCTCTGGGAGGTATCTAATGACATGTCCACCTGTCACTAATGAGTGTGTCTTAATGTCTGCATCGTATGATTGGTTGTGTGTTTGTTTATAGCCCGGCTGAGCCACAGTGCCTGAGCCGGAGAGCCAGGGCGTAGTCACACAACTAACACCCCAAGGGAAACCCCATTTAGCATCAGGGTGAGGCTGGAGGGTTTGTGTTTTGGAAATACAAGGCAGAGAGAGGATTACTCTGCCCCTTTGTGTGTGAGTTTGGAGAGAAACAGTATTCTCCCTGTGTATGCCGGTGCGAGAGCACCTTTGGAACTATACTCGTCTGCAGTGCTGTGATTCAGCCTCTGCGAAACTGTATTACTTGGCAATGCTGGTGAGGACGCTCTGTTGAAACTGTTACATGTTGCTGTGTGCTTGTGAACTGAGGACAAAGCGACTGTTCCGCTCAGGTGTGTGTCGACGTTCAACGGAGGAACCTGATCTGGCAATGAACACGGAGAGAGGATCAACAGTGAACCGGGAAGTGCCAGTGTGACGCGTGGCGTGTACGCTGACCTCTTTGTATTTCCGCTTCTCTATCTCCCTCTCTCTCTATATATATATATATATATATATTCATGCAGGAGTGACCCGGCGAGCCACGGTCTCACATGGAGTAGGATTTCCTACATAAGGCTCGGTACAAAGTGAAGTGAAAGGCTCAAAGACTGTGTTGTGTGAGCTATCAGGGTTTCCGTGGAGAGAAGGTCCTCCAGGGAATCCTAGGACTAGTGTATGATGGAAAAGTGTCGTGGAGTAAAGATCCTCCAAGAGAAAGCAACACTGCCTCTTCCTGTGTGTTCGTGAGTCAGTGTCGTGGAGTGAAGGTCCTCCAAGGAAAAGCGACACTTCGACTTCTTCATTTTGAGTTTGTTTCCGTGAGCCTGAACTTTCTTTTCTAAATATGGAAGACCTTTCTGGAAAAGCATGCTCTGCCGTGACATATACAAGTACCTACAACAGTTTCATTAATTCATTAAACATTATTCTGTTCAAAATGTTTAATAAAATAGTGCTGGTTGGGGTAAACCTACTCTCCCACTCTTATGATTTTTAGTTACGCTTTTTTGACTACGCTTAAACGTTAAAACACTTTCAATAAAGGAAGAATAAAACCTCGTCAATATTTTTTGTCCACCCTAAAAACGTTTTATTTACATAAACAATAGAGCCGCTGCTGGGGCTTTTTTTACAATGACCTCTGTATTTTCACCAAACTTTAGTCCATCATCAACACTTTACACTAATATATGTAGGTCTGGAATATTTCAACATTAATGCTATGAATTACTGTTGAGCAATTGTTTAACTGTTTGGATGAAAAAAAAAAGAATCTCTTTAGTTTTGGACACATTTAGGTTTGATTTGTCACAGCAGGGTCCATTATTTTTGATATTCAGTTCTAGCTGGTAGCCTAGTGGTTAAGGCATTCGCCCTGTGATCAGAAAGTCCAGGTTCGATTCCCAGGACCGCTAGGCCCCTCTGAGGTACCCTGAGCAAGGTACCGTCCCCACACACTGCTCCCCGGGCGCCGTGTTCATGGCTGCCCCCTGCTTCACTTGGTGAAGAGGAAGAGGAAGAATTTCGTGCTGTTCACACTGTGTGCAGTGGTGTGTTCACGTATGACCGAATGATCACTTTCACTTCACTACAAAATCTACTAGGATAATAGTCCTATGCTTGTCATTGAGCACTGTCCAAATATACATTTACACCTTTACAAAAATGTACAAATATTTCTAAAGAAAAACCCTCATTTTGGCGTTTTGGTGGACATTTTGTAAATGTGTAACTTTGCTCAGAGGGGTTTTGCCAAAAAGAAAAAAATGGTACAGCCGGCATAAAACCAGACACTCTCCTGCCAATGCCGAGCTCAAATGAAGAAGAATGAACTTCATTAATTACTTGAGGGCAGTTGTTTTTAACCAATAACAGTCTTTCCTGAACCCTGCTTTTTTCCTCATCAGACCCATGAGACTTTAAGTAATGCAATTAATTAAGGGCGCCAAATGTCATTTCCCAGAATCACTATTCAGCTATTGGCACTCCAGAGAGGAGCTATTTGCAAACCAATTACACAGAAAGGCTGGTTCCAATCAAGACTCAGAGTCAACACTTACTGAATTAAGACATGTGTCTCCTTAGCAAACAAAAATGTAATTATAGAAAGCTTCTCCTCAGGGACTGTTAAGAATTGTACCATCCCAGACTGGTATTTGACACCTCAGACACAATGACAAGATTGACAAAGCCTTTTTTTGCTCTCCGCTGTGTCCGGTCCTTTTGCCTTTCTCTCTTGGAGCCAGTCATGTGACGTGGCAAATGCAACCTTTTGTGTTTGCTCCAAGACATTTCCATCTTTAGCCACAGTGGAAATCTGCTGTCTTTAACTATGAAATCTTTCACATCCAAGCATCATGAGGAGGCATTGTCATTATTTTTTCATTAGCTGTGATGAGGGGACTAAAAATGATCTCCGTTTTTGAATGCTGTGTGTCATTTACATTTGCGGCATTTATCAGACACTTTTATACAAAGCGACTTCCATTCCCTACCTACAGGGGGCAGTCTCTGCAACTTAGGGGATAAGGGTCTTGCTCAGGGACCCAGTGGTGGTTATGTGGAAGGTAGGATTCAAACCCATGACCTCAAGAGGCAGTTATCCTACCCACTATGCCACCATCCCCCGCAGTGTTATTGTGGTGGTAGTCCCTATAATGAATGGGGAATTCAGCAAACATAAAGATTACAGACACATTCATATAGACCATGTTTACACCAGGTTGTTTCATGTGTCTTGAACAAAAGGATGTGTATCTGGGTAGAGCGGAGCAGAGGTAAACAAACCCAAGCTGTATGAAAAAGTATGTTTATATTTTGCTTAATATTTTGCTTAGAGGCTGGTGTGAGATGCATTTTCGCCAGCTGGTATATCAGTCTAAATGTCCGCCTTCCATAATGATGGCATCTGCTTCTTACAGTCAGGAGAAGTCCACACAAACATAAGTTACATTCAAAGTTGTTACAGTTATTGCAGAAATATTGCACTGTTTAGTGTCTCATCAATGCTGGAATGTTGTTTGAATAATACTTTTTATTGTCATTTTATTGTCACTCTTTGTCACTGACAAATATCAAGTCATATAATATCAGTGCTCCCATGTAACAAAAGTGCTGGATGAACAAAGATTCAGTTCTTGAAAATATTTGTTGTGTTAAAAAAATGTAAATAAACATGTAAAATGTTTTATATTTTAATATATTTTAATAATATATATTTTAAATAATGGTGTGCAGCTACTCAATATCAGTATCAGTCCAATATAGGCCAAAGACACTAGATGAGCATCAAGACTGTGTTTCAAATAGCTCCCTATTCCATACACACTATGCCCTATGTAGCAGTAAAAATACAGGCCCCTGCACCCAAACAGTGTATAATAAGTAAAGATGTTCCAATCCAATATTCTGTATCGGTATCAGTCCGATTCTGACCTAAATTACTGGATCGGAAATCGGGAAGGAATAAAAAATGTAATTCGATCCGTTAAAAATTAGGGAAAAATAATTACAGGGAAATAATTGTAATTGCAAACTTTGCAAAGTTTCTGTTGTGTGTGAGACTTGCCAACATGTCAGTAGTTTGGAGTTACTTCAGACTCAAAGAAAAAAAAAAACAAGACTGACGAATGTATTAGGACACCATGTATTAGGGTGCCTCAATACTTTATGCACCCATGGAACATGCTCACGGCTTTTCTAGGTGGGAAAACCATCAATCTCTGGGAAACTTCAGTTAGATAGGGCTCGATAAGACCTTTCCAAAGAACCCGCGTTTACCATATTAGCCAGGGGCTATTTGGCAAACGAGAGGTCATTGGAAATGTCTCACCGAGACAACTATGAAGTTTCACATTCAAAGTGTGAGATATATTTTTCACATTTAACATTTAGCTTTAAGATCATTTAAGCAAATTACATGTTGGTAAGTAACAGCCAATTGTAGCGGGGTGGGCGTGGCTCAGTGGATTGGATACTTGCCTCTGGACCATGAGGTCATGGGTTTTAATCCTACCTTCAGCACCACCACTGGGTCCCTGAGCAAGACCCTTAACCCCAAATTGCTCCAGGGAGAGTCTGCCCCCTGTAGTTAGGGAATGGAAGTCACTTTGTATAAAAGCCTCTGGTAAATGTAATCACGGGGCGTGGCCAATTAGCATATCTTGCCGTTTGTAAAAGTGCTACATTAAAATCTCAGTCTCCATTTGTAAAAGTGCAACACTAAGGGGTTTTTTTTTCAACACATTTAGCTCTAAATGTGTGAAAATTGTGTGAAAATTGTGCTAAATGATGAAAAATGACACTAAATTCTAAATTTGTTAACCTGATTTTACTAACGGCACCCCATAGGGCACATCTTACTGTACCATGTTCTGTATACAATGTTTCTCCCTTTGTGTTAAGGTATACAAAACATATGTCCACATTTTTTGAAAGCGTTATTTTTTTTTTCTTTTTAAAAAAAGACCCAGTAGACATCGGATTTGTATCGTATCTGCAGATCAACAAAGTGTCAATGGTGATTTAGAATTCCATCATGGACAAATTGTGCTCTAAATGAGAGTAGAAATTCGAATTTTATAACTTATAAAGCTTGTTAAAGAGAGAAAGAAAAAAAAGGATCAGTATTTGTCTCGGTTTCAGAATTGGTGTTGGATATCTACTCCTTTCCACTTTACTTTCAGTTAGTGTGGTAAAGAACAATACTTTCTCTAAGACCCCTCCCACAAAGGTTTCTAGACTTCATTCTTTCTTGCCCCCAACCATCAAGTGCAGTAAAGGACAGTACCTGGCATCCACCCTGGGGACTTTCAACTGTTCAATTTTTACACCAAGACAGAGAATGCCTGGGTGCATTAACACTTGACCTTCACAATGTGGCTACCCTCAGTTCCAGTGGCCTCTGCCAGAAGGAAGAACCGACCTTTTAAGTCTCTTTTGCAGGTACTCACACAACGATACCTATGACAGCTTATACTCAGAGTCTTGCTGTCACCTTGGCTGATGCTGAAAGGGCAGAAGCTGGATTGTTGACACCATATGCATTGATGCTGTCAGGGCTGAAAGAACCCCCCTAGAGCATTAAAGCATGCAGCAGAGGTTTTGTGAATCAAGATGCCACAGTGAAGAGAACATTATCCAGGGAAACCACTGCATCTCATCCAAAACATATCAGAATGTCACTATCTCTAACGTTCCGAGGCTGTGTCTGGGTTGCAAGCTTGAAGGATCCACCACCTTATACAGCCAAGTGGGAAAACCAACACTGAGGTCCTGTGCTTGTCTTCATGGATGAACACCAAAAAATCATTTTTGAACAATTTATTTGATTTGTTTCACAACAGATTTGTTTGGTATTGACCTGGAACAGACATCACATTGAAACATTTCCTACCTATGGCAGATTGGTTTTACTCAGTTTAAATATTTTTCTCTACTTTTTTGCATTACATTTTCTATCTGGCATCACTTATGTCAAGTCAAATAAAACATACCTCCAAGACAATGGTGCAACACAGATAACACAGCACATGACTACACAAGTGTGTACAAGACTGCAAATAGTGCAAAAATATAAATAAAGTGTAAGATTTTAAAACATACGAGCAAACAACACAACAGAACAAGGGTGGGCACCATACAGTGCAGCAGGCAAGAAGCAAGAACAGTACTAAGACGTTAATACACTGTTACATCAGAGACTGTATCCCAGCAGCACAACAACTGAATAAAGACAAGGATTTATGAAGTAAGAAAAAAATGGTAAATCACTGTGCAATTACCAGTACCAATACAAAAAGTATCTGACTGTTGGTAAATATTTTGTCCATATTAAGAGACAAGTAATGAGTAAGTTCTGCAGCAATCCATGAATCTCATTTGTTTACCATTTGTTTACCATCAAATCCACCACACTCATGGCATCACCAAACTTGATGAAGTGGTTGTTCATTGCAGCATTGCAGTCAGTGGCATGAACTGCTTTGGACTAAGCATATGGCCCTGAGGGACCCCAAAGCTCATTGTGGTGCTGAGATTTACTCCAAAACATGCTTCTCCTAATCAGAAAGTAAAGGATAATGTTGCAGAGGGATGTGTTCAGGCCCAGCAGTTTTGGACAAAAAGAGGATGAGAGGAGCCTTTCAGAGAACAATTAATTTTCTGGTTGGTAGTGGTCAGTTTTGGACTTTTGTACAGTCAGATTTGGTTTCGCAACATTGTGTTGTGGGTTGGGCCACCTCACATTTTGGACACAGAATGCTCTCACACTATATTCAAGTTTAGATCGAAATTTCAGTGACCACTGGAGAACAAATCATCAAGTTGTCAGGTCTGGGTTTTTTTATGTATGCTTTTATTTTGACTTGGGGTGTGGCCTCATTCCTGTGCCTCGGCTGGTCAGGAATGAGGCCTTCTGATGTACAGGTGTTTGTGTTTTAGTTCTAGTATAAATAGGAATCCTTAGTTTAGTTAGGTTGTGGGTTCACCATTATATTCTGTTCTGCTTTGTTTAAATAAAGGAAAAGGAAAAGGATGGATGTCTGCTACTGTGACTCCTGCTTTCAAGGTACACTCCGGGACGTGACAAAGTATAGTTTGGCAGAGAAAGTTACGATGGATGGAGAACAAGCTGGCAAATAACTCCTGCAACAAGGAGCTGTACATCTATCTAACAGTGCTGGACCTTGATTGTTACGTGCCGAGGCACTTTGGTGCACAGTCTGTATTTTCTGCTCGCGCTATGCCCTATCAGACTCACTATAGGTTTCTCCCGGGTGACGTGCACCAGCTGGAGATCCCTGATTGGCTGATCGCGTATGACGTTTCCGATTGGAGGATTGGTCTAGGATCTCCCGCCTTCAAGATTGAAGAGGACGTCGTTGCCAGTGAGAGAGTGTGTAGAGTGTTGGAGTTTGGAGCTTGTTGGAGTGGTGTGGCGTGTTTGGGGTTAGTCGAGAGTGATAGTGAGAATTGGAGTGGTTGTCTGAGAGTGTGTGTGCGTGGTGACAGATAGAAGAGACGTGTTGTGTGTGTTTGTTTAGGAGAGTGTGAGAGATTGAGTGTTGACTTGTGGTTTGTAAACCTGTGAACCATGTGGTTCTCTTTTGTGTTGGTTTGGGATGTTGGGTCAGCTTACTTTCTTTTGTTTCACACATTAGCACCCTCTGTAAGTTTTGGTTTATTTTGTTTTAGAACAGTATAGTTTAGATTAGGGACGGTTATTGGGTCTAGAACAGCTTTGAGTACTTCACCATTTAGAATAGGGAAGTTTGGGTTTGTTTTTTTCTTTCCTTTGGTGTCGTCACTGGGCCCAACCCGTTTTAGTGTGTACTTTGTTGTAGATTTGTAAATAGTATTCTGATTTGTTTGTTTCACTGTATATACTTGCATCTCTGGTTGTTTGTTTCCTTTGCAATCTATTGTGAATACTTATACACCAATTTCATATCAAACTCCTTTCAGTCTGGTACTCACCTTTTCTGTGTGTGGTTTGTGTCCATCCTACCATCCTTCCACCCTAAATCATTATCCCTAGCCGTAACAATCAGCTGAAACATTCCAACCTGAGAACAATACACGCAAACAATAGACATCATCAAAGATTATTTTTCAATTCTAGGCAAAGATATCATATTATCCAAAATGTCTCAAAGTGCATAATTAATACAAAAAGACCTCATTTTAAAGTTCTGAAAATAACACCTTTCGTTTTAATTCCATGTGAAATCCTTAGTGGGATACATGTTTTGCCTCCATTTCCTCGTTATTCACTTTCAATCGAGAAGTGCACCAAGCAGCAGTTGGTTTCAGAGCTCTAGGTCTCTGCATGGTTTTAGAAGACCACAGCACTGAAATCATTGTTATCAGAGAATATTAGATATAAAGTACTGTGCAAAGGTCCTGAGGTGCCCTTCATTTCTTCATATTGTGCTTCCAAAGAGCCAATATTTTAATGTAGTCTTGAGGAGTACCTGAACATTCTTTCAAAGGCTCTCATTTTACAGTCCAGAACCTGACCAGTCTCAGGGGAATGTTTTATGTTTGTTAAGCCACACAGTGATCTATGCATGAACCGTTCAAGAATCACTACATCATCTAATTTAGGGCACGAACTAAGGACGAAACAGTTGCAGAAGAATGATCAGGCTGGTGATCAGTATACTGGTGGTGCTGAATACTGAGTGGTCGGAAAACCTTTATCTAATAGGGACTTCGCACTTTGTGATTTTTTTGTTTTCCTGTTTCTATCCACTCCACTCATAAAAGCTTTATTGTAAAATGCCCTGTTTGAGGTGTATTGCACTCATTTTCTTAACAAAAGTAAAGCATTAGTTTTTGCTGTAATGTTGGTGCTTCTCTCACAACCTAGCAGACTGTATAGCTAGGAAAGTACATCATGCTGGCATGAAAACCCAGCAAGACAGTCTCTCTTCCTGTTATTGAGGTCTTTGCTGTGTACTACGTAAGAGGCAAACTCTCTCTCACTGTTTGCAGAATGACTTGTTTGACTTTGTAGTTGAGCAACTAGGAGATGTCATTTATTGCTTCATTTCCCCTTGATTTGTGGACCTGGACTGCTCTCACTTTCTCAGCATGTCGATCAACAAGCACAGGGAGCCGCTGTGGTAATTTTTTTTTTAACCACTGAGGCAATGCAGTCTGTCCCCTCGTCTTCTTCACACTACAACTGAGATATCTATCATTTCTGGCAGCCACTACTTTACATTTTGTCTATTGGTTAACCATTTTATTTTATTCCCCAGACTTGATAAAAGAGACAGTATCTATTGTCTTTGGCATTTATTCTCATGATCTTAATAAATGAAATTAAACTTGCAGTGTTTTTAGGGTCCAATAATCCTTGGTGTAACTTGAATGTTGTTTCTTTTATTAAAACCTTTGACTATAAAGACCCAAAGAACACAGACTGCATGCTACTTGATAAACATCCTGTAACACAGGATTCAGGACAGCAATATGATAAAACATTGCTATATGGTAAAAAAAAAAACATTGATCATAGATCCATCTGGGCCTGATTCCAAAATTCTAGTGAGCACTCAACACTCAACACCCCCAGGCTGCTACGCCACTGAAGGTAGACTCTGCTGTGTCCAAGACATTCCAACATTCTCCAGATTCTATATGGAGACTCTTATCCACTTAACTGCTTAAGGTGCCTCCAAAGAATGCTGGTATGGCTGGTTAATTGAACGAACCAGTTTATGAGATGAACTACCTTGATTTGGCTGAAGCTGTGTGAGAGGACATATCTCTTTGTTTGAGAGGACCACTGATGCATCCAGGATTAGAACTGTCCAGTTTACACTGAAAAAAGGATTTGGACAAAATACACTGGCCATATAGTACACACAATAGCAAGACTACTTTTAAATAATCAAGGGTTTAGCATTGATTTATTATTCTATGCAAATTCTTGCGCTTCCTACATCTAAAACACCTGATTCAACTCTAATCAATTAACACACACCTTAAGTGGAGTTGGTGGTGAGAAATCCAATCCCTGGTCAAAAGATTTCAGTTACCAAGAAGGTTGTTAATAAAACTGACTCAAGAAACCCCTGCAAACAATGTTGGTAGTTAGAAACGACAGGAGATGCCCCTGATAGAATAACATGCAATTAAAATATGAAACGGCCAGTTTAAGAAAAACTGGAGATGAAAGTTTTGAAGATGTTAGTTCAGTGTAAAGTTTATTACTGCTCAAATAACTGTGTTTGAATTGTGTGAATACAAACAAATTTGCCACAGGATTACATTCATTTAAATCCTGAAGAGACAGCAACAGACAACTAGTTGATAAAATATCCCCATGTTCAACATTTCACTATTAGAGGACAAAATAACTAAAATAACTAGCTATAAATGTAAGAAATATTTTAAATGGAATAAATCATTGTAAAAGAATTCAATACATTAAGCTCACTCTAAGCTCTGATAGCCTCCAAACACTCATCCATGGGTCAAAGTCAAAAATGGTACTGCATGTATTTCAAAAAGTGAGAGTAATAGTTACTTCTTAAAAAACAACAAACACATTGATTGTCAGTCAGCAATTGCTATTTACACTTTGAGCTATATTCATAACCCCAGCATGCTGTACTTTGTTCTGTTATGTTCATTTTATTTATTCTTTCTCCCCTTTTCCCTCTACTTGAACCAAATAAATCTGAGAGTAAAGTTTCAGAGTTTCACTTTGTCACATGTCATCCGGATTAGCAAGGTCCTTGTGTGAGACCTCTTCTGAGGGAAGGTGTGAATTGGCTGACGATGTTGGAGCTCGGGGAGTTGGGGAGAACATGTTCTCCAGAGACAGGTTATCTGGAGTCCAAAGTTCACAATAAGTCCAAAATTCATTTTTCACTTTTATTTTTCGAGGTTCTTTAATGGTTCTTGGCAGGGGCGTCGTTAGGTCTATTTTGGGGGGTCTGAAGCCCCTCCAAAATGATCCCAAGCCACCCTAAATATATAGTCATTATTCTACTATTTTTAAATTATATATCCAAACATTT
>JBBJLR010000160.1:12992643-13004392 GCA_037577145.1 Brachypetersius gabonensis | reverse complement strand
GCACTACAGAGGGAAGTGTTCAGTGCGCACTACAGAGGGAAGTGTTCAGTGCGCACTACAGAGGGAAGTGTTCAGTGTTCAGTGCGCACTACAGAGGGAAGTGTTCAGTGTGCACTATGCACTAAACCTCACTCAAGGTAATGAATTTTGCAGCAGTCTGTCCAGAGGTTGTTCACTCACTTGTGTGTTGAACATATCAGCTTCTTCTGAGATTGTTCTTATATTATCTGCAGACAATTCATCAGATTTATATGGCTACTGGTTCACTTTAATATTTTTATAACATTTTAAATGATAAAAGTAAAGGAAAAATGTTGGGTTATTCCCATAAATCTGCCCATTTAAACCCTTAGTAGTGTATCATTAGCAGGAAAAATGTGGGATCTATGAAGAAGTACCTCCAAAAGGATTTTAGAGAGGAGAAAGAAGCTCACGCATTAGAGAAAATCTAAACTGCATTAGCCTCTTACCTGTCGTCTGGAGTGCTCACTGACCTCACCAGGCATGTCGTGAGCACTTTTTATTAGTGTTCTGGCAATGTGATAGTAGTAGACAGAGATGATGCCCATGGGGACGAGAAAATAGACCAGGAAGATCATCACAGAGTGAATTTTGGGATGCATCTCGTTGGACAGTGGGTAGGGCATGCAGGCCGTGAAGCTGGAGTTCCTGACGGATATGTGGACCACCTGGGAGAAGATGGCTTCAGGCACCGCCAGCAGCACTGAGATGATCCAGATAGAGATGGCCTTCAGGCAGGTCCAAAACACTGCACTGGAGGTCTGGATGTCCATGGGATTCACAATGGCTTTGTGCCTAAGAGGAGAACAGTAAGAACTGGTTAGTATACTGATTGCTATGGCTGCCTAGCCTGGTGAGGGGTGCATGAAACAGCCAGATGGTTTGCTTTATCATGTCCTTATCTCCTGAGGAGAAGCACCCAGGGCTTCTCATCTGCTTGTAGGAACTGATTCCATGTTGACCTCAATCCCTGTGAGTTCCTGGAAAATTTCTCCTCCGTAACAAGGTCTAAGGATCTCTTTTCACCAGCCAGGTCAGACTAATATCCTGCATGCTTGAGGCAATTCACTTGGAATTTTTTGCAACTCATAACATTTTAAGCCCACGGATGAATCCTTAAATTTAACGAGGACCTTGTAAAATTTCATCCGCAATTACTTTTGTTCCTTCCGATCCCACCCCTCTTTTAAATGAACCAACTTAAACATCCAGCTGTCGTCAAGCAGCTGTAACTCTGCCTAATGAATAAACCCATTATCCAATCATCTTTCCTATAATTTGCTTTCTCCTGCAACAACGTCCAGCTCTCCCAGATTTGTTGACTGGCTATTAGCCCGCTCTCAGGGCACATTTGTATTATGTTTCAAATGCCTAATTCACTCATACAAGGTTATATTGTCCTTGAACGTCCTGCTATAAGCTTCACCATAACTGCTTTCTATTTGATTACAAGGCTGATGACATGCCGTCTTGGCTTCAATCTAGCTATGAAATGTACATTTCTATGCTCTGTACCTAACATTTCAAACACGGCTGCTATGTGCTCTTTCAGAACAGACATAATGCACATTAATGATTTCAAACTGAAAGAGGTTTAAAATTGGAGGTTAGAAGAAAAAACCACCATTTTTTTCTACATTTTAATGAGGCCATTCAGAGTTTTCTTTCAGGTTGAAGTGGTTAGGAATATGCTACAATGTGCCTTGCTTTACAATAGATTCGTAATAAGGTTTTGGCCTAAAATGTAGTTAATAAAATTAAAGGAGTACTGGTACACACTTACAAAGCAAAATAGCATCAAATGCATTATTTTACCATTAACCAAAATACACATACTTTATACAACCCATAGACATTATATACACAAACACAGAAGGTGTAGTTGTTTTGCATGATAAATAAAATGTCTGTATTTGCCTTGTAAACATCATCCCCCTTGGATCCTCTTTGTAAAGAAGTCTCTAAGTTTCAAATGATGCCTGACAACTAATTTATTCAAAAGTATGTAGACAGGATTTAATGGGTTTCCCATTCACCCTTTCAGTACATATAAACACAATCGGATCGTATTAAGAGATCAAACTTGAATCCGACTGCATGCATTTTAAAGTGTGACCTTGGTTGGGTTTCCTGCTTCCCATACACAGACAGTAGACAGTCCATTAATTGTATTTCCACTTCTTCAGACACGGAACTATGAAAAGATGCTGCTGAAACCATCAAGAAATGCTACACTCAACCTTTCCTTCGCTAAAAATAACAAAGAGAAGCACATTTTTACAGTTGTTTCTCTTATCATGAGACTAAATACATTCTAATTTAATCAAATTATTAAAATATGTTTTTATTAATCTGTCTCTTGTGTGTATTTGATGTGAGCCAAAAGTCAAAGCAGTGAAAACTGTGCAGAAACACGTTTGTGTATGTGAAGACGGTTAACATTTTGATTAGACGGTGTATAAATAGTTTATTTACTTGTTATTTGTTTTTTTCTTTTGATGGAGTGAAAATAAATCACAGAGGAACGCAAGATGAGAGAGAGTGCAACATGACAAGAGTGCAAAGGAAAAGCGTAACATCTGCAATCCTACATGGCCAAAATGTATACATTATTTATCTCAATCCTGTTCTTTTTCTCCTCAGTGTAAAAAAAAAAACCAGAGACGGATCTTCTCTGCAGAGACATTGTTTAGAAATTCCTCTCAGGCTGTAAAATGAATTGACTGCATGAAATCCAAGCCTGCAAAAACCCATGCCTCCTTGTAGGTCTTTTTTTTAAAAAGGAAAATGTTAACCCTTAATAACCCAATCAATGGTCAGTCAATCAAACCGTCTAGCCGTCTATCCATCAGTCCATCCATTTATCCATCTATCAGAGGTGATCAAAGACCATTTTCACTCATAATCTACACTCTTTTAAATGGTTCCTGGTTCAAATGAGTTTACAAAAACGAGTTATTTAAAGAACAATACATTGAAAGGTTCTTTTTAGGTCTTAGGTGGTTCTTCTATGGTTTTACTGCAAAAAGAACTCTTCGTCATCTGTACTTTTTTGTGAGCGTACACTGAAAAAGCTGATGCACTGCATTTCCTTGATTCGAATGCATTTGTCATCACTTATATAATAATAAAATTAAATGTAGCTTTTGGAATCAAGGAAATTCAATACAATTCTACAATGTATCCTCCAGACATTTCATTTCTATTTCAGCTATTCTGCTGCCATTGTCTTTGAAGTGAATGTTGCTCGACAGCAGCCCTGTGCTTGGCAGCAGGCTCCACTGCCCCCTGCTGACTCCTTGCCCTCGCAACGGTCATGAACCTGCATGCCTGAGGCAAGCAAAGACGCAGGCTATCTGCAACTGGCATATTTCATTGGGGTAAACCAGGCAGAGCTAGACATGCGAATTCAGTGTCATGATGCAAATTGGGTTGATTGTGTTTCATGCGTGGATGTCAGGACCAGAGTAAAGTGGCAATAAGATTCTTTCAGAAGCTTTAAAGCCTCACTTGGACCAGCATACAAATAGCTCATTTTCTATCACATTTCAGCCCATAGACTTCTACTCAGACGGCCACATACATGAGTGAGCAGCTGTAGGCCTTTATAAGCCCATATGTTTGAGCCTTGGAGAAAGCCTTTGGAGAAAACCCTTCTGGTGGTACTTCTCTGGCATTGTTGCCTGGGGTGATAAAGGATTACGTTTGATGTATTTCCCTGAGACTGGAAAATATTCTGTCTATAGAAACAGTGCATTACTTTAGTTTGGTTTGGTTAAACTTATTTGTCTTTAAATGCAAGAACAGCCGTTTTTAAAGTCTTCTGAAAACAGACTGCCATTGTGTCACAGCCTTTGTTCTTTGGGCAAGGCACATTGCTGTGAGGACTTGATTGTATCAAGCCATAAGTGCATTAGTGAGGTCAGATACTGCTTATTAGTTCTAGATCACAGGCGCCATTCCAGTACACCTCAAAGGTATTGTCCTCCATCATTGTCCTGCCCTACTTTATATCCCTTTAACCAATGCCTGGCATATTTCTATGGAGACTGAACAAGCTTTGTGACTGGATAGGGCCTACAGTGAAATAATAAACACCGTTAATGTGTTCTTTTTGAGCATATATTTCTATATTTCCTTGCAAAACCTTACATAATTAGACTGTTGAGCTGATTGCAATTATTTAAGCTGCTTGCAGGTGTTTTTTTTTGTACAGCGGTTAGCTTTCGCGAACATATATTTACATCACAGCAAATCGAGTGTGAATTATATGCATTTTTAAATGCCGTGTTGAGACAAATACATGTAAATGACAGAAAACCATGGGCTATGTGAAGACAATAAAACATCTGACTTGTGAGGCAACAGTTTTAAAGGGCAGTGGCGAGTAATGTTTGTTTAGTTGAGCTCGGGCTTTCTGTGGCTAGCTGGGAAAAGTATGGACAGATATGTAGAAAGGAAGTAAGCAAACAATGCTTATTCCCATCACTAAGACTACTTACAAAGAGGCTTATAACGTTTCAGAACTATGCAATCAAATGATGAGTTTCAGTTCAGGAGATGACAAAGGGGTTGTCTGTGACCCAGTTTGATCTGAAACACACCAGGGCTCCTTCATTATATGTGAATGATAGAAGAGATTTTCAGTCCATGGCACAGGCCTTTCAATAAACACAACCAGACCTTCAAAACAGACGCAGGCTGTCTGTTCTGCTCAGGACACATTTGCCCAATCACAAACCCACATCACGTTTTAATCAGATTATTTATCGCAGACTGGGTAAGCAAAAATCCAAATAATGAGGAGAATGTGAAAAACCCTTCTCTAATGGCTTGAGAAAGCTTACAAAGGTCTGTGTAACACGCAATGAACAAGTTCCCTTACAGATACGTTCCATTTATTAGCACTAAGGAACATGCACTGACTGTGACTCAATACAGACTGTAAGAATGGACATGTGTGTTTTGAGGCAAGCAAGAATGTTTGTTGTGGCTCAAGCTGCAGTCTGTGGTCAAAATTTATTTTTACACGATGATTTTCCATTCTCTCTTTAGATCTTAGAATTAAACAGGATGTTTTTGTTACTCTGAATTTAAGACTTAAATATGTAATTGACTTCTGTTCCATTTGTCTGCACTGTATTGTATCCTGTTCAGAAAGTAGTCCATATTAAAGCACTCCTTCAGCATCACTTCAGCATGAATGAATTACTAAATTGGCCGATGTGTGTAAATGTGTTTATTTTTGCGACGTTACAAAAAATAATTTTGAAATTGGGTTGTTTTTTGTAGCTTGGTTTCCATTTATGGTCTGGGAAGTGAACAGTATGTTTCAAGCCATACTACATTAAGTTTTTTCATGGTATTTTCCCTATCTATCTATCTATCTATCTATCTATCTATCTATCTATCTATCTATCTATCTATCTATTTATCTATCTATCTATCTAACTATCTATCTATCTGTCTGTCTCATAATGATAATGTCTTGCAGTTCACATTTAATGGTCCTGAATTTAAATTTATCCTCTTAATGAAGAGCACTTTGAAAATCAGCTCAACAAATTCTAATCAACAGCTTTCTGCAATCAGTTCTCATGCAGATCCTTAAAATGTAATTTTCAAATTAATCATTTGATTGATTCTTTTATTAAGAAAGACGTTTTTCAAAACCAACAAACCATCATGAGTAAAATAGAACCTTTTTTCGGTCAGCTGTTTAGTGGTTTTCTCCAGTGTTGAGGAGGTATATTCTAAATGAGTTTTAAAGCGTTTCAGATAAGAGCAAAGAAGCAAAAGTAGCGAACTTTTTATTTTAGCGCGCCTTACCTGTCCGCGCTGAGAGCCGTGAGGGTAAAGACCGAGACCCCGACCGAGGTGAGCTGGATGACCGGGATCAACTTGCAGGCGACGGTGCCGAAGATCCACTCCTCGAAGAAGTACCTGAAGGCGTCCATGGGCACACAGGTGACCAGGAGCAGCAGGTCTCCAACGGCCAGGCTGGAGATGAAGATGTTGGGCACGCTGCGCATGGCGCTGGTTGTGATGAAGATCTTCACGAGGGTGATGTTGCCCAGAAGGCCAACAGTGATGATGAGGATGTAGACGGACGGGATCACGCAGCGGATGATGAAACCGACCGTTTCCTCCCCATCGACTCCCCGTTCCTCGGTGAAGTTGGAGAAGTCGTGGGTGCCGTTTAGCGCATCGTCCATTCTTCTTTGGGGGGGAGGGGGAGGTAAGAAGGATGGGCTGGAAACTTCTGGACCTCCTCTAGGAAGAGACTAGAAACGTGTGGCGCTGTCCTCTCACTCCTGGTGCTGATATGAGCGCTCGCAACTTGCAGGGACTGAGTGAAAGAAAGGTGGTGGGGAAGAGGAGGGAGGAAGGAGGGAGGGGGAGATAAAGAGAGGAGGTGGGGAGTAATCACTTCTTCATGCGCCGTGGTCGACTGAAAAACTGCATCACCCGAAAGGCTTTTTTTTGCAGCAAAGCTATAGGAGCACCATCAAATGTTTCCAACGTTTCTCAAAGATTTCTAACAGTAGCACATTCCATTTACATTTACGGCTTTTGGCTGACGCTCTTATCCAGAGCGACGTACATCAGTGCTCAAGCAGTCCACAACTGTTTCTTACCTGAAAAACAGCTTAAATCAACGTCGACTATTCAACGAGATGCTGCACATTCGGTGCACCTACACAACTTCTGTTCAATAATACCTACCCAACACTTGCCAAACAATACCAGAACTTCATAAGCCATAGACACGTAATGGTGAAGTTTGTCACAGATTTGAGATACCAAGCTTTATTCGCTGCACTGTTATCAGGATAACTTCTTAACCTGAAGTATCGCTGAAAATGTTGTTCAAACTCTTTTTATTTTTTTTTATTCACAAGCTGGTGGTAGTAGCCAAGTGGGTAAAACAATTATAAAATTGCAGGTTGTAACCCCACTTTCTACCATTGGGACCTTTTAACCCTCAGTTGCTCCAGGCGGCCTGTAACTAATGATTGTAAGTCGCTCTGGATAAGGGCATCTGCCAAATGCCATAGCTGTAAATTTGGTTTGGTTAGAGAGTTGCCCCTGTGATCAGAAGGTTGTAGGTTTGAATCCCAGGACTGCCTGTGGTGCCACTGAGGTACCCTTGAGCAAGGCTGGTCACTTGATGAATGTGTTAAATGTGGAGAGAGAATTTCACACTGTTCACGCTGTGTGCTCTGGTGTGACGATGTACAACACACCACAAATGCACACTTTACAAATCAACATAGCGTTTGGTCCAAAGGGAAAAAGACACTCACTGCTGTCATTTTCGTCATTTATAAAATTATTCTCACCATAACCTCTTAAAAGAGCTGTTTTTGCAAGCGAGATAACCTTTTTACCCCCAAAAATATAAAGGTTCTACATCAATTAATGTTCTTTTCTAAGCCAGGAAAGATCTGGAAGCCTTTATTGCAGGCTCCAGAAAACAGCCCCTCTGCTTCAGTACCATTTCATACAAGTTTGCAATCATTTGTCAAGTGATAGGCTTTCAGGACCAAATATCAGGATAAAGGATAAAAAAAAAGAACCTCAAGTTACTGTGTGTTAAATGTGAGAAACACCTGTTTTTCAGCCTCAGGTACGAGGCTGGATGCTTCCTATGGTTCTCATCAGAGAGTTTGTTCCTTTCATGCCATTCTCTGGATCACAAAGGCAAGTGAGTGAAAGGAAGAATCCAATAAATACGTAATCAGAGAAATACCCGTGGCTGAGGAGTTGGAGGACAGCCGGCTTATATAACTAAAAGAAACCCTCACTTCCATCTCAACCCGAAAGATAAACTGGCATAAAGAGATCTTTATGTGCTTTAAGATATCTATAGGGCCTTAGGAGCTGAAATTCTTATCACATTTTTATACATCTATTTGAAATACCTGGGATCACTACTTTGCTGTGTTTTACAGACGACTTGCCATCCATTCCTGTACTGTGTAAAGGTACCTGATGCTGCAGTACCTAATGATCTCGAATTTAGAAGAAAATAGGAAAATAATTCTGATCTGTATTCATTGACTTCTGCTTGTTTAGTGTCACCTGGTGGTGAATAAGGGGCATGACACCAGATGAGGGAACACTGACTAACGATTATGGATGGCACGACACGTATTAGAAAAGTTTTCATTCGTCAAAGGGAAGTCTCATAATTTAATAGTGAGATACAGTATCTGGTAAAAAGTATTGGGACGCCTGACCATTATAACAAAAGGTAGTTTAATGACATTCCATTCAAAGGTGTTGGATGTGGTTGAAGTCAGGACCAGTCAAGTTCCTCCACACCAAACTCAAAATAAACAATTGAAAATGTAAATAAACGTACAAATGTGTTTTCTACAGCTGCCCCGGCAAACCGCGCCCCTCGATCTGTGATTGGCTAGAAGTTCACACGCACCTTTCCTGCACTCACAGCGAAGTGTGCATAATGTAACATCCACTTAAAATACGTTTCAGTTATAAACTTGCTATATACTATATACTTCAAATAATGTATGGAATAAAACAGTTAAAATATATCCAGCCTTGAGCCGAGTCGAGTCTGAATTTCAGCTCAGGTCCTTCCTGTCCAATCCGAGCGCAGGACGCAGGAAAATAAAGGTCCCACGTGCCCAGTGGTCGCGAGCTCAGGTTGGTGTTACCTTGTATAATTGGCCGCGCGCGGCTGGACAGCGCTGCAGCCACGCGCTCTCTCCGCAGTTGAGAGCACCCTGTGGACGAGGCGCCCCTCAACATGCCGCTCTCGCAGCCCCTCTCACCCTCACAGCATGATGCCAGGAGAGTAGGACCCCAGCTCTGACTGAGAGGTGGGAATGAACAGCACTCCGCCTGGACTGCGGTTGGTGTGTGGAACTTTTCTTTCTCTCTCACATATGTTCACTAACCGTAGTACGTACATGATGGTGGCAGGTACAGTCTCCCCACCTTTCACTCACCTTTTTCCACTTTTTTTAACTTTTCAACCTGTAATGTAATGTCGGGGAACCAAACTCTTGTTTCTTTTGTTTCAAATGATCATGATGTTTGGCCCAAGAGTAAAACACTTACTGGAGTCATTTTCCCCACTTTTTCAGCTTATTCTGGTCACAAAAATATATTTTGGACGCTCACTGTTAAGTGTACTGGCCGCTGTGTGTTGTGTGCAGCTCCACTCTGAAGTGATGCAGCTGAATTGTACTCATGTTCGCTCTGCTCTATTGTGTGTTACAAGAGTTGGGTTTTCGCTGACTTGGTGGGATAGGGATTAGCCTATGGGCCGACCACATGCCCCACGCCTTTGTTTTTTCCTTTTTGTTGCCTTTTTGCACCGAGCGACTAAATTGATGAAGGCACTGCGGATAAAAGAGAAATATGCATTGACAAGGGCTTTCCACAACGAAAGGTCATTAGGTGGAGGCGCAGGCTTGCCGTCGGCCCCCGCCTGAAGCGAAGGCGATGAGGGCCACACGCAGCTACGCAGTCGAACGGAATTTGCCGGCTGAGTCATGTCTCTGAACTACATTAAAAACTTTTACGAGGGATGTGTAAGTATATGCGAACCAAAGGCATGCTCTGGATACTGACTGGGGTCTTTCTGATCGAACTGTTTGAAAAAGACTTTTGGTCAGAGTTTCTGGTTATGCGTGACTCTTTTCTTGATAGACAGGCATTGTGATAAATGACCTTAACATGGTGTATTTCATATTGTGTAGTTTTGTGGTTATTGCACTGTTAATATTCTGCTCGACCGGTTAATCTCTCTCCCTTTTCTTTCCAGCTTAGGCCTCCGACGGTGATAGGCCAGTTCCACACGCTCTTCTTTGGCTCTGTGCGCATGTTTTTTCTTGGGGTCCTTGGATTCGCCGTCTATGGTAATGAGGCCCTCCACTTCAGCTGTGATCCGGACAAGAGAGAGTTAAACCTCTATTGTTACAACCAGTTCAGGCCTATAACACCTCAGGTAAAACTATACAAGAGTGTGTTTACACTAGTCTATGGTATCCTCACAAGTTAAGAAACTGATAAGGGATAGGACATACATGGAATATGATCAAAGATTTTATTAAATTATTTTTTTATTCATTTGTAATGAATGAATAAAAAAATGATTTAATGAGTATGTAATAATCTTATGAAATAATGTGCGTATATGCTGTAAACATCTTGTTTTGTTTGTTTGTTTATTTGAAACTGTGAGTATTAATGCGCAATAGAGCTGTAAGCATTATTTCTGCTATGGTCACCTTGTAGACAAGTGGACATCTTCAATTTAATCTTCAATTCATCTTCATCTTCAAATTTATTTTTCTAATGGAAAACACATTTTAACTGGGCTTGGACTAAATCAAGAACAGTCTGGTTGCTATTGGCTACTGTGCTCTAAACAAGAGTCACCAGATTCAGTTCCCAGAGCAAAACGCTTTTTTCAGACTTGACCAAATCTACTTGAATATAAACATGTATGGCCTTTTGCAACCATAAACAAATATTTTCCCCTTGACATCGCTTAATATCTGGTCCATACGTTATATTTGTATAACATACTTGTTAGCTTTTTATGTTAGTTTGTAATTTCATCTTAATATCAAACTGGTCTCCACCAATTCCAACTAAATTCCCCATCCATTAAAAAAAAAAAACAGAATCAGATCCTTTTCTTTTCTTACAGGTATTCTGGGCATTGCAGCTAGTCACTGTGTTGGTGCCTGGGGCTGTGTTCCATCTCTATGCTGCCTGTAAAAATACTGATCAGGAGGAAATCCTTCAGCGGCCCATTTACACGGTCTTTTATATCATATCTGTTCTGTTGCGAATCGTTCTGGAGGTCGTAGCATTTTGGCTCCAAAGCCACCTCTTCGGTTTCCAAGTTCATCCTCTTTTCATGTGTGATGCCAGTGCCCTTGAGAAGAAGTTCAACGTCACCAAGTGTATGGTCCCCGAACACTTTGAAAAGACCATCTTTCTCAGTGCAATGTACACCTTCACCATCATCACCATACTGCTGTGCGTTGCTGAGATTTTTGAGATCCTCTGTCGACGGCTGGGCTTCTTAAGCCAACCGATAACTTGAGATTTTGGTCAATTTGCTTTGAGAAGTTCTATCACGTTTATCTTCAGTGCTTGTCTGATTGACAGAAAGGATATAAACTACATACCTCTCCTACGTCTGTTGGTAGACATAACGAGGACATACTCAAACCATGTCTTCCACTCACTCCATTAAGAGAGTGTACAGCTGTAGCAACTTCAAGTTAAAGAGTGCTCTAAATGAATCTGGCGAAATCATCTGAAGATCTTGATCTCAAGGACCGAAACTGACTGGTTTACAAAGGAGGTACACACAATAACAGTCCACCAGACTGATACTGTGAAACCGGAGATGTGGACTCGAGTCTGAGACTCGGACTCGAGTCGACCTTAAGTCGCGCAAACAAAGACTTGACTTTAGACTTCCCTCAGTGAATCGAGACTTGACTCGGACTCTGTGTTTTGACTCGTGAGTCATAAACTCATAAACCATGTTCATTTCGTGGAATTATTTATTTATATCTCGCACTCTTTCCAACGACCCGAAAACCGTTCACCTCGCCCCATTGTCCCATTACTTTTGTCCGAGGTGAACGCTTTTCAGCTTATAACGGTTTTCGAGGGGTCGTTGGAAAGGGGTCACCGAGCCCCATCTAACTGTGGAGTCTCACATTTAGAG
>JBBJLR010000160.1:12969626-12985027 GCA_037577145.1 Brachypetersius gabonensis | reverse complement strand
TCTGTCTGTCTGTCTGTCTGTCTGTCTGTCTGTCTGTCTGTCTGTCTGTCTGTCTGTCTGTCTGTCTGTCTGTGTATCCTGTGAGGGCCTGGCAACCCATCCAGACCTGTTTTTCTGTCTCTGACCCTATGCCCACTGTGATAGGTTCTAATACTCCCCGCGACTGTGGTTAAGGATGAGTAGCTCGAATAATAAATGAGTGTAAGGTAAAGTGTACATTTGTCATACATGAACTGTCCAAAGCCCACAGTGTGAATAGCACAAAATTGCATTAATCCATTCACCAAGTGGAGCAGCGGCCAGCCACTGGGAGTCCTTAAATTCAAACTGCTAGTGATATGACTAAGTAAAATTAGAAAACGGAGTCATAAAATATGTACAGGCCACATTTTCTCACATTTGACACTTTTCCTACGTTAAATTCAGCAAACAAACCATAACTGTGTAATAGCTGTCTTTGTATGTGGTGTGTCTTTATATTGCAGTCATTGTTTTTCTGCTTTTTTCTGGAATATTGAGCATTTGTGTAGGAATTGTGCTCTGACAATCCAACACCTCCTGCGTTCCATTGGTTTGTGCACTTGAAGCATGGCTGTTCATGTCACTCATGGATTTTCTTTCATTACATCCAAGTAACATTACAGTGTTCTGTCTAGTATCAGATGAAATTTCCATCTGTTTGTAATTTACTCTCCTCTGTCACTAATTGTCAGAGCAGTAATTATCCTGTTGTGAACTTGGCAGGCAGCACAATCTGGGTCAGAATGCTGTGCTTTTAGACCGATGCTCAGCCTTTTACACTGACTGTAATTCTCGCTAGTGATCGGCATGGATTTGTGATGATTTCAGAGCTTATAGGTGTTTTTACTTTCACTCTTGCTGTGGCGCTGGAGCCAGTAAATAGTGTTTCTTCTAAAGCATTAAGGTTTTTTTGTTTTGTTTTTGTAGCCTGATGATTCTGATAGTGGTTTTAGGGTTGAAATTTTAGACACCATAGAAAAGCACAACCATTAAAAAGTCTGGCTTCAGCTAAGAAGTGGAAATGATGGCTTTAGATTCTGATGGTAAATCTCTCTTTTGACTGCTTTTATCATTCACTTGTGTACATGCCCTGTCTACCTCTGATCACATTTTCATGTAACTTTTCTTGCATCACCAGTGATAAAAGAATGATCTGCCTTGACAGTAATAATTTCTCACCCGCGTTCTATCAAAACAAGGAGAGAAATTCTTGATTTCTAACTTGATCGATACATTTTTGCATGTACAAGTATTAAAAAATATATTATATTTATTATTGTGGCAAATTGATAAATCCACATTTTGCCAAGTTTTTATTTCTTGAGATTGTAACAAGCCGAACAGTTCGGTGTCAAATCCAGTCAGTGCAGAATGTTGTTTGAAACTGTAATTGAATGTAATCTACTTAATTATGTAATTATGCAGTTATGCTTAAGCATTAAATTGTAATGACCGTAATGGTGTCAGAACTCTAATGGTTAAGTGCACTTCATGAGTGTATTCAGTTCCCGTTTGAGGATCATTATCACAGAGCACAATAGAAATAGCCATTATGTGGCCATATCTCAGGGCTATCTCCAACCTCCCTCAATGCCCAAGCGACACAAAGCTCTCCAGTGTGTGGCCACATCCTGCCATGGGCTTGCAAGTGGCGCAGGGACTGAAGGAATGGGGTTTTCTTGCAGAGAAACACTCTGACATCCACTCCGGACCCGGCGAAACACTTTTCTCCCGATCTTGAGCATCTGCAGTTGAACCATACTTGTTTTTACTTGACCCACCCTTATTATTTTACTGTGAATTATGAGTATAACCCTACAGGACAGTTGGCAGAAAGATACTGAAGAAAATGTTTAAATCACACCATGTTCCAGACTAATTTCTTTTTCACTTTCAAAAAAAAAGATTTAATGTTGACATTTTACCTCGTCATTAAAGGCATCTGATGCAGGCAGCCTGTAAATGATTGTAGCCTCTAGAAAGTGTTTTGGTTTAATCTAAGATTCTTACTAAATTAAATCTGTCTTGTGGTTTTAGAAATATATTATCAGCATTGTGGACCTGCGCAGTGGGATTTTAATATGTTGTAAATGTGGTCCTGGCCACGGTTTGCTGGAATCTGTTTGATGATTTGCTTTTTTTCCCCCACTTTTGGGCGTCGCAGCTTAGGATTTTGACTGTAGTAAGGACACTTGAAATGAGATTTCACAATGGTTTCATCATTCACTAGTGCTTTACTGTATAGCTTGGTGGCTCATGTTGATATGTCCCAGCTGTTCACTGCATTTATCACGTTTTCTAATCAAATAAACATTATATCACATCATTTGTGCCTGAACGTATTAAATTTACAGTTCTGAGTATGGAACCATAATTCCCACACGCAGAACTCCCAGCTTTTAAGAAGAATGGTTGGAAACGAACATCTGTTTTTTATAATAGTGGTCGTGTGAGAGGGGGAGGGGGGGAAGAGGGGGGGGGGCTTTCTATTGACCATGTGTTTCTTTTGCTAGTTCCCTCCTCAACTGCTCTTTGACTTCAGCAGGGCAGGGGAGTTGGTCAGTAGGGAGAGGGGGGTTTGGGTAGTGACTCATTTCTTCTGAGACAAAGTGGGGATTCAATTGGAACATGATGGCTTCACCGACTTTTTCGCTGTTGGCGGTTTCTTTTTCTACTTCACACAAAATCAGAATTTTGTGTGCCACGTTGTTGCAGGCTGAATCTTGATCTGTCTATAAATAGGTCGAAAGAAAAATAAACTTTTTTTTTATTGTTCATAGGAAGCTTGGACTATAAAATAGGAAAAGCTGTTTGTTACTAAGACGAGTAGAAGAACTTAAAATATGCATTATCAGCTTAGTTTAATGAAGTGAAGTCACCAGTAGAATACAGACTGCCCAACAGTGTTAGTAGTATTTACCTTGTCATTTATGTTAATATTAATTTATAATTAATTAATAAAACATTCTTTCTTATGTTTCCCTTTCCCTTTTCTCGGTCTGATGCATGTTAGGTGTGGCCCGCAGCTTGATTTCTTGTGGAAATGTGCAGGTTCAGCTACTTTACGTGCTTAGTGCTTGTATGTGTATCTGTATTGCCACAGGATGCACTTCGTTGTTTACACTTATATCATTTTTACACTTGTATACAATTTATCTGCTCCACTTTGTAGTTATACTTGCATACTGTAGTCAATCTGTTTCTCTGCACGATATGACAGACCCCCTCACCCAATTAATGCTCTGGAACCCCATAGTACCCCCATGAGTGGGTATTATTTGGGTGGAGGATCTATGCTATTCTCTGGTGTTAACTGGTAAAAAAACTTTTAGGTGAGGGTTCTCTGTCATGGTAATGTTTTCTAATTTCTTGCATAGATGATGAATTTGGCGCTGAAGGTGGTGGTCCATCACTTGCTCCTCAGGGTCCGCTGCAACCTCAGCCTTTCCATGGAGACCCAGCAGAACCAGGTCCAGCAACTATGCCTGGGCCCAACTACAACAACATCCAGGTTCCTCCCGGCTCCCATGCACCTGCCAACACACCTGCAGAGCCCCGTCCTGCAGGTAAACCCCCCCATTTCTCAAAGCACTCATAAAGCACTCCCAGCAGCAACTGAAAATGTGTTGACTACCATAATGGTGGTGCTGTATTTAATAATACAGAAGTTTTACATGATTCTGAATGTGTTTAAGCATAGGCAACATTTTAAGGTCTTGTTTTACATTTATCTTTTTAAGCTGTTACACATTGCACCCGCAAAGGAGGTTGTGTTGTATTGAATAACAAGTTGAAACAAATCCTGCTCCGCCGTTCTGCCGTCTGTTTGTTCTGGCGTCTCTCTCGTGTTCTAATCACTCTTCCTTTGTGGCTCATTGTTTTTGGGAGACTGGGGTTTCGTAATGATTGCTTTTATTTATGTTATCATGGCTGTTTCATCACTTTGTGTTAACAATGAACCACCAAAAGATTACACATGAACAAATTACTGTGAACCAAATTCTTCAGTGTAACATACATTTGTCAGCTCCTCAGCTCACAGCACAAGAGACAGCAAAGGAGTATCAGTTCCTTTCAGCCAACAAGAACCAGCAAAAAACACCGTTCTGGCAGTGTGGTTCCTAACCATACACTCTTAAAAATAAATATTCCTAAGTGTTTTTTGACTTGGTTGTACAGTTCTAGGACCTTTAACTGGTCCTAGGCATTAACCAGAGATGGGGACTCTGAGACTCGGACTCGAGTCGCACTTAAGTGACTTGTGACTTGACTTTAGACTTCCTTCAGCGACTCGAGTTTTGACTCAGACTCTGTGCTGTGACTCGTGAGTCAAAACTTGTAAACCATGTTCCTTTCATGGAATTATTTATTTATATCTCGCACTCTTTCCAACAACCCGAAAACCGTTCACCTCGCCCCCGTGTCCCATTACTTTTTTCCGAGGTGAGCGGTTTTCAGCTAATAGCGGTTTTCGAGGGGTCGTTGGAAAGGGGTCGCCGAGCCCCATCTAACTGTGGAGTCTCACATTTAGAGTGGAGATATATTTTTTCATATTTAACATTTAGATTAAGATCATTTAAGGCAAATCCTCCATGTTGGTGAGGGCAGATCACAGCTAATTGCAAATTGGAATCGCGGGGCGTGGCAAATTAGAATATCTTCTAAACGTTCAGAGCTCAACATTTACAGCTCAAACATCCCACATTTAGAGTCGCCACTCAAACATTGTCTCTCAAAGACTTGAGACTTGACTTGGACTCGGTAAAAATGACTTCTCTGGAATTAACTTCCAAATTACGTGGAAATGATTTATTATGCTAAAAAGAACCACCTATTGAAAGGTTATTTTGTGGAGCCAAAAATGCTTATTTTATGCCTCTAAACAACCTTTAGCGCACATTTGAGAGTGGTCCTGGGGCACTGATTGTCCTTAATCCAACTAATCAACCAATTAATAAGCCTTTCTTCAGGCAAATGTGTGTGTTGAAGCAGAAAAACTAACATGGTGGGTAGGGGTACTGCTAGAGTTGTTCTGGCCCTTAGGCTTCCTGTTTGCCTGCTCCACATAAAAAAGAAAAGAAAAAAAGAAGTAGTCATTTGTCGGCAGTTCTCTGTTATAAGTAGCCAGCCGTGGTGGAAATGACTAATCTCGACCGAGGCACTTCTGAGGTGTAGAGGTTCTGAATTAAATTCCCGTGCTTGGGATGGAGCCACAGCAGGGTCATGGGGGCCTAACCTATAGTCTAGCTTTTTTTTTTTTTTTTTTTATGATAATTTGTTTCCAGCAAGCCTGTTCTCATCATGCCTGGATTTGTTTCGGCGAGTGAAAACTGAACTGCTGTTTGAAATTCGGGTGAGAGTGTTGTCACAGTCCAGTATGACCACGTTGTCGGTTGTCTGATGATGATGTAGTATTTCCCCACAACCAGACCTAAAAAATAATTTGTCACATCGATGTGTAACATGAAATATGCACATAATAATTTGCTAAGGTTTGAACCAAGACGCAAAATACGCTCATAGTTTAACAATGTATCCAAAAATGTACAACGTAACAAACAAATAAGCACTTTCTATGAAGAGAACGCACATGCAAATAAAAGCTGATATACAAAAATGATCTGCTCTGAAATGTTTATATTATTTAAGAATGAGTTTCTCCTGTTTATTTGAGGTTAAGAAATGGGCTGCATGCTCCTGCACTACTTACCTTCTGTAAATTGCAGAGGAACTGCAGGTTATGTAATGTGAGAATCAGCATGTTGGTATCTATTCTGTAAAAAAAGAGACTTGACTCATACTTTCCTACTTCATTTGTAGACTCCAAACATTTAAACAGATGCAAAAAGAGAAAATATACTTTGTGATCTTGACCGTTGGCTATAAATTCCCGTGCTAACAGCAATGCTACTGAAACTGCAATGACTTAGAATAGATTAAGATTAAGAATAAATGAAATCCGTTTTTAAATGTTTTTTTGCTTTTGAGAAACTCCTTCCTCCGTCATTTATACAGAGATTTCAAACCCCTTATCCCTCACAGACATCCCATATTACAATACCACACCTTCACATGGAAGACGTCAGTATAGCACCGGTGCCTCTGGTTAATGGCACTTTTCTCTCATTAACATTGGAATCGATGTAATGTTCGTTTTGGTTGGATCTTTAACGGTTGCCTTGTTTCTGTGCAGGAGAGCCAGTCAAACCCGTGCCTGTTCCTCGGACCATGCCAGCGGTGGACCCATCCCTCACCAACACCAACCAAGAAGGTACTGAAAGCCTCAAAACAGTGACGGTCCACCTCTTCTCAAATCTGATCTCGCCCAAACCGCAGCCAAAAAGCAAACCACTGCTTGTCCCATACCTTCAGCCTGACTCGTACATGCCTTGTGGCTAGAAGGCACACTGAAAAAGAGTAGCACAAATTGGGTCGACTTCAAATGTTTTTATGGAAATATTTCTGCGGCTGGAGGTGGGAACTGACACCACAGACAAACCCCAAATGCCTAACCGTCTTTGCCTGATGAAAGGAAAACTACCGCACTACCAGCCATGGTGTCACAGCAGAGTATGTTTAATAAGAGAAAATCCACAGCTAGACCTGGCATTCAAGCTTCAAATTAAACAATTTAGCTCTCAGACTGGGAAATTATATTTAATAGCTACACATTAATGCTGCGATTCTTGCTTCACTGGCGTATATTAGCTCGAGAGTATCTGGCAAAAGTTGGAGAAGCTAGTTGGACGATTTTAGACCGATGTCCAGGTTCATTATACGCACATGCTACTTACACACGCACCGGCTTTAATCGCTAATATTAATACTGAGAGAAACAAAAACCCGTAAGCCTTAACTTTCCCCAAAAAAACTCAAAGAATGCTTTGAAAACTCTGGAGTGGAGCTCCTTCTTCAAGTTATCCTTCAGATTCTGGCCTCACCACAAAACTGTCAGACATGGGATGTGTCTGAAAACCAGTGTAGTTTGTAAAGTGCCATGCACAGCTACAGTATAAGGTTTCTCTCATGCCCACCATCATCTGCCTCAGCTCCTGGTAAGTGTTGGAAAACTAGCTCAACCTCAGTGTAGCCTATAATTTTAGAGCGCTAGCGGTGAAGAGACATTTTGTGCGGTGAGCCTCAAGTAAATCCCCATGCCATGTGGGCAAAGCACATGGTGCTCAGGTTTGTAATATGGTTCGTCTCAGGCCACTGGAAAGATAGTATGTCTGTGCCCATTTTGTAAATACATCTTTAAAGTCTGATAAGACATGATAATCAACTACACTGGGGGGGTGGAGGGGGGGGGGACTGCTCAGCCTTATGGTCTTTTTATTTTATATGTTTAACTAAAGTGTACCATGGGTTTGTAAAAATTATATGTTCATTGGTGGAATCCTGTTAAGTGATTTATTAGTGGCTTTTTATATTAATGATGTGTCCAGGAAGCTGTTAAAAAGAGGCACTGATGAAATAAAGCCTAAGTTTTTGGCCAAAAAGTTAGTGCACACTTCATTGGTCCCAAAAATCAGTGCAGTTATAACTACCTTCAAGTGCATTTTTCTCCTATCACTCGTATCTCATTAGCCATGACTTGTGTGTCTGTCTGTTGCAGGCGACGTGCGGCTTACGCCAGAAGACTTCACTCGGGCTCAGAAATACTGTAAATATGCCGGAAGCGCGCTGCAGTATGAAGACGTCTCTACCGCTGTTCAAAACCTCCAAAAGGCCCTCAAGCTCCTCACCACTGGCAAAGAATGAAAGCATTGTCCTGACACTTTATCACGGATCTGGCCCATATGAACTGCGCTGCCGCCGTCTCCACAGCCTGAATCCCAAAGAGCAGCTCTACTGGTCTCGCCCCCATCACTGTTACCACACTGTGGATTTCAGTAGCTGCTCACTAACAGATCGTGATGAGGATTGTAAGCTGTGCATGTGAAATCAGCCTTTAATTGAATGCAAATCCGCTCCATATCCACAATTAATAGGTTAATAGAATTGTCATTGTTTTTGACCCCTGAATTTGAGTGGACAGTAATGGGCCAAAATGCCCTTGAGAGTGAACGTTAGTGTCTTTGCATTGGTTTTGCTGAGTATTTTTGAGATATACTAACCAATATACCAAGCCTACCTTCTTTCTTTTTTTTCCAACTATTTCATGCACTATTCTGTCTTTTATCTGGTGAAAGGTTGTGTTAATGGTGAGTGGTTTTCTACCTTTGGTTTATTTACAGTTAATTGCAATCAACAATAAATCTTTTAGCTCCTAAAACTTTTGAATGGTATGTTTGTCTGTTGAGAGTCGTTCCCATGATAAATGACATTCATACAAGTGCAGTCACTGGAACATTAGGTGTTTATTTAATTTACTTAACAAAGTGTTCAAATATATTATATATTCTCTTGAAAAGCTGCAGTGGGGGGGTGCATTCTGAAATGAAGTGAAGTGCGATGGACTGAATGTGTTTTTACGAATGGTTGAACAGCGTTGAATAGCTTTGTCAAGCTTCTTTTCGCTCCACTCTCACAGATTCACGCATACTTAACTAATGTGCGGAGTTTATTTAGCTTAACTAAATTAGAGTGACCTTCAATTATGCTCCATTCACCTGCCAGCAGCTCTCAAAGAGGTTCGGTTTGCAGTAGCTGTGCATTATTGGAAGTAGCATTTGTTAATGATGTGCTGGAGCTCCAGAAATGGCGATTGAAGCCGCTATGAGGCGTAATCTTTTCTTGCAGGCCAAACTGAGCGCTGAATGTGTTTGAGTGATAGTGGGAGGAAAGGAATGAAGCATATGTAAAAGATTCACTGCTTTATGGCTATGGCGTATATTATGCTGGCGCACAGTGCATGGGACAGTGTGCTCACTAGACTCCACTTAGCCATGGTTTGAGTCAAACCACTGGTTATTACTGCAGATGTCCAGGAAGCAATCAATTGCTGCAGATAGTTCCGATTGTTTTCTGCTCACTTTTGTGCCGTTGTGTCGTTCTGCAGCCATTGTTTTTCCTCCATCGCCTGCTTGTAGCCTGAAGTATAATAGAAAAGGGCACCGTGCTTATCTGGGCACTGAGCGAACTATCACCGCAAGCATCTGCATTTCCTTTATTCCTTTCCTTCCTCACTGTTGATGGCTGCGGAGGTGATGCAAATGAAAATCACATGGGATTTTCCACACATTCTGGTCACCAGCACACTGTGGACTCTGTTGGGGTCAAGGTAATATGCCTTTTATGTGCCCCCCCCACCCTCTCCAGATGGCTTGGATATCTGGTGATTACTTCCCCTGTAAAAAGGCCAGTTGTCCATGTATTTCTGTTCTCCATATTTGCTTGCAGCATTCTCAAATTCATGGTGTTTTTAATGCGGGGGGGGGTGGGATTATGCATGGAAGCCAAACATGCCTTGAGAAATCAAAGGAGATTTAAGTTTTTTTTAACTTTTTGTATTTTAATAGGGTTTAATAGGGTTGCCACCCAACTGAGCACATCCTTGAGATCAAATTACCTTCACAAGCACAAGCTCCAGTACAGTTTATGCCATATATATAGAGAGAGATAGAGAGATAGATATATAGAGATAGAGATACAGATATAGATATATATATAGAGAGAGATAGATATAGATAGATAGATATATCTATCTGTAACTTGATATAAATGTTGGTAATTTAAGCAAAAATAAACAAAAAAATAAAGTTAACAGTACAGTGTATATTATGTTCTGTCCTGAAACAAAAGGTTCCTGGATAGTTCTCACCACTGGTGTGTGGTTCTTGTTTGGAATATGTTAGTTTACATCGTTCTACAAAGAATCAAAATGGTTCTGGCATCACTTTAAGAAACATTTTTGGCAACCTTTTTTCCTTCTTCCCCTGTGGGTGTTGGAGAACAGGATGGTTGTTTGGTTTACATGAAAAGGAGGCTGTAGAATAGACTATAATTTATAAACTCTGCTGGATCTTCATAAGATCCAACTATGAGTAAGCAGTTGGGTGTTATCAGCAAATCCTTGGCGAAGAGAGGAAGAAGTCACCCTTCAGATGGCTCTCCAGAGTGTGTCAGAGTGATGATCCGAGGAAAAGAACAGCATTGGGTTCATGTTTGTGTCCGTGCACAAATGATTTTTTACATCATGGGTTAAAAAATCAATTTCAGCGGCGAATATTTTCACAGATGAGACTAATCTTTTTAACATTCGAGAACTTAGCCATTTTTAAGTTATTTGATTATGATGACCAATATAGTCGTGTTGTAAAAAAATGTCTGGGTGCTGAGGATGGACAGGCTCTTGGTGGTTCTGGCGTGAAGTGATCCAGTATATTTTCACCAGACGATTTGACTATTAAAAGGTGGTTTCTGCAAATGGCTGTTTACACGGATCACTGTGTTATTTGGCAAATGTTCCATGGCAAAACAATATCGTTAAAGCAACAGTGTTGAGCGTTACATCAGCTAGTAGATAACAGCCTTTTCCCTCCTGCAAACAGAACAAAGACGCACAAAAAGGGCTAGTTCTCACGATCTGAATGTGGCTCAGATGAGAAACATGTTGAGTTATCGATCCTTGACTCTGCAGAATTAGGACGTGTCACATACAACTTCTGATCAAAATCAAGTGGTCCGCAATGCTGATGAAATTAACAACACTGCAGAAATGCTTTTCTTTTGAATAGAAAAAGGAGATGCTAAGAGTTGTTGATTTCAATCTGAATCCTTCATGAAGTGTCCAGGACAAAAGTACTGGAACACACCTATTCGTTCTTTAATTCAGGTGTCCCTTGCTTCTAACGAAGAGCAATCCTAATGTTGCAGCAGACCAAGACATTCTGGACAATACCGTCCTTTGAACTTTGTGGGTACAGTTTTTTGGGAGATGTTCTGTGCAAGAAGAACACAGAGCCCTGGCCTCAACCCCATCCAACACCTATTGGATGAACTGGGACGGAGATTGCTAGCCAGGCCTTCTCATCCAACGTCTGGCCTCATAAATGCCCTACAGAATGAATGGGTTCCCGATCCCCCCCCCCCCCCCCCCAGAGAAACCCTCCAAAACCTTGTGGAAAGAGTGGAAGCTGCTATAGCTGCAAAGGGGGGAACCAACTCCATATTAACTCTATTTATTTGCATGCAATGACATTAAAGTCCCTGTTGGTGAAATGGTCATGTCCCAATACTTTTGTGCACATAGTGTGTCTGGGTAGCAGGTCTTTGACCAAGTCTTCACTGAATGCGTCTATTCTCCCAGCGTTGCATGAAACTGCCACAAAGAGCTCAAAGAGAAGTTGACAGGACACAGGCGTGGGCTGACAGGAGCCGCATTGGAAGGCAAATCATATTTTAACTGATGAACAGGGGTTAGACGTGTTCTAAATGGTTTTTAGGAATATATCCGACGTCTTTTCTGAGCGTCTCGGAGGGTGGGGCGCTGTGGAGAACGGCCTCCTGCTGCGCGGCTGGACTCTGCGGGTCTGAGGTTCGAGGTAAACTCCCATCGCTTGTGTCGCAGCATCTCCAGCACACGGTGGACTTCTGGTGGACTTCTGTTTTGACCTGAAGAACTACTTTTTCTCGCTTGTGTGTGGTGACAAATTTTTTTTCTGACTTTCCACGGCGTGGTGCGTAAAAAGTGACCCAAGAAAAGTTTTCTGAAGTTGAAAAACTGCGTCTCGGACGGGAGAGGAAGAAATAATGAGACTCCGAAGAGTCGAGCCTCAATGAAATAATGTAAGTCGGCACTTTTACATCAGAAATGCTTCCAAAATGGACTAGGTTTTACATGTAACATATTTTTTGCTTGCTACCAGAACGCTTGTAAGCCGTTGGAGCGAAGCGGCGATGCTTTTGTGCTAGATTTTGTTGTTCGGTCACTCCTGTTGTTTTCAAAATTAACTAAGAAAAGCAAACTTTTGGCACACTCTCATCCATTTTGGAGAGAAAAAGTCATTTCTGAGCATCAAAGAGGAAAATAGGAGGTTCAGAAGCGGCATGGTGAGTTGAGAGAGCGCGTAAAGGTGTTGTTTTACATAACCCTGGCGGTGCGACACGGTGAAAGTGTGTCAGAAGACACAAGCTGATGAATGGTCAAAGTGCCTCTGCTGCTGACAGCCATTTATTTAAGATGCGATAATGTGATGATATGTGTCTAATATGTCCTCTGATATGAAAAGAGCTACAGTAACTGCCTTCCTAGGAAAATTCAGTCAGACAAAGGTATGGGTTCAACAAAGTCCCATTCGGGGAGATACTGTTCTTGACAGCAGTTTGTTTTTGGGTTCTTCTCTCTAAAGAATGCAAAGCTTCCTTGCAATTTGGACAAACCTTGTAAGTTTGGTGAGCCTGGAGAGCGCTGGCGTTTTGCAGGCTTTGGTTTCTAACATCTTGGACTTGTGAATGTCAGGACTCGGGGTTTCCAATTCTTTCTTAGGATCAGATGAATCAAGTTCTTTATACCAGCTGCGCCCGGAGTGGCGAGAATCGGCCCCATTCATGGGCAATTTGCATATTCCGAGGGGGACACTGTGGACAATGTCCACGTTTTGTGTGTTTCGTGTAATGCTACAAATCGCATGAATCTTTTAATAGGGGCAAACAAGTGGTTACATTCTAATTTGTGGTTTGAAGACATCCCGCTGCTTTTGTAATTATTTACTGATTTGAGGGAGCTGGATATGGATGACCTGCTACTCCGAATGAATATTCCAACATTTCTTTGTTCTTTGTTGTTGTTTTTGACCCCCTCTATAGACCTTTCGTCTGAGAACATGTGTTTCTTTTGTTTGATGGAAACAGCAATGACTTCTTTATCCTTTGTGTGCTTTTAGATAAGAACTTCTTGAAAAAATTGATTAAACTTTATTGTAGCTTAAATAAAATATTACCCCAAGGCTTCGCTGTTGTGCTGCTGGCTCATTATTACCCACCTCTCGCACAGGACAGTGTGGGACTGGAATATACGTCTCTTTTATCTCATCTGATTGTTCATCAGTCTGAGCCGTCATGCTGAAACAGGATCTTGTGACTTTTCACACTTCGAGTGGTTCTGCAACAAAAGGTGTTGGACCTCAGCAGTGCATGCTCTGCTGCTGTAAATACTTTCCTTTCGTTCATTAATTAGACTTTTGTGTAAATTAAAGGTCAGTGGAACAGTACTCACTTAAGTGCATACAGTGGTGGCTTGAATGGAGTAATCTCTGTTGCTCTGCACATTTTAGAGACTAAACTTGACCTTCTGGGCAACATTTCTCAAGTTTTAGGTTTTGCATGCTTTTATTTGCTGATACATGAGTGTTTAGCTTGGTTCATTTATTTAGCTGCATCAGTGTATGGCAGTCTGATGCTCAGTAACAGGCCAGTAGTTGCAGAAGATACTGAATTGGACATCGGACAAAACTGGAACAAATGTAACCCAATGCTGTAACAAATCTGATGTAACATTTCACCAGATTTCTATGTAGCGTGACGTAACATAAGTGGAGTAGATTACTTTATACAGCCATAGACACACGCGTCTTAACAAAAACATAACACATTCTTTTTCAACACATTTTTAAAGCCAACTTACAGACTTTCTTTATAATGGTGGTATAACATTTTATAACATATTATAACATTATTATAACAATTATAAACAATAAAGGTATCCACTATCCAAAACCACCAATATGAAACAACACTCTTGAGTTTCTGTGTACTTCTGAATGGTAAAATAATGGTATATCTGACAAAAACAAATCTCTTAGGTACTATTGTGCCCCCATGACATACTGCATGCAGCACTTTGCCATGCGTGTATTTTTAAAATACGGCCAAAGCCTTATCTCCAAGTTCCTCTAAAATGCTTTGGGCATCAGGTAATATGTTAAGAATCGAAACATCCTGAATTTTTATTTATTTATACTTGTTTATTTAAATTAATCTGTATACATTTTTTTCACTACTGTTAAATCAGCAGAACAATGTATTATTATTGTTATGATATTATTATTATTATTATTATTGTTATGGTATTATTGTTATGGTGTACTTGTATGGACTACTGATGTATTTCACTCTTCACAAATCAGTAGCAAATGTTTTAAGACAGCGGATCTTTTTCAGTCACTGTTTGAAGAAAAAATAAAAGGTGCACCAGAAAGTGGTGATGTAGCGAGCTTGGCTTTGCAGAACAGAGGCCTCCTTCATGTGCTGAGGGAGAGCAGAGCCTGTTGGCAGATGCACATCACAATCCATTACACTGCGGCACGGCTGCGCGACCATATGATTAACTAATGGTAGCCCAGCTCTACACAGAAGACTGAGCTTCCATTGCCCCTAAAGCATATGGTTTGGAAAGGAGACCTTTGTGTATGAGGGTAGTTATTCTCTCCGAAGGTCTGTGCCATTTACTGTGTGTGAATGGAAACACATTTGACAGTTTGTTTGCAGCATGAGAAGCTTTTTCCTCATCTTTCTTGCTTTTTGATTTAGAGCTCTATGTGGAGGGATTGAAAACAGTATGTATTCGCAGGCAATGCAAGTTAAATGCATGCACATGTTTTTGTCTGTTTGTTTTTTATTTTTTTTGGCCAAGAAGCTATATGTAGCACTTCTTGGCATCAGTAAGTAGAATGTATTACTTTACTTTTCCATGCGTGTTCTGTGTAACTCTAAATGTTCCATTGTTTTGTAATGAAACAAGCTAAGCTGATGAAGGTGAAGCAGCTAGAAACATGCATCAGTAGTAGAGCTGGACTCAAAAGCTTCAGGGATTCCTTGGTGTTCTGATTTCTAAAAATCAACTTAATCCGCACCTTTGCTTTCTCATGCCCAGTCATACTCTGTTGCACGGATGCCCTGTATGCACTATATGTGTGTAACCTTCTATCGTTAATTATAAACGATCACCAAAGAGTGCAATAATCCTAATTTCGCACGCTGGATTATAATCAGCTGTTTACTTGCCATGTGTTATTTTAGCCCCCTGTTCAAATGCAGCTTTCTTGGGTCACATAGGTGATAACATTTAAATTGTAACCATCAGGATTTTAGATACCATCCAAACTCTACTCCACTGCAATCCTGAATAAGTTAAAAAAAAAAAAACATTAATAAAAAGGCCGCTCATCTTGACCTGGACTCTGACCAACAGATCAGCTATAGTTTATAGAGCACCTTACAGCCTTACAAGATGCACACTGGCGAAGTCTTTGGGTTAAAAATATTTGATGGCGTACTATGAATAAATATGTAATTGAAGTTAATAAAGCATAGGCCTGTATTACGGCTGCACAATATATTGCAAATTTACCGTCATCGCGATATCAACATGCGCAATATCCATATCACCAAAGACTGACTGAACTGCAATAAATGGTGTTTTTCCAAAACTCTTCACC
>JBBJLR010000160.1:12951571-12968291 GCA_037577145.1 Brachypetersius gabonensis | reverse complement strand
TGCCTCAAGCTATGCTTTAGAAAATCGCGCTACTGCCCCCCCCCCCCCCCCCTTACATGTTGCAATTTAATAGTTTTATTCTGGAAATCATTATGGCTGACATGAGAGAGTGATTTATTTTTATGTAACAAGGCTGCGGCCTTTTTTGTGCAGAATAAGGTTGTTTCCATGCCTCTAATACATAATTTAAACCTTCAAAACACTCCCAACTGGTAGACAGGAGCATGAATGAAGATATTGTACTCCTGTGTGTGTGTGTGTGTGTGTGTGTGTGTGTGTGTGTACGTGAGAGGATGTTCTATACCATGGATGAACAGTTTTTATCCAGTGTTGTGCAGAGCTTGAGAAAGTCACTTAATACTTATTTTGTACTGCACTAATTGTTTTGAGCACTTATTTACTGTCAACCACGGACCAAACTTACCACAGTCTGTTTCATGGATCTGGATTTTTCATGGAAAATGAACAGTTAAACCTTGCTTTCGCTAAAAGTGAGAAGGGAGCAAAGAGAGAGGTTTCATTTCTGAACGCTTGTGTTGCAGGGTTTCGTACATCAGCGGTCGATGGTGGAGATGGAAGTTCCGGAACATTGTCCCAGTCGTCCTGCTTCTAATATTCATCCCAGAATCAGGTAAAGGATCCCTGTAGAGTCCTGATTACTCTCAGATAAGTACCGCTAAAGTCAATATTTGAAATAATGCACGTTTTTTTTATTGCCCTCATTCAGCTTTTTTTCAAGCTTCTCTTTCATCTCCAGTGCTTCCATGTTTTGTTTGTTTTTTACTTTGTTGCTTATTTACGTGTGTGTCTGACGTCTCTTTTATTGTCTCAGTAGTTTAAACTAGAGATGGCACCAAACCAGTTCTAAGAACCTGGATTAGACTCAAACCAGCAGAAAATGCTGGTCCAGATATTGATGGATATAAAGTAGTTCATATAATAAAATCTGATCTAGCTGCAGACAGTTTAGTTTATTATTTTAATAAAATACATTTTCTACAGTTAAATATCTTAAAACATGTTGTTTTTTTTAAACGAAGGAACAAACTTAAATATGAGCATTTTAATGCACACGTTGTAAATGTTTGCTGAATGTAACATAATTAGGAAAAAGAAAATGTGCTAAAACTTTGCACCAGGCACTTTTGACGTTTTTCTAATGTTAAATGCAGCACAAACTAAAATTAAACATTAAAACGTGCTGAAGTTTGTTCATCATAAAGGGTGAAAAACAGCATATAACATACTTGAACAGAGGATTGCGTGTAACTGTACCACAGACTGTATTAGAGTTATTTAGTAATCTCAGCATAATAGCCTACTTTTAGATGCTCATGTTGAGTGAATAAGAAAGAGTAGCAGTTGTTGTAGTTTAGAAAATATTAGTATCATTACTGTCTATTACAAGATATCGCTTTCAGAAAAGAGAGAAGTGGTATGGTGCCGTCTGTAGTATTAACATAGTGTCTTGTCTTTTTTTTCTATGTCGATTTCTACGTTTAGGAAACTTACATTCGTGACCTGTTACATCCTTACAGTCCGCAGAGCTACAGATTTAGGAGAAAAGTGAAGCCTCTTTTGCAATCCTGTTTGATTTAGCTTGACTTTGGTTTAAAAAGGAATAAAAGAAAATAAGAAACAGAAATAAAAGAGTAGCAGTTCATCACCAAGCTAAAGACGTAATAATACCGACTTAGGATCTTTATTCTCAAAGTAAGACGCCTTTACGTTCACACTGTGTGGTATGGATCAGTTAAACCTTTTCTTTAGTTCGGTCTGTTTTGTCAGGTGTGAACCCATACTGCACTCAGAACAGCCGTGCTCCGCCAAAAACCACAGGTCTGGATTCACTTTTAAGCAAACCCTAGTTCAGTTTGTGGCTGGTGGGAATAAACGTTTTTCATGCTCTGCACCATACAAGGGAATCCTACATCAGGGCATGCTTATATCCTTCTGTTAGTACGTCAACTTTGTGCTGGCCTCATATTTGTTTAAATGTTTGATTTTTGACTCGTGCTTATAGTGGCAGATGAGCTACAAACTATTGGTGAAGCATGGCATTGGATTTTGGCTTTTTCTGACCAGGTATCAGTGACCTGAGTAGTTCAATTCAAACTAGTAAATCATTTAATCATGAAGAGGCAGATGTAAGGAAGGGGTTTTTGTTTGTTTGTGACTGATGCAGTTTATGTATTCTAACACAAAGCAGGGCTAAGATCACACATTTCCACTCATCAGCTATGGACAAGATGGTCTTGTGGTACAATCTTGGAGACAAGGACATGGGCTCTCATGGCCCACTGATGTGAAATAGTTCATGCTGGTTTTAGTGCTGCACAATATATCGTTAATTTACCGTCATCGCGATATCAACATGCGCGATATCCATATCGCCAAAGACTGACTGAACTGCAATAAATAGTGTTTTTCCAAAACTCTTCACCCAGAGCCACAGAGAAGAGGGCAAAAACATCACTGGGCAGTTTCTTCATCTTCTGTGCTGCTGTTAGAGATTCTTCCTTTTGCTATTTTTTCTGGTTAAGAAATATTGAATTTCATTTTTTTCTGCATAGACTAGTCAGAGTCTGGAGTCTCTGTTACCAGCAAATCCAAAGCAGAAAAACATTAACACTATAAAGGCTAAGCTTTTACTCACTTATTGCATGTGATATCGCCATGGCAACACTCAACATTATCGCATATCGCATGTTTTCCTGATATCGTGCAGCAACTACTGTTTATGACAGAAAGGTGTCAGAACAGTTTGTTGCAGCTGCAAATGGGCGAGGGTGCCCTGTCTAAAACTGAAACTGTACAATGGGATTACAATGGAAGAAGTGATTCTATCACCACCACATTTTTGGAACAATCAGGGAATACCTACATGTTTAATTTGGCTCCCATTCTTTGCGAATTTCAGTCTTCTTTTAACAAGGCTGTTCAGAAGACGGCCTCTTAAAGCTTTTCTCAACAAAGAATGCATTGTGTCAGTGCTTTTACTGGCTTTTCTTGAAACACCGATTTGGCTTTTACAGAAACCTTTGAGTCTTCTGTTGGTCTACAGTTTAATGTTGTTCTATTTTAAACACATTCTATGGTAGTGGTTCATATAAGAGGATCAGGCCAAGCAGAAACATTTACAACCTTTGGCTTCTTATAAAAAAAACAGACTAATGTAGTGACTAGATTTAAGGCGAGCAATCTGCGAAACACTGAGTCGTGCTAATGGCTGGGGAGTAAGACAGCCCAGAGTTTCTACATTCTAGGGAAAGTATTAATATCTGTGAATGCCTAGCTTATTGGAGAATATTAATGTTATGTTTGAAGAGGCAGCCAACAGAGAATGTAAAAGACAAAATGTTCAAATATGGCTTAATTCAAAATTGCTCAAGCCTGAAATGTAGAACAATGGCTTGTTGATTGAATCTAATTGGTCTGACAGCACACAGGGACACCAGCTAGCAGCTGGGGAGGGGGACCCTCACAATGTTGAACAGCAACAGCATGTGTTCTTATTAAAACCAGATGTGTTCCGGCATTTTGTTGGGTATGGAGCCTCAGTTCATCGAGTGTTTGTGTTTGTTTTGCCATTATATTAGTCCAACCGCAAATATACACACAGGCTATCCCTTGTTTTTTTTGTTTGTTTTTTTCTGGGGTTACCCTGTTTTTCTGGCTTGATGCATGCAAGCAGGGTCTCAGGCATCTGTGAAAAATGCGTATGGGTGTGTTTGCTGGAACTCAGCCCTGAAGGAATTCTGTATCATTTTAAAATATGGTTGGGCGGGGCTTGTGGGAGTGAGGTTTAATTAAGCAGTTGAACAGCCAATGAAAGGTATATGAGGTGCTGTAGACCGCAGATGTGGTGGAGGCACTCCAGGTGAGTTGACATAAAAGCGAGAGAAAGAAGAAAAAGAAGATTGCTGGCATTTTCATCTGTGTCGCAGCTGAAAGGAAACTATTTTTCATAAAGCTTTGGATACAACCTCCCCCCCCTTCCCCCACCTCCACCACCACCACCGTATCTGGCATTCCATCCTTTTGGCACCATTTCACTCTGAAAGGCTCTTTCTCTGAACAATTGTCCACACACTGTAATCAAACATGCTTTCTAAACTCTGCTTCAGACTCACAGCTGTGCAATAGGAAGTTTTTTCGCTTATAATACTGTTAACTTGAGCTAATTTTGATAGCAATTTTGATAACTGTTAAGACTCGTGTCTCAAATAGGTACTGCTATCTGTATTTATGCAGCATGAATATATACTAATATATCTGGCAGTTTCAAATAGTTGATGCTAGACTGGATTAACGAGAAGTTCTCCACATCGCCACCAGGGTGTTTATTGACACTGGTAGTAATTTGTAGCAGTTGATCATTATTTCTCAAAACAAAACAATAGTAATACAATAACGGTTGAATCTTTTCACATGTTTTCATGTGATGTTTTTATTTTTTTTGCACCAAATCACGAGTAGAGCACTGCTGACAATCGATATAGATACAGGTATTAGCATGGCATAGGTATCGCCATGGCAACACTCGACGCCTGTCCCACGTCTTATACTAGGAAAGTAACCTTTGCTACAGTAAGTTACTTTCATTGCTGTTACAGACTTATGCTTTGTTCCCTTTAGCTCATTCAAATCTTCCCCCCAGAGTTTGCATGACGTTTATTTAAGCAGTAAAACATAGGGAGTGTGTTAGTGTTGAAAAGACAGCACAGTAATGGGTTGCAGATCGTGACAGCTATGATGTTATTTGTTGTAATATTCTGTTGCAGAGGTTTTTCAGGTTTTACCAGGTTTACCTACATTTAGTTTAACATATATTTGATCAGCCTGCTGAACTGGTGCCTTATTGTGTTTCCTGTAACCATATAAAAGATGCACAATGCTGCCACTATTGTTGGGTACAGTGTGATTCTGGTATCTTGTGAAGTGTGCATGCTACACTCATAGCACAGTGCAGATCACTAAAGGCTTATTTTTATTTGTTTTACCAGAGTGACAATAAAAGGCTACGGAAGTGTGGTGTATATTCCTGTTCACGTTAAAAATGGGAGTTTGTGACACAAAAAGTAAATAAATCACTAAATAAAAGACCCGTTTTAGCAGAGAGAGAGTAGGTATTCACGGAGAACAGTAAAAGCACCTTAAAAAGAGTTACACAGATCTAATCTACATGGAGTTGTGATTCAAAAGCTGTGGCATAATAGGGCATATGCTGTAGTCATGTCATTCCAGAAAGAAACCGCAAACACAAGCTGTTGTTGTTCTAACAAGTCCAGCGTTAACAGCACCTCCCAGGCCTGGTAAATATCAGTAATGAGGCTGGAAGAGCACACTGCTTCATTTCACAAACAGTGCATTAGGAGTGATTACAGAAAAGAGAGAATGAAAGGCGTCCCCAGATGGACGCCGTGGTGAGGAGATGAGCCGTGTTCTTGGACAGGGACAGGTTTCGGAGCTCTGGACGTGTCTCTGCCAGTCTCCCAGAGGGGGCCAGCCACTGGGATGCCTGTGTTTTGTTTGTTGCTGCAGCCGCTTTCTCTCAGCTGCCAACCCAAGGCTGTGTACACGGGTGTAAAACAGCAGGGGTATTCCAGTAGCGCCGTCTCAGCCAGAAGTGATTTCACTCCCTTTCGGCACTTTGGACCCGACATGGAGGAGCTGGACCAGCGGCTTGTTTGTTTAAAGCCCAGACATGACAAGGGGAGGGAGGGAGGCTGATTTTTTCCCCCTTGCTTGTTTCATCCTGCGTGTCCTTGTCAAGGTGCCCTCCTGTCTGTCCTAAAACAGTCCGTGTTATAGAACAAGATTTAATAGATGTCACTGGTTCTCTGCCCTTTAAGCTGCTCGGGGCCTGCACTGATGGCATTTCGATATTGTTCAGTTTTCTGTACAAATTGTTGGAAGGCCTTTAGAAAAGTACATTAGAGATTAAATCCAGAAATTCAATGATCCATTCCTTTGAAAGTTCAAAATAGTAACATGTAACATGTGCTTGCTGTAGACGCCATTGTTTTATACTGAAAGCACAAGCGGATCTGATTTTCCTGAGCAAGTTTTTCATAACGCAGCTGATTTCTAGCACTAGCCTGGACATGTTAGCAGTAGGTGTCCGGTAGCTCTTTCCAAAAAAGGCTGGTCTGTTTTATTCGGCATGGAGCACTGGTTTAATCATAAAAGTGCTGGGAGAGAAACTCTAGAAATGTAAAAAGTGGTTTATTAAATTGCATCCAAGATTTTTTCACTTGTTCCCTTTGGAGCATCTAGCGGTCCTGTGACTATACAGCGTTTGGGTTAATGGCATGAAGCATAAAAATGGATTTACTTAGTGAAGTTATTCTTGTGTTTTTATTACTGTCACATATATATCTTACATGTTTGTGCAGTTTGTGTGATCTGTGTTGTCCAAATATTATGAAGCCGTTGAATTATCGTCACTCTGAGTGTTCCTTAATCTGCTGGATCAGCAGTCTGAGCCAAGGGCAGGGCATTTTCTGAGTAAGTCAAGAATAAATCTCAGCAGATGTATAAAGAGTTATAAACCACCGACTGTATATTGATTCCTGTAGAGGTAGACTGAGCACAGTGTGCCTCTTCTGGACCCTTATCATTAAACTATTTGCATCAGTCACTTCCTGGCCTGGTACTCATGCTTTAATTTAGACTCTGCTGGTGTTAATCCAGTTCTTTTAGTGTTTTTTCTTTTCTTTTCCTTTGCACAGGACTAGAAAGGACACTTACCTGATGCCTGTTCACAGCTTGGTCACTTTTTTAGATTGGGATTGGCATATTCTGAATGTTTAAATATCTAAATCAGAAACAATTTTTGTCTTTAAATCGTAGAATTGTGAATGATTTGAATGCTAAATAAAATCTTCGCATTTAAGAATATGATACTTTTCATGTGAGCCTCTGTAGTTTACTCCGCAATGCGATTATTATATTCTCTGTTGCAACAGACCTCTGTTCTGTTGGATCTATTCTTCTTCTTATTATTATTATTATTACTGTTTTATGATTACTATGCATCACCACTTATCTGCTGTTTATAACAAAGAACCAAAAAGGAAAATTGTTATCATGTTTTTTTTCAATATCTAAAACTTTATTTACTAAGTGTAGAAGTGTTAAGTATCCATAAACAATGAGTCAGTGTCTTAGACACAGAATGAGTTTAGTCCTGGGCTAAAGTTCACATTCCAATGGTGAAATCCTATTGGAAATTCCATGTAGCCTAGGATTACCTGCAGATCTGGAATCCTCAGAACCTTGCCTTAACTTTGAAAAAGCAACTCTTTAATTTGTTAGATGCGCTGAAATGAGGACATGACTGGTAGGACATTAGGCGTCGTGTCAATATCAGAGTTTTTTCTCCTTTGCATTAAAAGGGAATGCTGCTTCTATTTTGGTGCTCTGCTGATTGAAATTGCATTTTATTTTCTCTGCTTCATCTGCCATATCGAAAGCTTTTTAATTGGATCATAGAGCGCGTCCATTTGATTTCCATGCAGTTAATGTCAAAACCTTGAACAGCATCTAAGCTGATCTGCGGCCAAAGCTGTTTACTACTGAGTCTTTTCAGTGCGCATTAGAGAGCAGCATAAGAGAGCATAGCTCCCTACTTTTTGTTTCATTTTTTTTTTTATTTGTTGGCTGATTGCCTGATTGCAGGCATTTTTTGTAGAATTTTTTTCTTTTGTTTTGTTCAGTTTTTCCAGAAAGACTCTTTGAGCACTTTCTTTAAGAAAGACCTGTGAATGATTGTTGTGTCCTTTTGAGGCTTTTTTTTTGACCAATTTGAGCCGAATTGCAGCCCAAAATCTAAACTCCTGTGTCAGCTTTCCTTTGTGATGAGCATTAGGCCGTGAGCATGAAGCAAGAATTATCCTGGCCTGAACTCAAAAGATAAAGAAAACCTTTTTTTTGGTTTGGGCTTTGTCTCCAGAAATGAAAGGGTGTGCCCCTCCTTTGAGGTGGGATTTCCCTCCTCCTTTACTGGAATCAAGTTCCTGGAATTTTGGCTTCTCTGCTCGTCCATTTGCTGATTGGCGCATTTACAGAGGCATTAAGCTTAAAAAGTCTTCCTAGTCTTTTAAGCAAACTCTCAGGTGTGACCACAAAAAGTGGGTTCAAAACCAGTTTCCATAAATATTCCCCCTCCATTCTTTTCCCACTCATATTGCTCATCCTGCCCGGAGTTTCATCCAAGTTTTGGTATTTTGTCCAAGAAACCACAGTTCTCCTTTATTTGGGGAAAAAGTAATCAGTTTCTGAAGTTTTCTTTCAAATATTACACATGGAAGTTACTGGAAAGTTCATGAAATGTTGCCTGAATAAAATAACTACAAAAACTAAATGATGAACACAGTTATGGTTTCGGTGTTCAGAGGTAAGCCCTCCCTGTTCACACTGTTATCAGCCAGTTAGAAGAAAGTCACACAAGAAAGATTGCATTGAATTATTACTTATTTGAATTATTTATTTCTTTGTTTCTTTATTTGTTTGTTTGTTTGTTTAGCTTGTTCAAAAGCATGTCCGATGTTCTGCCCTTGGGCTATCTCCCAGTGTTTATTGTGGGTTTGGCCTGCAGCAGGACTACATGAACATGATCTTCTAGATCATTTTTGATGCTCATCACAACTGAAGTTCAGTAGCAAATTTGAAAGTTTAGTAGTATAAATAAGTTTAGAAGATGAAATACTGAACTGCTATCCACTAATGCTCAAAATTACGATTGCGGTATCGGTGACAAAAAAAAGAACACAGCCTTGTGTCATCTCTAAATTGTGTTCATCAGTTTTGTAATGGACTAATCAATGACTGTGTGTATAGAAAAGTAGCACCTCCTTCAAAATGTTAACATCCTGTATCTTTGCCTCCTGAAATGTAGATGCACACAAAAATAGTTTTTGAAAGATAGGATAGCAACAGTTCAGCCACTGGGTCAGTACTTTGTGGAGCCACCTTTTGGTTGAATTTTTGCCTTGAGTCTGTTGGGATACTTCGCTGCCAACTGTTCGAGGGTTTGACCCTTTTAATCCCAAATTTTCCCTGCAAAATAAGTGCATGCATTTTACTCCTTAGTCTTCCCTAACACACAATATTTCTTGGTGGTTATGAGAGTGAAAATGTAGGTTTTATACTCGGCAACAATTGTTGCCGATGGGAAACCACATAGTTTATATGTGGTACATGTGTAGGGAACCCCTAGACCCTCTGCGACCACTCACACGGTGCAGGGACCCCCCGGTGGACCCTGAAAAGATCCAAGACCCCAAGCCCCGCCCCCCAGCAGGGCGGATCCCACCGCAGCGACCCAGCTGGTCACCCCCTGACGGGAGGCCGCTCTTCCCACCAAGATCTCATGTAACACCCCCCGGCCTGACTCTGATAGTTTTAAAAAAACAAAAGATAAATAGAATAAACAGCCAAAACCTTTGACAGCTAGCATAACTAGCACTATGACTATGCGTTATGCTAGCAGCAACAATTGTTGCCGTGCTTACATTTACTCTTCTTACGGTGAAAAGATGCATGCAGGCATATAATTCTCATTAAATATTAGTAGTATGTTAGTAGTATGTAGTATATATTACTGGTCATGTCTCCATTCACACCAGTCACATGGCATTGATGCAATTTAGAGAAGACAACCTTTTCTCTTTATTTAAACACTTGCATTAGCTGCCCAAAGCCAAAACATCACTTTTAGAGCTTCCAAAATAATAAAAAAAAAACAACAACGGTGCCGTTCGGATTAAATGGATTAAGTCTGGACTGACTAGGTTCAACAAGGACAGTCACCTTTTTGTCCTTCAGCCACTGTGTGGTGAGTTTTGCTGTGTTTTGGGTCACTGTCATGTTGGAAGGAGAACCGTCTTTCTGGCAGAGATCTGTAGGTTTATATTTTGCCTCATAACTGCTTAAAAGTTGTCAAAGGCTTCTTGGTAGCCTCTCCTCTTTAAACGAATCTTTAAACAGTACCTTGCCATCCATAGTTGATATAGTTTGCTTTCAGTTGCACTGCCAAACACTAGAATGCTCCAGGAATAGCAGTTTTTTGCTGAACTAATCAAAGCGATTACTGTTGATCACAGATGGAAGTCGGTTAGCTTGGTGTGCAGTGGAGAAGGTTATAATTTACACCTGATTTAAGTATTTTAGGAAAGGGTGATCCTTATTGTTTATATGTTTGTTTATTTATTCATTTTTTCTAAACCGTATATTTTATTTTGCAAAATGAATTTTTTGTGTATGTACTCGTTTCAGGTTGCAAAGCAACAAAACTGGGAATAAGGGTGTGATTCTTTTCTATAGCCACTGCATAATTGATTATAATAACATACATTTCTTGGTCAATATATATATTTTCACTTTGGAAATTGAGGTTTCACAATGTATTGATGATGTGTTAGCAGTATAGGTTTTTAGTTAATGCTACTGAAGAGGACTCACTGAAGAACAAGCGGTTTGGATTTTATTTTGATTAAATCTATTATGATGTTACAGAGCACTAAATGTCATTAAAGGGTAATATTTGAACTGTGAATAAATTGAGTTTTTATGGGGGCCAAAGGATTTCCTGCTCTGCAAGCATGACAAGGCCAGAACGCTCTCTTTAAATCCCGTCTTCTGCCTCTTCCCTGCTGATTGTTTTTAACAGCACGTCTCTCGAAACTTACCTGCTCCCTCGCTGTCTCCTGTCCTGTCCTTGTCCTCTGCTGTCCTGTCTGTCCACCACTCCCATCTACCTTAAATGACACACCCCCCTATTTTGGTCCAGCAGTGCAGAGCTGCCCGGGTAACTGCAATGAGGTGCTCAACGCCTCTCAAGGGATTTTTACCTCCCCATGCTACCCAAGCGACTACCCGCCGAGTCAGTCCTGTGCATGGACCCTGCAGGCTCCGGCCGGTTTCATCGTGCAGATCACTTTCCTTGACTTTGAGGTTGAAGAGGCACATGGCTGCATCTACGACAGTGTCAACATCAACACCGGCTCAACCAGCGTTAAGTTTTGTGGCCTCACGGCCAATGGACTAACACTCAACTCCACTGGAAACGTAATGATGGTGTCCTTTAGTTCAGATTTTAGTGTCCAGAAGAAAGGATTCAGTATCAGTTACAGGCAAGGTATGTTAAAAGGTTAGGTTTTTACATGTTGATGGGTCCATGCTGGAACCCTATTTATTTATTTATTTGTTTGTTTGTTTGTTTGTTTTCATATACTGTTACTTACCCTGTTTAGCTCTTAGTTCAAAAAACAATGAAATTGCCCCTCAATAGCTCTACAGCTGGCTTAACAGTTTCACTTGTTTCACTTTGTTAAAGCGACCATTATGCAGCAAACTATGGATAATCTCATGCAGTACATCATCAAACGCCACTGGCTTCTTTCTTATCACATCATTTAGCTCATCATATTTCTGCCACATTACTTTTCCCAACAACTTGCTTTTCACAAAGTGCAGTAACACGCTAACATGTGTTGTTTGATACTCTCAGTGTCTATCATTCTCAGGGATGTTAACTCCAGAAAGTAAGCCCTTAAAGTGCTGTTAATACACCAAGACATGGATGAAGACCTCTCCTGCTTTAGGATAGCTGCATTTTGAGTTCTTCTAGAAGAGGAATCTATGACTAAACCTTGAAAATGATTGGGATTTTTTCTCAGCGTGTTTAGCTTCAGAAGTCTGGAGTATGTTGGTGGAAAATAAGATGAATGAAGTCGTAAAAAGCTTTTCAGGACAGGATATGCCCACTCACATATCACCACCTTAGTGAGGCCACTATAGGGTGGTAGTAGCCTAGTAGGTAAAACACTTGCCTGTGAAACCAGTGACCACAAATCTGCAGGTTCAAACCCCCACTTTCTACCACTGTGTCCTTGAGCAAGACACTTAACCCTCACTTGCTCCAGAGGGACCATCACTATAACTAATGATGGTTGATGCCCCCTTTACCCTGTACACCAGGGGTGGTCCAGCACATTTTGGTGATTTCCCTGAACTCCTGGTTCACCAGTAAATTGCCAGGTTTAGTGAATGTGTTTGAGGAGGAGAACCATCAAACTGTGCTGGACACCGGCCTCCAAGGACCAGAGTTTGAACCCCCCGCTATACGCTATTCAGACAGGATTTGCTTTAGGAAAAGGTGGAATAATGTCTGTTAATTTTACAGATTGCGCACTCCCATAAAAATAACTCCACGTGATATCATTCTAAAAATAGTTTGAATTTATAAGGTGATATAAGGTTGACAGTAAATAACCAAGCCAATAATAATTCTGCATTCACTTAAAGCTGCCAAATGGATACTATCCATAAGACAATGGCTAAATTAAACATTTTCTACTTAATTAAAGTATACACTACCATGCCTGGCAGTTATACTCAGATATCTCATCCAATTAGTCGTTAACAATAGAGATGTCCACTAGTGAAATTTAGGGATGCAACAATTTTTGAAAACCCAGAATGTTTAAAACAGTGATGGAACTTTGCATTTCCTTGTGACTCACTGGATATTGAGACACAACACATTTTGCAAGACTGTTGCTTATGCAGGAGACGGTATTAGTTCAGCTGTAGGTGCAGTTCAAATGAGCTTCCTGCTGCTCTAAAGTGATAGCAAGCATGTTCTCAGCTGTTTATTAACAGGAATAAAGAGCTGTGTTTTGGGCTCATAACTGAAGCTTAGGAAAGATATTCAGAATACAAAGAGTGATCAAACTCACGTGGCTGAGTTTGGCACCATGCAGTTTTGATTTACTTCTACATTCACTGACCAGTCTTTGATTAAAATGTTATTTTTGGGATGATTAAGTAGATGCTGTTTCCTATGCAGCTGCTGCACTGATGCTCAGTGCTGTTCAAGCAGCGTCAACAACCTGGTTAGGGTTGCCATTTTATTATTACTATTATCATTTTACTATCATACACTTACTTTACAATATTTTGTATAATTAACAACAAAAATATATATAATAATCAAATAGAAAATTTGAGAATTAATATATTAGTCGCAGTAAAATTGCATCCAAACATAGCCACAATTGTACTCTGATAAAAGTGTATGTTCTAATTCTAAAATTCGAAACTGTGAGCTGGGATAGCTGAAAGGCAGCATAGTGGATACCCTGAATAAGCAATGGTTTGGAGAGGTGTTGCGTTTTTTTCCATTGCAAATTGTCTCACATGGGGACAGTCAGAAGAAACAAACCCAATTTGGAACTAAAAAACGAAATGTGTCCGCACATGTGATATTAAAGAGAAAATGAAATACCGCGCTCACTTTTTCTTCATTGAAGGAAAGCAACATTTCTGTCCCAGTCGGACTGTTTTCAGTATATTTTTTGTCACATGGTACTTTTAAAGGTGTTCTTGTGAGAAAGAAAAGTGGAATATTTTAGTCAAACCTTTACTGTCATTTTCAGCCTCATTTTACTAAAATCTGTATATCTGTATCTGCATTTTCCTTTATTAGTTGAGCTAAACCCTAATTGTCTTTCTTTTTTTTCTACTTCTCCAGTTGCAGTGGCACTGAGAAACCAGAAGGTCACCTTGCCACAGAGTTCCAAAGATGTAATTAAAATATCCAGCACGGTGTCCCTCCCAGTGCTGAGCGAGTTTACAATATGCTTTGAAATTGCTCGCTTGACCCAGAAAGGCACAGAATACATCTTCTCCTACATAGATGTGAGCAAAAACACCAAACTGTCCTTGAGCAGCAATGGGAACATCATGGAGCTGGGTATAGACAGAACTATGTGTGCCATCAGCGACCTGGTCACCCCCGCAGACTTCACCTCTGACCTGCAGCCCTTCTGCCTTACCTGGTCTAAAACCAGCGGCCGTGTGGCTGTTAACTTCAAAGGCAACTACCGGTTTAAGATCTGCTCCAGTTTAGTGGGCCTGACTGTGGATTCCGGAGGTTCTTTTGAGCTGGGGGGTGGTGGAGGACCAGGGCAGAACTATAATGGCATCATCTACAACTTCCGTCTCTGGGATTCCGCCTTGACCTTCTCAGACCTGAAAGCACTCACCTGTGATGTCGTGGGCAACATTGTGGACTGGGACAACAGCTTCTGGAACATCCCAGCCTCGTTTGCACAAACAGACCCCAGCCTCAGCTGCAGTGAGTAAACTCTGATGTTAAGTGGCTCAGTTAACAAAAAGAGTTGTTCTTATCCTGCAGGAGTTTTTACTATTATGTGAGTGCATCAGACCAATATGATATCGCAAGGCGAAGTGTGTCAGTATGAATCATGGAGATGTAGCATTCCTATTCATTATGATACGTATTGTTTGCACTGTCCTACACTCCTACCGCCCTCCTCTAGTGTTCTTGCACACACATATATGGGGGACAGTGTATCCTAATGGCAGCTCTTGTGGGTCGTTTTCCATATGCAGTGGTTAGTACCTCTTTGCATTCATGTGCATGTTACTTTGACTTGTAGCACCTACCCAAACATTGTTACATGCCTTTTTGACAACAGTATTCCATAACTATACCATTTTTAGCTGTGCCACAGTGCAAAAATGGTTCAGGAGTGGAATTATTAAAATGTTCATGATGCTATCTTGGCTATGTCTGGGGGGGACCTACACATTATTAGGCATCTGGCTTTAATGGATCGGACTAATAAGTCCAACACATCGGACTATCCTTTGCTTCCCTTACACTATGGTTTCTTATGGTTTTTATGCAGGAATCATAGTTTTACTCTGGTACCCCATGGTACTTTGGTACTACCCATAGTTTTACTACGGTTTATCCATAGCACTTCATGGTAGCTGTGGTACTACCATAGTTTACATATAGATATACATATAGATATACATATACCACTTCATAGTTACCCAAAAAACAATGAAAATCATAGTAAGCCATGGTTAATTTTGGTAAGGGATTCCACACACATCAGTGAACTTTAGCACCCATTACAACTTTTGGCAGGCACCAACCACTGCATACCAGGAACACCACACATGATCTGCCATTTTCTGACCCAGTCGTCTAGCTATGTGCACAGAAACATAGTGTGTGTGTGTGTGGGGGGGGTATCTCTTGTTAAAATCATCAACCCACAACTTTTTGTCTCTTGCACAAAAGCCAAGATGTGCGCGATAGAGATAAACCCTACTGGAGATCCGTCAGTCTAGAAAATTAAATCCGAGATTCAGATTTCCCAACAAAGATAGTTCTGTGGTTCACCAGGTTTTTAGCTCCGTACAACATGTGTTTCAACGTTTCTGTTTCTTTGCCCCGTAGATATGTTTCACTACACATTGTCTCTAGAAAATAATGACGCTGCATTAGATAATGAATAAAATCCAAGGACCATTGGGAAACTCAGTGGAGGGTTGCACTCCTTTGAGCTTGGTCTTGGAAACCCAATATGCCCAGCACAGCTTGAGTTAAAAGACTTTTAGAGCAAATGTGTTGTTTGAAACTGGGGAGGGACTGAAATGAAATACAGAGACACAGCTCCTTTTCACTGAGGCCAGTTGGTCTGGCTGTCCTGTCCGAACATTTGGTCTTTGTTAGTTTTGGACATGCCGCTGGGCGAGGAAGGATTAGCCCTAATTCTCTTCGGCTAAACTGATAAATATTGTGTTTCAACACTTCGCCAGAAGGGTTTTGAGGCCAGAGTGCAGGGATGTCTTTCGTCTTCCCCGCTACGAGGAAACAAAACCAAACGGCCTGATTCCCCATCTCCAGTACATTTGATGGCACAACACATGCAAATCATTAGCAGTATCCATGCTACATTTTTTACAGTTGCATTTAAATATGCGTCCATTCCACTCGTGCTACAAAGCCTGCATTTTACTGCCTGACACTTTTAAAGAGATGTAACAGATACGGTGCTTATTTACATGCCCCTGTTGTCCTGAAGGTTGAGTGAGTTGCTTGTGCTGTTTGCTATATAACTGACAATACTAATTTCTCATCTTCTTTTTACAGTCTGTTACCCACATTGCATACATTTAACAACAACTGCTTCATCTAGTGGTGAGTGTGCTGCTAACATGCGGATTGCCTCGTCGAGCTGCTTGCTGTCCATGCTTTGACAAATGTGCATGTTATCTCATTTGTGTTCATCACAACAGTGAAATGCGATATTTTACTCAAGAGTTGAACATATTAACAGTTTGTGTCTTTGTACTAAACATCTGATTCTGGAATTCACTCATGCATGATATTAAGGTGGACGGACATGAGGAAAATACACTTATCTGCCACCTTATTATACACCTGCCTTTTGATCCACCGTGTATGTGTCCTTTTAAAGACTATTCTCAACTTTTCCAATGTGGTAGCCACACTCTAGCCCTCTAAAAATTATACTCTTGGTTGGCTGAATATTCTCAGCCCAGCAGCAACATGTTTTGAAACACAGCTGAATCTAATACACATAAATGTACACAACACACACCACCATGCTGTCAGCGCTTGTCTGAGAATGAACCAACACTCACATAATATCTGACAGGGGTTCTACAGTGACCCCCTCCCCATTGAGGTGGAGGCCTAGTGGGTCAGATACTTGCCTCTGAACCAAGAGGTCATGGGTTCGAATCAGGGACGTCACTAGGATGGAAAGACAAGGGGGGCTTAGCCTTAACCTTAGCCTCCAGGGCTGTAGGAAGGAATTAGCGTGTATAGAGGGCTGAAAACTTTTCACCAAACCTTTCCTTTCAC
>JBBJLR010000160.1:12930746-12948721 GCA_037577145.1 Brachypetersius gabonensis | reverse complement strand
CTCTCTCTCTCTCTTTCTCTCTCTCTCTCTCTCTCTCTCTCTCTCTCTCTCTCTCTCTCTCTCTCTCTCTCTCTCTTACTCTCTGTCTGTCTCTCTCTTACTCTCTCTGTCTCTCTCTGTGTCTCTCTCTCTCTCTCTCTCTTACTCTCTCTGTCTCTCTCTCTTACTCTCTTATACTCTCTCTCTCTCTCTCTCTCGCTAACCCTTACTCTCTCTCTCTGTCTCTCTCTCTTTCATGACTTTTCAGTATTTAAACCTCGGGTTTATCTTTACATTTTCTTTAAAAGTAATGTATTAAACTGAGTTTTAATGAAATTAAAGTGTTCTGGGAGCACATTAGGGGGCATATTTAGGGTTTACACTATAAAAATAGACATTTTAAGGCATTTCTTTGACCAAAACACAACAACGCTGTTTTTCAGAATAGCGGAGGATTACTGTACTCATAACCACATAAATGTGTCACAGGGTCTGAAACTGATGCATGTGCTTGTTCATTTTCTGTTCTCTTCATCAGCTCTTTCTACTACCATTGCATACACAACCACTCCTAGCATGTCTTTAACAACAACTGGTAAGCAGATGTTTGCAGGTCTACCTCCCTCCTGTCATTTTTCCAATAAAATGTTGTAATTACTCTTAACATGTGCTCCAACCACTCAAACACTTGTTCTCTTCCATCACTAGTTTAAACCACATCCTCCTATTTTCCTTGTTTTCTTGTTTCCTTTGAATATTATATTTGCATTTTATTGTACATCTTAAAGGGCTGTAAGTTAGACTCTGTATAAGTAAATAAATAACTAATATTTTAACTAATAACTGACATTTAAACTAAATGTAAATCTTGCTCTTCATTTTCTGTTACTTCTAAAAGATTTGATTTCACTTTATAGCAAAAGGACTTACTTGTTTTTTGTTATTTTAGCTACTTACCATTATTCTCCTGGTCAGCCTGCACCGCTGTGATGCAGTTAAAGATTATGTGCCTTACATTTATTTAGTGGAGTCCCTCAAAGTTTCCTGGGGTGGTTTCAAACGCCAGTGATGTCATCACTGAAAAATGATATCAACATTAATAGCCCATCAGTGGATGTTTAGTTGTTTGCTTAATTGTTGTCAAGTATTTGGCATGTACTCTTTTATATTGTTTACTGTGATGGGAATCGAGGCGTTTGACCCCAGATCTGTTTCATAACTACAACTTCTAACTACTACAACGAGAAAACTGCTCACTGGTACATTTACCAGTCTACTCTCATACACATAATACAAATCCACATTAATTCTACCTTTAAGTATTAAAAACTAAAATGAAAAAGCACAGTTTTGCCTGTTTCGAATTAAATTCACAAAGGTAACTCTCACCTGGTTCTCCCACTGTCCTGAAGCTTGAGTTTCCTCAAAATGAAAGTAATGTAATGTAAAACATCAGTCTTATAATTATATTATAATATATATATGTCACCTGTGCTTGGCTCTGTCTGACATATGTGTCCATTTACCATCATCTCGAGATCTTTTCACATTTACTGTCATTGTCTCCAGTTACTCCGCCCATTCCTTTATCTGCAGCTGCTGCTACTAACCCACTATCCAACAGAGCAAGCGATGGTAAGCCAAATATATTTTCTCATGTCACTCCTGACATGCTTGTGCGCACTTGGGGAGACTTTCAGAGAGAATGGGTGGCTATTCTAAGCTAAGCTAACAGGTGCTATGCCTGGCTAAATCAGAGCCTTTTAATTTCTCATTTGTTTTCTGTTTATTTTTGGGGGGTTTTCAGAAGTACATTTTGAAAGAAATATCTTATTTAGTATCAGTTGTTGGGTATTACAGTTCATTTCATAAAAGAGCAACAAAACACTTGTAGTCCTTGTTATTTATGTTCCACCAGCTAACAAAAAGCAACACCTTTACTTTTTCTTCCAATTGCACCACTCACTCTCAGCAAAATGACCTCAAAAGCTCCACCACAGTGGCGTGAAAGTCACCATCCTGTAACCATTCATTATATCACACATCAAAACTTTTCTTTATTATTGATCTTTGTTGTTAACCTTAGTCTATAAAGACAAAAAAAACCTGGAAACAAGAACAAAAAATGTTTAATTGTGACTTATTTGTCTTCCACTTAAACATTTTATTTTTGATTTGCATTTGTCTTATTTTTTAATTACGCTTTCCATTCCCACACACCTGTAGCACAGTTTGTAGTCTTGGTCAGTAGCACAGTTTATTTTGTCCCTGCAGTCTAGCACTTTGGGATGAACTAATTCTAAAGTTCTGTTATCCTGTGCCAGGAAATGCACATTATCCTTGATAGGAATGCAGAACTGTTTTTGGTTCTGCATTCCTATCAAGGACATAATCCAGATTTTTGTAGAGTGTTCTATCATTTAGAAACACCCCCATCTCTTTGGGACAGTGACATTAGTAATTAGTAGACCTGGCCTAAATAATGTTTTATAGGCTTCAGATATTCATAGGGATTTTAAATGCTAAATCACCCTGAAAAAATAACATTTATGGTCTATAACTGATCATACATTTTACATTTTTTGTCACTCTAAATAGCCCTTTCTAAGCGATAGCAGTGTCAGCTGAAGCTGAAGTGCAGTCAGGTCAAATTTATTTGCATAGTGCTTCTCAGAATCAAAACACACAGTGAACTGACCAGAAGCAAAAATGACTTGGAAAAGTCCCTCAGAGCAAGGAAAAAACATTGAGACATTAAATGATCGAACCCACTCTCCTCAGACAATAGCACAAGAAGCAATTGTATTAGGGACTTCATACTCAGCTTAACTAGAAGAAACCAGCTACTAATGTCAGAGCTTCATGATCGTCAGTCAGATAAAGGTCTTCAGGGGTTAGTAGTCATCTTAGTCTGCTCGACAGTGTGAGTGTGTTTCACACATAGCAGGCGGGGCAGAAGCACGGGACATGATCCATGAGATCCATGAGACCTGGTCCATTGTTATAGAACTGGTCCAGACCTGGTCCATGTTGGTACCATGAATACAAACTGAGTACTGAGCAAATACACTAGCATTACAATTATTAGTTATCCACTGGAGACGACTCTGAGAGAGATTAGACTCTAAATCTAGATTTACAGGAGATATATTATGCAAAACTCACTTTTTGCATTCTTTTGTATTTCCATTTGTGTCTCTGCTGCACCTATAAACACTTCAAGAGCGAAAAAAAAAAATCCGCCTAGTTAAAGACCAGCCATTTTTATCTGCTAGTTTTACGAACACGCATAACTCACAGAGCGCTGTGGCTACAGGCAAAGCGGGTCACACATGAAGTGTTGTGTCCATCTGGCTCTGGGTCCGACTCAGGGTCGAACATATAGGACTGGATAGCTGGACAGCTCATTAGACTAAAACTGTCAATAATAAAGCTGAGAGAGTGATTCTGTGTAAAGAACTCCATGAACATGTATTGTGTAGCCTATAGACATTTTTTATAACTAAAGTGAGTTTTGCATAATATGTCCCCTTTAATATGCTGAATTTAAAACCTATTCTATAATGCGTTTTAATTATGCTTTCCATTCCCACACACCAGTAGCACAGTTTCTAAGTCCTGGTCAGTAGCACAGTTTATTTTGTCCCTGCGATTGGGATTAACCAATTCTGGTCTGTTATCCTGTGCCAGGAAATGCAAATTATGCACAGTACTACAGTTTCAGGAAAGCAAATTTAATAGGATAAATATAAAACAAATCACTGCCCAGTGAGTTTCAGACTTTTATGTCCTTTGTTATACTACGTCATATCAAATTTGAGCAGTTTTAGTTTATTTTTTTTAATATTCAGGATTTAACCTGATGACATCAAATTCAGCCATTACTTATAGAGTCTACAGCAGGAAGCTGTCTGGTCTCATAAAATGGGATATAACCTAAACATTTCAGCATTAACATATAAACCCTTAGATTATGTCTCCAAAACAAGAAAATACTGCCTAGCGAATGTTTTACAGACTACACTTCGGTAAATATCTATCACTATTTCATTATATTTGTAATTAGACCTTACGTTCAGTTCTGCTTATTTTTGGTCATTCCTCTGTTAACGTGACGACTTCGCTTGACTTATCCATTAACCTGTTCATCTACTAACATAAAGATTGCTATATCGATTCACCCTTCACTTTGTACTGTTATTCAGACCTTTTTTAAAGAAATTTGATGGTCCCATCACCCTTGGTACATTTGCTGAATGTGTCTTTAATGTTCAAAGAAACAAACCAACCTGAACATTGTAAAAAAGAAAAGTGTGTGAAGTTTAAATGTTGAAACCTGCCCTTCAATGCCATAGTATGTTTATTGGTCATGTTTATGTTGTCATACATTAATTCTGTCACCCAAGGATGATCAGTAACAGTTTGTTTTGACCTCTCCATTGCAACTGACCTGTCTGCTGACTGGCACAGAGAAAGAAAGAGCTGTGCTTTTGTGGTCATTGCTGCGGCTGCCTCTGCGCTCAACAGTCCTGCCCACTACTCCTCGCCCTTCTCGGCCTCCAGTCCTTCCTGCTGGCCGGAGCTCCAAAACTTCTCTTGGATTCATCTCTACCCCTCTTATTTGGCCAATAAGGAAGAAACCAGAGACTGCAGTCACATGGGCCCAAAAACGTCCCACCATACATCTGACTAAACCGCCTCCCTTGCCAACGAAAAGTCTGACAAACATGTCCCCTGTGCCCAAAGAGAAGCCAGGTTTGACAACCAGGAGACCAAGCTATTCCCAAATACTGTGGCCACACAACCAGACTGACAACCTTGAGACTTTCCAGCCGGCATCCCTTGGGAATCGAAAAAACGTGCAGTTGAATAAGCCACCATGGCTCCTAAATGACAACAAGAACAGCTCTGAGGCACTTGATTACCCATCTGGATTTGGCCCGGAAGGATTCTTTTATGATATCGATTTAGATGATGATGTTTTTGGGCTATTTGACTTTGATTCTACATACTCTTTAGATGAAGATCTGGCCACTGTTGTTCCCCTTAACATGTCCCTGCTGTTAGAAATGGGAAATGAGGCAACAGCCAGCACCAGCTCCCCTGATGATGTGAGCCAGGCTGTAAGCAGACAGGACAGTTTACACAATCAATCTGATTCTAGCTCACAAGTTATAAACTTGCTTGGGCTGAGCAGGTTGAATGGACAAACAAGGGAGCCCCCATCACTTGTAGTACCATCATCTACCCATCTTGTGAAGTCAGGATTGTTTCATTCTCACCAGGATACTCAGGCCACGTCTACTGAGCACAGCACAGAGCCCTCCGAGGTGATATCTCATCTGATAATGCCCACTCTGGTTGTCCCCTGGCAGACCAGAACATTAGGGGAAGGATATGGCAGCACAATGGACACAGAAACTGTTAATAATTTTACAGAGACCACTTCTCTATCCACCCTTGCTTCCTCCTCTCTTGGGTACCACTCCATCTATCTCCCTTTTCAGACGGCACTGTTCACAGAACCACAGGCAGTAAGTCATTCTCCATCACAAAGCAGCTATTCCTTCATAGCAGAAGCACACCCTACTCCTTCTCTCCCTGCCTCTGTCACCACGAAAGCAGGGCTGCTTATGGATTCATCTCAGAGCAGTGGCACTCTTACTGAAGTGCTGAGTTCATATACCAGCACGATGCTTGCTGCAGAGGCTCAAAGTGACTATTTAATGACAGAGACCATCAGGCCCAGTCCATTGTACCTGTTGACAGCCACTGATGTTTCCATGGCACTGACACCTGGCTCTGCTGAAAGCCTCTTCGCCTCAGGTGCTAAAGACAATAGTGATCTGGTTCTACCCCTATCAAAGAATCCATTTATTCTAACCCCAAACCCGCACACTAATGACTTAAGCTATTTGATTACTCCTAGCCTTGTTATTTCAACCCTTGGCTCTGGGGGTACAACTGTTACATCATTAGAGGCCAGTCAGTCCAAATTAGATTCACCTCAGGTGTTGAAGCCTTCACATGTAAACGGATTGCTAGAGACTCTATTCAGGGTCTCAAACAGGCAGAAGGACAATAATTCTTCAGATGCAGATATAAGGGGCCTATCACACGTGTCTCATATTTCTGTCAGCAGCAGTTCTGAGTCACCACACACCACGGCAGCTGTAATGACAGACAAATGGCTCAGCTTTCCATCCTCACCCCTTAATTCAAGCTCTCAAATGAGAGCAGAGAAGAGAGATGGATTGCCTCTCTTCAGCTCACCCACTCCCAGCTCCGTGCCAATTTCGGCAGCTTTGCTGGATGTCTCAAAGTGGGGAAGTGCCACTGAGTTGGTGAGATTTCCAGGAGAGGTGGTAGGATTGTTAACCTCATTACCACCACCATACCTCTCCGACTCAGACTTTCTAGACTCTGAGAGGGGGCCGTCTGTGTCTCAGCATGTAATGAAGAATATATCTTATATAATTGAGACTAGCTATCAAGCAGAGACACATCAGCATGCAAGCATAATGAAAAACGAACCTGTGTTCCCTCTTGAGTCTCAAGAAACATTGGGGGGATCCACCAGCCTAAACAGAACACACACTCTCCACAACACTTATTATTATACAAGGGCCCATGAACCCATTAGCATTAGCTCATCGCGCATGGACACCAGTTACCACACGATTACACCAACAAACACTCCCTATCACAGTTATAGCATCACAAAAATGATGATTCAAACATCCGAAACTTCCCCTGACAGAGCAAAGACCCTCCGTCCTCATGTGGGAGAGAAGGCTAATCCCACCCCCTTTTTGTCAGCACCCTTGTCAGCATCTGTAGGTGTGGCACATTTACCAGATACAAGATATGAGCCAATGTCACATCTTACTCAGTCAGCGACAGGATTTCATCACCTATTCACCCTCCCCAGCACACACTGGTGGCCTTCAGGGTTAGACGCAAGTGCACAAACCTCTGCTCCACCCATTCACCCGGTCGATACTAGCATTCCAACCAACCTTCAGGATACTAAATATGCCCAGTCCCCAACAACAGAGCAGCCATTTCGATCCGAGAATGAATCAGCAAAGCCCTCCAGCCACAGCCACAATGTACTTGTTGTTCGCCCCGCCACCACAGATAGAGAAACGCATCCGTCGCCCCCGGCCATTGACCACCAGTCCTTTGTCCCCTCAAATGGCATGCTCCCTCTCTCCACCCCTCCGAAAGGAGCCATTGCAGGCTTTGACACTGTGCCCAGTGGCGCCACCCATGGGACCACCCCAGACTCCCTTGAACTCGCTCCATGCCCATGTAAAGCTCGCTTTCATATTACATGTCTGTGTGGACTTTCAACCGGGAACAGTATGTTTTCCAGTAACAAAGTAGACATTAGAGAAAGATATACCTCCTTCCTAGTGAAATCTTTGCTTGGTGCACTAGCAGGCCTACAAATGATGGTTTAAACGGGAGAAATGATCATTCTGCTTCTTCGTTGTCTAGATTTAAGAGGATGTCAGCTTAATTCTGAGTGATTTGGTGGGGGCGAGAAGGATGTTAACATTAGTGTTCACACAATCAACCAATAATGTCTAGTGCTGGTCAGACATAGTCTCACACAAGTAGAGTGCAGAGTGTAATTTTTTCCATTTATTTTTTCAATTCCTCTTTCTTATGAGACTACTCTGGTGTTATTATCAAAAAAGGTTTGGATACCAATGTGAAATTACAGTTTGGCAATTCCAAATGAATGCACTTTCTTTGCTATAGTCTCCTAAGAAGGTTTTGGCATGAAGTAGAGATACCTTGTGCTGTAGTCCTGCACTAACAATGTAAGACACAAGAGAGCCATCTTGTGATGGCTGTGGTGCATAGCAGTAGACTTCTTAAAAACGAGTGTAACCCAAGAAAAACTGGGGTCATTAAGTTATAGGACCTTCATAGATTTCTTCTAAATTCAATAATTTGGTTATATAACTTCCAACAACAAAAAACAGTGGCTCTTTAGTATGCACATTAATAATGTGTCTTAACTGCCATTCTAAAATCACCAATTTCATCCCATAATTGTAACAAAATTGATCTACTGCTGTGCCACACAGAAGAAAAGTGTTATGCTGCACACTGCCCTCATTACAGACTAGCAACTAAACATGTCTTTACTCCTATTGAATTGCAGAGGCTACTTTCTACAGGATTTCTCTAACAGTAACGGCTGACCAACAGATCACAGAGAAGATTATGGAGAACTGGGTATGATTGTATAAGTACACAGTAATTACATTCAATACATAACGCACTCAAAAATGAATTAATGTTGCTTATTACTCTCTCAAGTACACTATATGTCCAAAAGTCTTTAGACACCCACCTGTTTAAAGTTTTGAAAAAAGGGTTTTAATAAGGAGTTTGCCCCCCTCCATTGCTCTAGTAACTGCCTCTAGATGTTATAACTTTGCTGTAAGGATTTTATTTTATTTCTGCAGCAAGAGTGTTAGTGAGGGCTGGAACTGATTAGTTGGGTGATTGGTTCTTGATCATAAACTGCACTCCAGCCCATTTCAAAGGTATTGGATGGAGCTACAACAGCCAACTACTGGGTGACTTTATATTAAGCTCAATGGCAGTTGCTCAAAAGTGTCTCATTTCTTTGGCAAAGTTTTTCTATGGAGGTGATGCTAGCTATGTGTGTCGATTAGAAATAGTGTCTGGACTCTTTAGGATATATAGTGTGTGTGTATATACTGCAGATGCAGATTTACACCACGTCATAATCTCTTGTGTACTGATTTGAGTACGATTATTGAAGGCTTATAGCCACAAATTGTTAAATCAGGTTGTAGCAACTGCTGCCTCCTGCTTCTTGTCTGCATTTGTTTCACGTAACTTTTATTCTTATCCGTATTTATTTTGTTATTTTCTCCTACAGTTCAACAAAACATTTCAGGACTGGGACTACACTGTTTATGTATATAATGTCAGGTAATAAACATGCACTAACCTGTAATTTGCCTTGTGTATGATACAGTGTGTATTATCAGCTGAATCCATTTTTCACTTGTAAAGCTTGTGTCTTCTTCGTAGTGTTCAACCTGGCACTGATGCCTCCAGGGCTACCAGCTATAGGTAAATGATTATAATTGTCTAGCTTCTATAACCTCTTAACTCACTTTGTTATATTGTCAACAGTGAGTGATTTGTACACTACACATGTATTCTAAATGTATTATGTGGTAAAGGAATCTGAAATATTCTGTGTTTTGTTTCCCCCAGATACACTTGTAAGGCCTTGCTGATGTACAGAAACACTACAGGGAAAGATCTGACAAGCACTGAGATTGAGACAAGGCTGAAGAGCTCCTCTTCAGACAATATGATGTTGGACAATGTCGTTGTTGATGCCATTGGTATGAAAAAAACGATTCTAAACAAATTTACTCTTTTTTTCTGTTATGTATAACTGCATCTCTAATACAAACTAAACTAAACGAGTGAAAATCAGATTCTCTTGCTGCGGTTTTTTATGCTGTAATGGTGTAGCCACTGCTGTGGTTATTCCAGGATTTGTGAGTTTGCCACAATCGAAATGTATCTTCTGGATGAAACGCCTTGTGCTGCCCTTAAACCTGATGTGCCTGATTCTACAGAAAACTGTCAGCCGGAGGAGTTGCTCCATTATAAATGGCCAGAGACCACACCATCAGTCACACAGTATATCCCCTGCTTCCCTTACAAAGATCAGAATGCATCTAGGATGTGGTAAGTAGAAAGTGGACCCACCTATATGATTTGTTTTAGAACAAGACAAAGCACTGGCAAAGGATGTGATATCAGATCACTGTAGACGCTGTTTGTGGGAATCTTGTTACTCTTTTCTCACTCGCTACTCGTCTGTACGTCCAGCGAACGTCCAGAAACCAAAGTGTTTTTTCTTCTTTTAGCGTCATCAGCCCAGAAAATTATACATCAGTGTGGGACCTACCAGACTTCACAAGCTGCAAAGATATAGAACAAATAGAAGTTTCGCAAGGTAGGCTTTTGTTAGTCTATACCAATGTCTATAATGTTCCAGCGACGGTGTATTTAGTTTAAAACCTGTTCTGTTGAACAGATCTACTGAAAAGGTTTGTTCAGTGTGCTTTTGAGAGTGACCTCACCATGTTTGAAAACAGAGAATGCTGCAGAGGTGGCTGTGCAACTTGCTGACATCACAAACAATGAGTTGTCCACCGTGGAGGTTTCCAAAGTCGTTACTATGGTGAAGAAGCTGGTGAATGTGGCTCGAATTAATGCCACCTTGGCTACCACTGTTGTTGCCATCATCTCCAACGTGATGATCACCTCAGATTCCGCGCAGATGGTTGCCTCTGGAACGTAGGTGCATTTTTTGGTTGTACTAAGGTCGGTTTAACAAACCTCATAAACCACAGAGAGTAAAGAAGCTATAAAGCAAAGGTTCTCTGAGGTCATTTTTAATGATGGTCCCAGAAAAGCTTTTGCTCTTCTATTAGAAGAGCATGAGATCAATCTTGGACGATACCACAGCCGTCCATTGCCAGAATAATTGGTCTCTGCAGTGTCAGAGATGGGCTCTTACACAAGAGGGGGCAAACCTCAGTAGTGGGCAGACTTTTTGGAACCAAAAACATTAATAAGACACTCCTAGCCACAGAATAACAGCCTAATAAGTGATACTAAGAATATTAAAAAATAAATACATTGTTTCAGAGATAAACTATTGCCCTTGGCAGCATATAGTGTGAGGCTTAAACCACAAACGGCACTCTCTCACAAACAAAACATTTGGAATATGATTTTAATTGCATATACTGAATTTTAATTGAGCGTCTCCCTCATTACTGCCTACCATTCAGCTGCCTCTCTTTTGGTTTTTAGTGTTGAATATGTTTCTGCAGATCGTCAGAGCTGTCCTCATTCTCTCCAATGCATTTCACTTTAATCATTATCGTTTTCTTATCTGCCAGACTCTCTCTCCCCTGACCTTTATGGTAATTTTGGGCACAATGGTTAGAAGCCAACGTTATTTGAAACAGAGAGTGAATGTGAGCTTTTTAGCTTCGCTCATTTTTGTCTGATCCTCATTGTGTAGCCACATGTTCTGTACTGGTCCTCAGATTTCCTCTGAAAATGCTATGAAAAAGTAATAATAATATATTTCATAATATGTCTAATCTTTCTACAAAATTTCTCTACCAGTGATCTTGTAGTGGTCCCTTTTGTGCAGTTTATTTTAAATTAAAGCAGAAAATGAGAGATTGTTAGCACACTAAACAAAATGAATAGAAGAATAGTTTTTTTTTGGCGTTTGCATTGCATGTGTCTAAAATTGTGTCTAAATGTGTGCCTCTTCTTCCAGTGCTCTGAAAACCATGGAAGAGCTGATGCAGAAGATCGAGTTTGAGGGTCCGTCCCTGGCCATCACATCCAAGAACCTGGCAGTGGGCATCTCGGCACTTAACGCCAGCACTTTCAATGGAACTAGCTTCAGCGCTTTTATAGCACCAAACACCACAGACCCACAGGTACTTCTCTTACAGGCAAAAGAATCATGTTCATAAATTCATACTACATTTTATGCATTTAATAAATACTTTTCTGTGCGTGTTTGTCACGGGTATGTAATTATTTAAACTAAAAAGACCATAAATCACATTTTATTAATTTAACATTAATAAGTTATTTAAGGAATGAGGAGAAGCATCAAACAAATGATAAAAATATTGTTGGTAAAATGGCATAATGGGCTCCAATCCACTTGTTATTTTGCAGTATAGCTGTCTCTATTGATTATATTAGTGATTTTACCATTATTTTGACAGTTAATCAGCTAATCAGGTTTATATTAGGTGTAACAGCAACATATGTGTTTAATTTATAATCGCAAACAGAAACACATTCATGAGAGCCCTTTGCATGAAAGCCATGAGAGTGATTTGAGTGCTGATTGCGCCCCTTTGTGATCAGACTGAATTTGGCTTTATAAAGATTTCCTGCTTATCGTTCAAACTGCAGCCCATCAATCACTATTCCCAGTTCACCATGAAGACTTTTAATCTATTGTGTTTTTTTATAATTTATAATGTGGCAGCCATACTCTGCCTTTACTGCACTCTGGTTGTTTACAGTTATACCAAGATGTGTCTAAATCTTTTGATATAGATGAAGTCACTGAGTGGTTTGTACTGATACCCATGAAGCTCTAATAAGAAAAAAAGACATTAAACGTGTTTTCATATCATCTAAACGATGCATTGAATTTTCTTGATTCAAAAATGCACATAATTTGTACATTATCTTTTATTAGAAGTAAATAAACTGAGGCGAAGGATTAAAAGGTATACTTTTATAATTCGGACTTTACTTAAATGCTATAGTCTTTCTGTCATTCAGCACCAAAACTCCTAAGTAGGCTGTATTATGTTTGTAGTCTGTGTGACAAACATGTTTGTTTTAAAACCTAGATGTTTAACAGACTCTCTAAATTTCATTTTGCATGCTTCCTCAGTAAACTGCAGTCTATTATATTCACTTCTACCGTTTCACACTCATTTCTCTGTTAAGCCTCACCTACGTTCAGTTTTTAATTTGAACAAAATCAGAATAAAGTCACCACCAAAGTCAAAGTACTGGTATATGTACAATTCGAATAACTGTGTTGAGTTGTAGTATATTTTATTCATTGGACATCCAGTAAATTCAGTGCATCACTTTGCAACATACTGCCTTTTTACACGGGCTTCCCAAATAATGTCTTGTGTCCAAACAAAAAAATGTAAAAAAGCATAATCTTTTACTGAGGATCTTCAACAGAACCAGGAATAGTTTGTGCATGGTAATATATATTTTTCTCAAATTGTCTTAGGATAAAGATTAAAAAAAGAAAACTAAAAGTGTGGTTCACTCAACAAAAATACAAGAAGGAAACACTAAACTTCCAAACAAATCGAGGTGGTTTATGTTACTCTTTGAAATTACTTGGCTCACATTTACTTCTCATAGTAAATCCAAGTTATCTTGTGCATTATCTTAAAACACAGTACTAACTCTAACCAGTTTATATTTCTAACCAGTTTATTAAAACACACACACACGTGTATCTCTGTGTATAAAGGAATATTCCTGAACATAGAGCAGGTTCTCTCTGGTCCTAACTCAGACCACCTGGTCCTACTGCTTAGGAAGGGTTGCATGGTGATACACTGGAGTGAACTGACAGTCCTGGTTAGAACTGTGTTTTGTGATGCTTGCCTCTCCGTTCTCTCTTTTTCTTTAGATTAATTTTGAGTCCGAGATCAGTAACCCTCTAGCTGCTGTCACACTGCCTGCCACACTGCTGCACAGCCTGAGCGCCGCAGATATGGAGACCATCTCCAGAATCAATTTCATGTTCTTCAGCAAGACAGGACTGTTTCAGGTGAGCACTAGCTAGGCACTAAAGAGTCTAAACTTTCTTCTTGTTCCTCCTCTTGTATATTTTAGAATCAAATTTGGAGTTATCATATAGAAACTACATTGTTGGATGCTCTACACAAGCAGTTTAATGTGTGCAGTTTTCTGATGTGTGTCTTTATCTGCAGCATTTTGGATCATTAATGGTAAGATTCCTGGGTGAACTCCCCCCCCACAGTCTACTCTCTAACCCCCTCAGTTTGATATTAAAGAGTTTTCACTCGTCGAAAGATAACATTTTAATTTACATTTTTGCAATGTTTTGGTCTTCTGTTGAAGCAAATGGAAAAAATAAGAAATGAAACTGAAAAATTAATATAAATTAAATATAATCGCTGTCCAATTACATCTAAAATGACATCTAATGTAATTTAATGTAAAACCATTTATTTTTAAGTACTTTCGAGCATTTCTTTCTTTTCCATTCATCAGAGGTTTGTTGAAATCTGTGATGTTATGGAGTGGAAAATGTTGTTTATTAATGATCAGTTCATACTGTCTTCTAAGTGCACCAAAATCCTGTTTAATATGTATTAATTCCTAACAGTTCCTCACACTTCTTGAAAAATATCACACACAATGTTTCTGTTTTATGTGTCTTTATTTCGTAATCAGGGATCTCAAGCGGTTTTTGGATTGTGGTTTTTAATCTTAAAATTCATGAGACAGATAATGCCAGAATACACTCTTTCTGAGCTTTCTGACCTCTTTCAAAAACTAATACAGAACCATTCAAATCTTTTTTTTTTTTATTAGAATGTACAGCTCCAGAGACCACTGCAAAAATGTTCAGGGTTTATCTTTTCTAGCTGCAAGTATTGAACTGAACAGCTTTGCCTTAGTTTTTAAGAACTGCTGACAATATTTCTCTTAATTTCCAAATAAAATGTTTTTAAAGCATCGTTTTATAGGAAATGATAGTCTATAAAAATAAGAGAAATTTACAGAGCTTGAATAATACAAAGAAAACAAATGTCTAGTGGTGTTTTGCCATCCAGCTGTTCGCACTGGAGAGAAGAGTGTTGATTACAGCAGTGTTTTTTTAAAACTTTTCCACTTTAAATAAGATTTGATTCAGGTGATATAGCAGAACCTATAGGTGCTTGTGTAGGAATTTAACAGACACTGCCATGGAATGGTTGTCATACTCATAGAGATGCTGATTTAAAATTAAATTGCATCGGTCTGTTATTTTTTTCCAGAGCAGTACATTTATTATAATTAGCATTGTATGATTATAAAAGTGCCTGCACTGATGAACATGAAATGGAAATCTTGACAAATCCCTGGTTGTGTTTTTAACAGATTTACCGATTTATTGTCATACAATGCTAATAGATATCCTAAAGCCATTAACACAGGAAAGTAGAGGAAGTATGAAAGTATGTGTCATTTTATTGCCTCCTGTAGGATCAGCAGAACAATGGCTTGTCTTTGAATAGCTATGTGGTGGCCAGCAGTGTGGGCAACTTCACCATCAGCGGTCTGAAAGATCCTGTCCAAATAGAGATCGCCCATCTGCAATATCAGGTGCTGATCTCGGCAAAGCACCCTCACTCCTCTTGATTTAGAAAGTTTTTGATATTACTACACACTGCTGTTTTCTTTTTGAGAAATTGTGTTACACAATTTTTCTCTCTGAATTGTGTTAAAATGAAAAGTAATGAAGATGAACTTTTATACTTTTCTTTTAGTGGAATCCAAAGCCGCTGTGTGTGTTTTGGGATTTCACAATGCAAAGTAAGTCTGCCAATAAACACTGTGATTTAGGCTCGTGGAAATTTTATTTGGAACATTTTCTATACATTAAAATAGCTATTTAAGAAAAGAGCTTTGCCGAAGCAAGTTTTATAACTTAAAACACAAACACTGCATTCCCATAGATCAGGCCAACTCAACTAGCGGCCCGCGGGCCGGATATTTTTTTATGGCCCGCCAGACTGTCAGGAAATCAGTGAGTGATTCGTGTGATATAGTAAAGCAATGGGATCTGGATGATGATTGGCTGGTAGTCTACCGCTACTTTCGCCAAGATTGGCCAATCTGAGCACAGAAGTTGCCATATTATTAGCCAATCGCAGCCGAAAGAGGCGGGATTTGTGAGAAAATGGGTGTGTCACCTAATGCAGAGCATAGCTGGCGGTAACGAAAGAGAATCTGGCCACACCCACAGCGAGGGGGAAATCACACACAGCGAGGGGACAATCACACACACATAGCGAGGGGACAGTCATACTCAGAGAGGGGACAATCACACACAGCGAGGGACAATCTGTGTAGTTTTAGCTCGTGATATATCTACTCTAATGACTTTAACAGTCAGAGTTCTCGTTTAGAACCGTTGCTAGGCCCAACCATACCCCCCACCCCCATAAACGGACCCGGCACAAAATCATGTTAGCACAAGCCCCACCCAACCCCCCCACCCAACCCCTCCACCCGGGCAGCACAATATTCTGTGGCCCTCGAACGCCCAGTGACTTTCGTACCCGGCCCACTTGCTATTGTAGTTGAACAGCCCTGCCATAGATCATTAAAAAGTCATTGCATTGCATTTGTTGGATGCTATGTATTGAACTTAAGTATGTCCAGGCAGTATTATTGGTTATAAGGACTGATCAATGTGTAATTTCAGAGGGTAAAAATTATGAACAAACTTTAGATTTTTAATTTCATATTATTAAAGATAAATCTTTAGTTACAAATTAATCAAACTGGTTCATCAGTAAATGTGAAATACAAAGGGAAGCCAAAATTACACATATCTGTCCAGAATATCATGTTATCTTATTATCTCTGTTATCAGTGAAAACAACGATTAGATAAGACTCAGTAACTGCTGACTTAAATGACTGATCTCAAAAGACTAGTATAACAGTATGTCAACCAGATCCTATATTCAGAAACCTGGAAAATGAAAAAGACATATCATACCATCTTTTAAAGACTCTTTGTTATATTCCATGTTTGAATTTATGTGAGCAAATGAATCAGATCATTCAGGCCAGTTCTGTTGTGACTTTCTCCCCTTAGTAATTTTTTTTTAATTTGTGGATAGTAAAAGCAGATTTCCAGACTGGTACACATACCACCAGCTAAGCTTACTTCCACCGTGTTTCCAACAGATGGCAGTGGAGGCTGGAATAGTGAGGGTTGTGAGGTCAGCCCTGAGTCCAACAGCAACAGAACAGTCTGTCTGTGTACCCACCTTACACACTTTGGCATTCTGATGGTGAGAGTCTGTTCATTCTGTGCTATTCATTCTGTACACCTGTCCATCCGTTTCTGTTTCCCAGTCCTGAGGGATTTGAGCTGCATAAAGGGTGTATTTCTCTGAAGGTACCACTGATGAGAATGGATTTGAATTTGAAAAAGAACAAAACATTTATAAAACCTTTAGAGAGTTATTAGAAAACTTTAGAAATGCATTAGAAAGTGCCACACTGGTAGATTAACACGACGATCTGTGTTTTGTTCTGTAGGACATTTCTGGAGCTGCAGCTCAGATTGATGAGAAAAACACCAAGATTCTCACCTTCATCACGTACATTGGCTGCGGCATCTCTGCCATCTTCTCTGCAGTGACAATACTGACTTACATTGCATTTGAGTACGTTTTATACTATATAAATACTTCTACTATATAAATAGTGCAGAACTGTATGTAAGAGTGAAACAGTACAAATCATTGATCTGTGCTATAGATATCAAGGTCTTTATTTCACATACAATACTTAGAAGGGTTCTGCCTGCACTGGGAGGTTAAAGTCTTATCTTGAGTTTACTAAACTTCTTATAGTACGTTAACAGAACAGAGATCAGTGTTTTATCTTCAATTTTATCTTCTTTTTTTTTTTACATTATTTGAAGATAACTAAAAAAAAACTCTGAACCTGTATTATCTCTTATTCATGGACTTCCAAAGACTTCTATTCTAAGATTTTGGTGTACTGAGCTAGTCATTTGATGGCATCTAAACGCTTCTACAAAATACACAGATCCACAGATTCTGAATCCTCTCAGGCCAGTTAGATATTACCACTGTCTCCATAGATCTCAGAAGATTTTGCCCATGGCTACAGTGTTCTGTAACTGAGTAATATGTGAAAATATTCATATACTGTTTCTCACAAAAACGCACACAAGGGTTCCTGAGGGCCACAGTGTTGGCCCCATCATTGGTGCCGCAGTCTTCACCAGAGCAGCTCACTCAGCATGATGCTAGCCAGAGTTGTCCAGTGAAGTAGCATTAGCAACAGTTTGAAAATGACGACATGGAGCGTGACTTGGATTTAGTATCATGGTGGTCATGGGCGTTGTTAGGCCTATTTTGGGGTGTCTGAAGCCTCCCCTCCCAAATGATCGCAAGCCACCCTAAATATATAGTCATTCTACTGTTTTTAAATTATATATCCAATTATATATCACTGAGCACAGATACGCACTTTTCAAATAGAAACAAGACTATGAATTGAAATGAAAAATAATAAGTCTAGCTATCATTATTGAATTAAAATGATGTCCTG
>JBBJLR010000160.1:12917541-12928500 GCA_037577145.1 Brachypetersius gabonensis | reverse complement strand
CATAGACTAGTCAGTGTCTGGAGTCTTTATCACCAGCAAATCCAAAGCAGAACAACATTAACACTATAAAGGCTAAGTTTTTTTTTTTTGACTATAAAGGCTAAGTTTTTTTTTACTCACTTATCGCATGTGATATCGCCATGGCAACACTTAACTACATTATCGCATATCGCATGTTTTCCTAATATCGTGCAGCACTAGTACCTAACCTGATTGTTGTGTTTTACAAAAATTTCAGACCCATTTCCAGTGTCATAAACATTTTAAGTTAGTTGCCATAAGCAGTTATAGATCAGTGTGTAGCATACGTTCACTTCAGATCAGGAAAGGCTTGTTATTAGTCATTTAGTCTGATTAGGTGTGAGGATGGAACACTAAGAGCAAAACAGGAGGGCTAACAATTTTGGACTATTTTCCTAGGCCTCCCTGCTGCGATTGTCGGCATTGTGGTGGCTGTGAACAAAGATTCCTATGGGAAGGAGTATTATGGAAAAGGGGAAAATGGCCAAGGCTCATCTGAATTGTAAGCTTTTATGTCAGCTTAAATATTTCAGGCAAAAATATTAGGTCTGATGTGAAGAAACACTGCTAGAAGCTAATTACCACAATTTAATCTAATCCTTATCCTTACTAGATAGTTTATTGTTTATCATTTATAGCTACATTAGCTCAGACATCCTCCGATTATAAATAAACAGATTAACTTTGGTTTTTCCTAAGTCTTGGCATGTTCTCATACCTCTGTTTTCTTTTCAGCTGTTGGATACGCAGCAAGGTGGTGTTCTACGTGACATGCGTGGCCTACTTCTCCATTGTATTCCTCATGAATGTGGCCATGTTCATTGTGGTGATGATGCAGATCTGTGGCAGGAACGGCAAGCGCACCAATCGCACGCTTCGGGAGGAGGTTCTGCGCAACCTGCGCAGTGTAGTCAGCCTCACCTTCCTACTGGGCATGACTTGGGGCTTTGCTTTCTTTGCCTGGGGCCCTGTTAACCTGATTTTCACGTACCTCTTCTCCATTTTTAACTCTTTACAAGGTACATCAGCAGAACATCCCTCCATCATTTGGTTCTTAAGTGATGTTTAAGAAATGCTAACATTGTGAAAGTGGTTGAGCACTAGGAGTCTGTTAGCATTATGCAGTTGTGCTAGCTAATTCTCGCATTTGTTGCTACACAACATTATGGATTTTTGTGTGTGTTGCTTTTAATAACATCTGACACACCTGTTGAAAACGCTTCTATTTTGTTATTTTAAAAATTAAACACAGCCCGCTTCATTGAAAATCATATAATCGAGATTTGTTATTAAAAGTAAAGTCTTAGGGAAATTTGAATTATGATCAGCATGTAAAGGTTCACAATGTAAAAGCTTCAGGTTATCAGGAGAACATATCATGCTAAACAGGTAAACAGTGGGAAGAATGTGCCAGAATCTAAGGATGCAGTACATGGCATTCTAAAACTCCTGGGCAAAACTGGATCGTTTGCATCCAAACCATGATCGGGCAGACCGAAAGTGAACATACTACAGGAAGACCAATACATAAAGCTTTGTTCACTTAGAGACAGAGCAGCAAATCCTGCACAAATACCAGATGTGCTAAATAAGGGTGTACTCACATTAGGCAGTTTGAACCGTGCCCAAGTGCGTTTGACCACCAAGCGCGGTTGGTTTGACTAGTGTGAGGCTCTGTGCCTGGGCATAGCTTGTTTGACTAGTGTGAGGCTCTGTGCCCGGGTGTGGTTGGTTCAGTTGGACTCGGGCGCGGTTCGTATGTAGTGTGAGCGCTAACGGCGCTGGTGCACGGATCAGGACGCGTGACGTCACGTTTCTGCGACACTCCAAAACCATTTTTCGTGCCACAAAAGCGACAGACCTGTTTAGCGACAGGCTGTGAGAGGACTGTGGACCACCGCGGACCAAACGACTCAAAATTACTATCAACAAACTCACCAGAGCGATGGACTCCACTGCGTTCAGCGAGAGAGCGCCGCTCTTCCTGTTTATCCTGAAACCGTCGCACCATAATGACGCAATCGTACTTGGGCCCAGTTCATGGCAAGTGTGTGCCTAGTGTGAGTACACTCTGTGTGAGCAACTTCAATCAGCAAAGCAACAGTAAAGTTCTCAGGAAAGTAATCCTGAGGAGGTAGCGGGTGGAGGTAATCCTGGGTGGAGGCACTCAGTAGGTAGGATACTTGCCTCTGGATCAAGAGGTCACGGGTTCGAATCCTACCTTCAGCACCACCACTGGGTCCTTGAGCAAGACCCTTAACCCTAAGTTGCTCCAGGGAGACTGTCCCCTGTAGGTAGGGAATGGAAGTCGCTTTGAATAAAAGCGTCTGATTAATGCCATAAATGTATAAGTAATCCTGGTAAAATGCTTGACATTTTATAGTAGTGTAAAATGAGTCGGGAAGAAGTCCTATTTACAGATTAATCCAATTTTGAGATTTATGGCAGCAACAAAAGCCTTCATGTGGAAGAACAAGAGAGAGATTGATACTTCAAACCAACAGTAAAGCAAGTTTGAAGGAGTTTTGAGTACTTTGCACAAAATGAGTGCATGCTGTCATTACAGCAAAAGGAATGCAAACCAAATACTAATAAAGTCAGAAGTATAACTTTTGCCAAATTGTAATACTGCCAAAAGATCTGCAATGAAGAACATTGTATTAAATTATGGGAAAACATTTAAAATAGAAACAGTTGACTAACTATTATGCACTTCACTGTTTTGTGACCTTTGAAACACTTTTTATATTGCCATTGGTATTGAATAGTGGGTAATAAATTTTCCCTCAACACAGACTGGGATTTGATTCCCTGACCTGGCAAACAACCAATAAGACACTCCTCATGCTGTATTTGACAATGGCAAATTTGCCGCCGTGCCACAACATTGGTCTAATTACACAAGAAAGAAAACTATATACAGTCCTTTCTAACATTGTGACCTTTCACATACATATGAATGAACATTAGTTGAAGTGAGTAACACACTATAAGTTTAGATATTTTGTTCTGAATTATATGTCCTTTAAACACAGTCCAAAGGCAGTAAACAAAAGTACACATTTGTTCCATTTAATTGTACCAAGGTCAGTTTGACTGGGATCACAATGTTAATTAGCTTGTTAATGGAGTATGAGTGCCTTAATGTCTGTAAAACCAAAAGTATACTGTGTGTTCTGCAATCAGGACTGTTTTTCAGGTGTTGGGAGATTTCCCTGAACTGCAGAATGTCATGTTTTGCATGATCTAACACCAGATTGTTGTGATTATTAGCTCAAGATGTAAGAGAGGTGTGATACTGAATACGCCTGTGTTCACCAGGGAGGCCACAAGAACTGTGATGAATCCCAAATGTGGCGCGCAGTGGTGTCACTGCCTTTGACTGATGAAACCTTTTTTTGTCTGTACTGTCCTTCTTGCTTATAAACACATATAATAATTCAGTTTTATTTCATATCTCATTTATCCAATAGGTTTATTCATATTTGTATTCCACTGTGCCCTGAAAGAAAATGTACAGAAGCAATGGAGAAGATATTTATGCTGCGGGAAGTTCCGTTTGGCAGACAATTCAGGTACAATTTATACACACTTTATATGGCCCAACACAGCAGTTTATTCTTGTTTTCTTTTTAATTCGTGCTTGAATGTACGTTTCAGTCAGGCCTGAGTGTCTACATTATGTTTGGTATTAATTGGTTGCAGTTAATCGTTTATAGGAGAGATCAGAGGCCATTGGTACAAATTGCTGCAGATACTGATATTCCTTTTAGACATTTGGTTAATTTAAGCTGTATGTAACAGCCATATGTAATGGTACACTACGTCATGTTTATTCTTTTCTGTCAAGCCCTGTCTTCGTTTTGTATCCTCCTTATGGACACTGTCTATTTGTAACCCCGCCTGATCCCAGCTGCTCCCTGTTGGCGCTTTGTTATAAATGTCTCTGTCTTTGTGGCAGTGTTTGTTGTTCCACAGTAACCTTACCCTGACCCCTCCCTGGTACTACGCTGGCTAATCCCCTTTGATATCCTGTTTTATATCAGCCTGGTTGTTTTGTTTGTCCAGCTTATTATTCAGTGTTTTGATTTGCTTCACATGAATCAATTTTTTTTTTTTTTAAGTTCCTTAGCTGCATGTGTGTCTGCCTCCCAACAAAGGAATCGACTCACCCTATTAGATTCATTCTAGTGTCCTTTGGTAGCAACAGTTATTACAAGGCCTGAAAGATTTTTGCTAGATCTCAGAGTGTCCGAAATGGTGCACTTGTGCACTTTTAGTGCGTGATTTTAGTGCTGAAAACGAATCTAAAACCCGGCCAAAAATCGCCGTGCGAAACGATGGACACTCTGCACTAAAGGGGCACCATTTTGACCACGTAGCGGAGGGGGCGGGGCTTTCAACAGGTTTTTGAGTTGGATAACGACGGCAAACAGTGAAATACAGTGAAATTTTACTGATGTACGCTGCAGTAAAACCGGCAGATATTCTGGCGGCTGGAGAATCGCGAGTCCGTCACTTACACTAAGTGCAAAACGTTCGTGTTCCGTTTAGGACAGCGCTGACCCACAGCAGTGCGCACTACTCACTAAATCTCAGTGCACTGACGGCAGTGCGCGATTTCGGACACGCCCTCAGTGGTGCCTGAAAATGTATATGTGTGAATCAATAGTGAGCAAACACTGTTTTATGTATTTATGATAATAACAGTTTATTGTAACACGTCATATGATGAGTTTTTCATCCTTTTGAACCCTTCAACATGAAACAAACACACAAACAGCCTATGTCTGTCCTTTAAACTACCGTTGATCTTAAATAGCTTGATTTCTGAGCTGTTGAAAAATGTGTATGATTTTATTTTCTCACAAATTTCATTTTGAGGCGGCAGGAATATACTTCACACTTCTGCTCCATTTTCATTTTAGTTCATCAAACATTTTTAAGTATTGATGAAGTGTCAGGGGTTTACGTTGTTCCTCAGTTACTAATGCTTGGCTATATATTGCAGATTGGAGCAAGACTGCCACTAACAACACCAAAAAGGTGAGCTCAGACAATCTAGGGAAGTCACTGTCTTCCAGTTCCTTCGGATCCACCACAGCCAACTGGACCTCCAAGGCCAAAACCACACTGAACCCATTCGCAAAACGACACAGCAGTTCAGGTGAGCTCCGCTACTACAGCTGTTTGTAGTAATGTTGAAGAAAACTTGGTATATCTGATACCCATATTATATAGGAAATGACTAAGCCATGTTCTACATAAAAATATTTTCAGTGTCATTCTTTCAGGTGTATTCAAGTCTAAGCTTAGTTCATGTTCAGGATATCAGGCTGATATTCTTAAAATATTTGCTATCTTCATACATCATATTATAATAAAGATAGCCTTCAAGGCACATTTTATTAACCCATGTAGAAATATGAGATGTCTGAGGATGTATCATCATTTTTCTGTGGGGGTGACGCTTGGGTTCCAAAGCCTATATGTTTTGTCTTATGTACATTTTCTCAAATATTACAGTATCATTTAAATTATGAGGCTGTATAGTAGTTACCATGTAATGGTTCTTTTATCATAAAATAAATCTGCATTGAACCGTGAACTGCAGTACTGGGCAAAAGAATCGACACAGCAACTCAAAGAATGCAATTAAATAGTTACGGGGAGTCAAACTGTGTTTATAAAACACAATTTATAACATAATTTGTAGAAATAATATATTAACAACAATTGTGCCTGGCTATGAATATAATCAGTGCATTTGTTTGTAACACTATATCACTGTCACTGTCCAATAAATCATATATCATTTGAATCGAGTATATTGTGCAAAACTTCCATGATGAAAAAAACTAATAAATAAAAATGCTAAATATTTTGTAAAAGTATTAGGGTGACCAGCTACCGAGCCACATAGCCGCAAAATATAACCTATGCATGGCAAACACTGCCCTGGAAATCAGAGTATATTAAAACAGACTCAACAACTGATAACAAAAATCACAGTAACTGATAGCTGATAACAAATAACACAGAATTTGAATGAATATCATTAGGCCGAGGCGTTTGGGGCAATAGGCGGCTTAGTAGTTAGGGAGTTGACCCTCATGCAGTCAGAAGGTTGTGGGTTTGATACCCAGGACTAGTAGTGGTACCACTGATGTACCCTTGAGCAAGGTACCATCCCCACACACAGCTCCACGGCGACCCCAGCAGCACCACTGCTTTGTTTGGTTAAATGCAAAGAAAGAATTTCACATTGTTCACACTGTGTGCTGTTCTGCGGTGTGTTCACGTGTGACTGTAAGGGATTACTTCACTTCATTAAATAATAACAGTCAGCGACTAACATTAGAAACCTATCCAAGGTGAGGATTGTTTTCTCCATTCAAATATTACATGTGTTATTTAACGTTTCCCTCTTCTCACCAAATGAGAACAGGCAGTCAGACAAGCTGCCATTTCTAGGCCTATGGCGATCAGAGAGCGTTCATTTCGAACATCCATGGGGACGAGGCCTAACTCTACTTTTATTTTTTAGAAATTCACAGAAAATGGCACGAGGGCCAACAGGAATTCTTTAAACAAAGGAGCTCTGAGAAACTCTTACACCGTGCGTAATGGTCTTGCTAACGGTGGACCGACAACACAGGTCTACCTAATCTGAACTTAAATACCTGTCCTATAATGCCTCTTTTTCACTGCACTGGTTCCGTGCCGGTTCCCAATTTTGGAACCAGTGCCGCGGTTTTCCACAGAAAATTGGTGCCGGTCCGTAAACCCTGCTGGTCTCGTAGCGAGAACCCGTGACGTCACGAGCGGTGGGCGGGGTCTTGCATGTAATCGTTGTCTATGTCGATCTCTTTAACGGTAATAACCCGCGGAATAAACTGCATTTGGACTAAAATAAATCCTCAAAGTTTGGGGGATTAGCAGCAAGCAGGAACTGAGTTCGGCCATGTTTGTTTCTGTTTAGTGGGCGTGGCCTGTGCCGTATTCTCCCGCTGAGCTCCTGTCTGGTGTAAATGCGGGCCGGTTCTCGGCTGGTTCCCAGTTCAGCACTGGCACCGGCACCAGTGTAGTGGAAAAGGTGTATGTGATAGTCCCACCAATCACACCCCACATGTGTTTAACCCTTAAGCTAAACACAGGTGTCTCTGATACATCCATTTCCCACAATCAACGACCCCTACTGGCCGTCCACCCACATAACCCCCTGACCCTTACACATAGCATCACAATTTTGCAAAATAATTTGTTCAGTGATTTCCTGAGACTGTTGAGGCAGGGTGGCTTGTTGTGTATGTAACAATGAATATTTCAGCAACTCGATGACCTCTTAATTCACGGGGCTCTGTGATATCTGGGTAAAACTCCACACAAGACAAAACGTATTGGCTTTAATGGGGTCAGTGTTCACCAGCACAAATATGTTGCTGTATTTTCCAGACATGCCACATTCCCCTCTCTGTTTTACCGTATACCAATTGGTGCCATGTGTTTGTATTTATGTTTGTGGTATAGATAATATCCACCGCTAGTGCAATGAAGAATCTCCCTGAGGTAAAAGAACATAAGCTAGTCTAAGTTCATGCTTCTTTATTTTGTGTGATGGGCCGTTAAGACTGGATTCAATCTACAACCTAGCTGTAGTCCGTGATTTCTTTCCGCAGTACTGAATTAAAAACAGGCTTTTGAGTTGTAAAATTAACTTTTTAACTTGTTTAACGGAATGCTGCAACCATTTGTTGGATTGAATCCAGATTATGAAGTGACATTCAGGGGAAAGCTAAATCACTGCTCTCTGCCAGTGTCCACACCTTAGCAGTAACATTTTCTTAATTGCAACCTTGGCACCTCTCTGATGCAGCTCATCTGTAGTCAGTAGTAACTATATTTAGACCCCAAATTGGCTAGAAGAAAGAAACAGAGGGTTGAAGGTAATGTTACCAGACTGTATCACTGAAGGTTAGTGGTTATAAAGCTACACGACACATACATAAACTGACATAACCCTACATAAACATTTACAAAGGCTTATTACAGCCTCTCAACTGACTGTCATTGGAATAAGCTTTTGTAAATGTTTTGAAGGGTTTTGTCAGTTATCATAAAAGACTTATGCCTCCCATACTGGCTTTGAGTGAAGTGTTACTATGAAACCCATTCGTTTGAAGATATTTAAAAATGCATGTAATACGAAGTTCTTAAGGATTGTTTGAAAAATAAAAGACACTGGCGAGAAATGCTTAATTTATTCTTTATCTCTCTGAATGTCACCTGCACTCTGTTTGACACTAATTTTAATCACATGGTTGTTTTGGTCGAAGCGGTAATGTCACAACAAGCACATCAGAAAAGGAAAGAAAAAATAGCCAGAGAATTACAGTCGCTGTTTCATTAGATATGTTTCAGTTATACAAGAAGTGTACAGCAATGTGAGGGATTCATTCCCTCAGTGTTGACTTACAGAGAGACACGTTTTCATCGGTGAAAGATCAGAAAATAAACATCTTAAGAGAACTAATCATTATTATTGTCCTGCTTGAATATGGCTTAACATCTCGCTTTGCTTATAACGGAACATGGATCTACTGGCGCATATAAACACCAGCGAAACTGGAGTTTCTGCCAGTAGACACAGTGATGCAACAATTCAGGTGCATGTCTGTCAGTCAACCCCAGGGATCTTGTGTATCTGTGTATGCCTGAACAGATCTACTTTATCAATCTGCCACACCTGCTCCTTCTAGTTAAGTCCTTGCTCACAGCATTTACAGTGTAGTATTGGTTAGTTGTGCCATGTATCAAGCACAGGAGTGTTACATCCATACCGTGTTTTAGTAGTGAACAGCCACATGACATTCTACTTGTTTTGAACGAACATCAAGTATAAACTTTTTTTTTCTGACTTATTATTGTTATTATTATTGTTATTGAATAATGACTGATCTGGGGGGTATTCCATGAAACAGGATTAAGGGAAAGTCTGGTTTATTTCAATGGAAAGTAAGTGAAAGTAAGTCAGGCTTTCCCTTAATCCTGTTTCATGGAATACCCCCCTGCTCTTCATGAGCTACTCTGTTAGTATACCAACGACTCCAAGAGAAGATTTGTCTGATGATTTATCTTGTTCCCCATTTAACCCTATTTAGTCATCAACAACAAATCCTAAATGTAGCTGTCATTAAGGCTGTTTGACTATTCTAACATTATACTGGTTGGTTCAAAACGGATGTGTGCATTTGAATGTTTGGACAGTGGTCTGGGACGACTTCTGTTTAGTGCTGATGTTCAACATCACAATATTTTTCTTAGTATCAAATGATATGTAGGAGTATATTATAAAGTGAGTTAAAACACACGTCCTTCCTTCTGAACTTGAACGTCTTCTTGTAAAGTCAAGCCTGCATTAATCATCAAAGCAGGTTATTGCTCTAGTTCATGCTCCGGTAGGAGCCGATCGATATTTCCTCATATGATTAAGAGTTTAATGGTACACCCAGCTTATTCAGTCCATGGTGCTGGCTTCACAAAATCCATATTCTCATGATATTTTGAACTAAATTTGAATAAAGAAAACTTGTTTATCATCACCTTGTTGTTTATAACGGCTCCAGTCCTGTGAGGCAGGATGACTCATGGGTTTTTGCATTGCGGTATAAAAGTGTCATAATTAGGGATGAACAATTTATTCAGTTTTTATATTGAAATTAATTTATTTAAACCTCAGAAGTGATTTTTTTCTTATAGCCATATTATTTATCATTGTCAAAAGATTTAAGTGGGTAAATTCATTCTAATATAATAACCATGAATTGGCAGTCTGACACACTAAATGTGTTCTCCCACATAGAAAATCATGGAGGGTCTGAAATTCACACTGTAGGTTCATCATTCCCACTGTGAGGAAATCACACTGTATGATTTGTAAAGAATTTATTGGTTTTGCACTGCTGCACATAAGTATTTGAACATCTGGCAATCTGCAAGAATTCTGGCTCTCAGAGACTGTTCCTCTGCCTTTAAGAGTCCAGCTCTGCTCCACTCAGTAATCCTGATTAGTGAAACCTGTCTGAGCTCTTTAAAGACACCTGTCCACCCCACAGTCAGTCAGACTCCAACTACTACCATGGGCAAGACCACAGAGTTGTCCAGAGACAGCAGAGACAGAACTGTGGACCTCCACAAGGCTGTAAAGGGCTACGGGGCAATTCCCAAACAGCGATTGTCAGAAAATGGAAGAGACGACTGTCAGTCTCCCTCGGACTGAGGCTCCATGCAAGATCTCACCTAGTGGGTATCAAGTACATATACACAAATATACAGAGTACATGATAAAAATAAAACAACATTCCTCTAAACGAGACAGGACACCCTCTAAACGAGACGAGGACACCCCTAAACGAGACGAGGACACCCCTAAACGAGACAGGACACCCCTAAACGAGACAGGGCACTCCTAAACAAGATGAGGACACGCCTAAACGAGACAGGACACGCCTAAACGAGACAGGACACTCCTAAACGAGACAGAGACACCCCTAAACGAGACAGGGACACCCCTAAACGAGACAGGGACAACCCTAAACGAGACAGGGACAACCCTAAACGAGACAGGACACTCCTAAACAAGATGAGGACACCCCCTAAACAAGACAGTACACCCCCTACACCCCCTAAACGAGACAGGACACCCCCTAAACGAGACAGGACACCCCCTAAACGAGACAGGACATCCCTTAAACGAGACAAGACATCCCTTAAACGAAACAGGACAACCCTAAACGAGACAGGACACCACTAAATGAACAGGAAACCCCTAAACGAGACCAGGACACCCCTAAACGAGACAGGACACCCTTCAACGAGACAGAACCCCTCTTAACGAGACAGGACACCCCTACACGAGACAAGACACCCATTAAATGA
>JBBJLR010000160.1:12859917-12873256 GCA_037577145.1 Brachypetersius gabonensis | reverse complement strand
GTCTTTGGCGATATGGATATTGCGCATGTTGATATCGCGATGACGGTAAATTTGCGATATATTGTGCAGCCCTAATAAAAATTATATTTAGATGTCACTTATCAACTGGAATATTCCAGTTGCATTCAGTTTCGAATTAACTTTAGTGAAAGAGTCACCCCAACATTGCATGTAGAGTAAATATATTGAACAGAACATCGGTGTTCAGTCTGTTGACTGTGTTTTAGCAGCACTTGGTTAGCTCGGGCCAACATGACACCATTGGAAAATGTAACACAAGTATAAAGGTGTTAATCAAATTAACAAAGACTGAATTGCATTAGACAGTGCTGTGTATTACTGGCACATAGTTTTCCTTTTTTCCCAGTATAAGTGAGAACAGTTAGGAAATGACTGGAATACTCCATTCAAAAATGGACAGTATGAGTAGAGCACAGCAACATGACCCAGTCAGCATTGCTGATAGAATATATGTGTATACTGTCACTCTGTAATTGAGTCCTTAGTGTCCCAGTCTCCCTGAGAGCAGGGTTCTAACCAGCACCCCAGTGAGCATTCACTGTGTACCATGAACTAAGAAACAGAACCTTATCTTTTCTGTATGCAATTGCACAGCTAATTAAACTATGGCAGCCTTGATCTCTTTGTTGAAAGTTCTGGACACACATGAGCAGTCACATTATGTGTCACGCCAAAGGCTCAGCTCAGTGTCTCACTCCTCAAGTGTCCCATTGTGAGCATGGAAACCCAAATCTGAACTGCACAGTCAATAATGAACGAGGCCTGACAAAACACAAACAGCTGAAATCACAGTGAAGCAAGTCAGACGCGTCTAGAGGAAGCGAGAGAGTAGACAAACACGCGAGTCATGTTGAGGAACTGTACATCCCTAGATGTTTTTAGACGGATGCGCCCTGCTCCCCTTGGGAGAGAATGCGTTTGTTCTAGAAACGACAACATCTCGCGCCAAATGAAGACGAACTGTGCTACAGTGTCACTGTCATCTGTTTTAAAAATAGCAGTTTATGCAAAAGCTACCACACAGTGAAGTAGCAAACGATAACGCTTGTCAGAGGTCCCTTACTGGAGTCATGATCAGTTATCAAAACATTACGCCAAAGTACAAGTTTAATAAATCATATTTACAATGCATCCCGCATCCCGCGCTTGAGGGTGACCCAATTATTTCAAACGTATTTAAACATAAAATGCAGCTCCCTGGAGAAATAACGGTCAACAATGATTTTTATCATCCTCACCGTTTTATCATCCTCAACAGCAAAACTGGTGGTAAATCCTGAAGAAGAATTCTGTTGTAGAAATGTCTATCACTCACAGGTCATTGCAATTTGCACACTTACGTTTATAACGAATAGACGAATTGTATTGCTCTGTCTTTGGAAGTAAATGTACTTGAGTGCTTGTACTTACCTGCCCATTATGCCCTTACACCTAACCTGCTGAGGTCTAACGGTTTTGTAATGAGCTTTAGATGTAGTTATAGGGATGTCTAACAGATCTTTCTTCTAACTTCTGTACTTGCACTCTTTTTAGTAGGGATACACAATTAGTACTGGCAGGTTATTGCTAAAAAATGATCAGCTTTTATTATTTCAGTTTCAGTTTGCTTATAAACAAAAAAGATATTTTTAATGGAGTATTTACCGTACTTTAGAAGATCTTGTGCTAAAGTATAATTTACTCATTCTACTGCATGTGCAACCTGTGCAGAAACAATTAACGTTACTCTGTTACACTAATTTAGGGAAATAGAGTCCCAATTTATACACTTTACGAATCAGCATTGGAAGATATACACAAGAAAAGTAGCAGATATCAACCCGGGCTCACATTTCAGTCCTCAGACGAGAGGGGTACACGTTTAGCTTAGTTCATGTATATAAAAGTTATTACGATATACATTACAATTGTATTATATAGCAACTTTCAGAATCAAAGTATTTAGGTTACAAATGCCACGCGCGCGCGCGCACACACACACACACACACACACACACGGTATTCATGTAAATATATACATTCATGTATTGTTTTTTTTCTTTGTCTGCTCACCGCAAAAACAGGCTTGCCCTGAAAAGTGTCTGCGCTTTACGTGAATCCTGTCCACAAACTCGCCAGGCTGCATGTTACACACAGAGCCCTGAGAACGAACGGAAGAAAACAACTTTATTGCCGGTGTGCGTTCGGCGCTATTTCTATTAAAAAATAATTGGAAAGGGGAAGAAAACCGAGCCGTTTATGTGGAAAACCTGAGTCATGAGCTCGCAGCAGAAAACGGGAGTCGCGCCAGTCCAGCGGGGACGCGGCTCGCGCGCATGCGCACACGGCAGATAACGGGAGCTAGAGGTGCTGCAGAGTGAAGAGGAGTCTGGAGAGAGACAACAAAACAAAACCCGTCTCTGTCCAAAAGCAGCATGAGAACGTTTTGGGACCCAGGGAGAGCTGATGCTCATATTAAAGAGCACAACACGGAGTGAGTCTCCGGTACTGAGTTCGCAGGGGTTCACAGTGAGTGGTGTGAGTGTGTGTGTGTGTGTGTGTGTGTGTGTGTGTGTGTGTGGGGAGGAGGCTGAGATGGTGCTCGAAGCCCGAGAGAGCTCGGACACGGCGCTGCTGCATCGAGGCCTGCCCGCATGACCAGATAAACATGTTCTCAGATAAACAACCGGCCACTGGCTCCCACTTACCAAATCTATGAACGTTAGAAACTTCCAGCTCCCGCCGTATGTTTGGTGCGCGGGCATATCTATGGCTTTGTAATTGCAGATGATGGAGAAGTAGGACAGGAGGATCGCTACTCTGAGGATTTGGGAAGGGATGAGCGCCATCTTCCCGTTGCCGTCTCGGGGAAAATCCTGCGGACGCACGGAGGCTGCGAGGGGAGGTGGAGGAGGAGGAGGAGGAGGAGGAGGAAGAGGAGGAGAGATGCTGGAGGTGGTGGCGTAGGGGACCAGAGAGAGGCGGGAGGCTGTTGCTACAGCAACGGGCTTTGCCTTCGCTTGTGCTGATGTCGCGCGATATTTGCCGAGATTTATTTGGGCTGTTGATTTGAAGAGAAACAAATGAGCAAAATAGAAATAATAATTCAAAAAACCGTCTTTAAGATCAACTGTTCTCTGTATCAGGTGGAATTTAGCATAATTTCAGAAGTTCGTATTAGTAAAGGCTCACAGAGTTCAAAATAGGAGGTTGTTTAATTCTAGTTCTAAAGACAAATAATAAACAAATAAAAAAACGCAAGTGTATATAATTTTCTTCTCTGTGTTTAATGAACTCGGTGAAATGTCAGTTTAAAAAGCAGTTAAGTTAGTTTTCACTCCAGCACTTAACCGTCTTTGAGAGAATTTCTTTTTTTTTATTTTATTTGTTTGTTTATTCATTTCAAATTACAGAAACACGGGAAAATCATGTAAAGCTTGAATTCAAACCTAACTTAACAGTGTCTTTGAGTAAACAGTAACTTGTATTTGTAAAAATTAAATGAAATGAATCTGAATATGTGGTGACATTAGGCTATAGGGATATAGGGATTAGATTTACACTCCCAATAAATCAATGTTTTGATAACCTTTTGATAATCTCCTCCCCATCAATACATTTTTTTTGTCTGTCGCTGTCTCTCTGACCTCCACGAATTCATTTGAGCCCCTTTAAAGGTCTCTGCATGGATCTTCTCAGATGCGGTATTACACTAATATTTACGGTGAGGAACTGAGAAGCAGTTCCAGTTGAGAATTGGTTCCAAACTGTCCGATCCATCAGAATCATTTGCTTCCCACTCCTGTATTTGATTCTAGCATGATTTGCCTACAGTTACCCATTACAAAACATCACGAGACATGTGCAAAGCATGGCCCCATTCTGCAAAGAAAAACAAAAACTGCTTCTAGCGATGTCTGTAACATCATTTCAAGTGAAAGTGGAAAGACCAGATATATGTCAAAACATCTTTTGACGCAGCATGGGCTAAAATTCCAGGAATGTTTAAGATTCTACATCAGTGCCACTGCTTCCCAACCAAGCAGCACGTTTAGCGGAGCGCAAACATCCTCCGTTACAACCAGAGTTGCCAGATCGTAATTGTTGAAGCATCGTACCAGCAGTTTAAAATGATCGTATTTAAAAAGAAATGATCGTACACACTAGGGCTGCGCAATATATCGCAAATTTACCATCCTCGCGATATCAACATGCGCAATATCCATATCACCAAAGACTGACTGAACTGTAATAAATGGTGTTTTTCCAAAACACTTCACCCAGAGCCACAGAGAAGAGGGCAAAAACATCACTGGACAGTTTCTTCAGCTTCTGTGCTGCTGTTATAGATTCTTCCTTTTGCAATTTTTTTCTGGCTAAGAACTAACTATAATTTAAATTAGGTTTACATTTATTTAAGATTTTAAATTATTTAATAAATATTTTCAGATTTTCTTCAGATTGCTCTAAGTAAATTCTTTAAAAAATCATGTTGGAATGGAAATATTGCATTAGATTTTTTTCTGTATAAAAAAAAACATTAACACTATAAAGGCTAAGGTTTTACTCACTTATCGCATGTGATATCGCCATGGCAACACTCAACTACATTATCGCATATCGCATGTTCTCCTGATATCATGCAGCACTAGTAGACATGCAATTTCCATTTTGACTGTGTGCATATTATAGTGTATAATGTAACTTTCTGAGACATTGTGTTATGGACTTCTGTTCTGGGACCAGACACGTTTTTTTTAGACGTGGCATGATTTTTCAGAACTGATCTCTGCTACCATTTGAACGTTGCAACAGCAACAGAAAGGTTTGCTGTTAGTGCGGCTACAGGCTTTAACCCCCCAGTAAAACTGGCTGGGGGTCTTTCTCCCATTCATTTCTGTAAGTCTGACACTTTTCATCTTCCGTAACTGCAGCTCCGAGTCGCAGCACCGAGTCCGAGTCAAGTCTCGAGTCGCTGAGGGAAGTCTAAAGTAAAGTCACAAGTCTTTGTGCGACTTAAGTGTGACTCGAGTCCGAGTCTCAGACTCGAGTCCCCATCTCTGTATAGTAATTCATGTTCAGATAATGAAACAGCTGCGTGGACTCTGTAAACTTGTATAGCCCGTTTCCCCTCAAAGCTGATCAGAAATTGTTTAGGGAATCGATAATGAATCAAACCGATAAGCAAAATATATAACTGGTGTCAATAAAATCTTACTAATACCTTACAAATACAGTAATACCGGACGTGTATGTCTGTTGAAAATTTGTTGTCAAGGCAGCTTTTACTGAAACCAATGAATAAAATACCACAAAAGAATCCCTTTCTGAGGTGAAGGTTAAGGGTATATTAAACATTTTCACATTCTAAAATCTGTTTATGTCACTTTTCCTTCTTTGTCATCCCAAATGACACTCGGTTTTATCGCATGTTTCAGAAACTCCATGCATTTCCCAAAACAACAAGCTTTTTATGCGTTTACTGACATGATGGCACTTCTCATCTTTTGGCGTTTCTTGAACAAATGGATTGACAAATCAAACAGTTACAAGAGCTGAGAAGCATCAAAGATTATGCAGTGCCTGCAAAGTTACAAGACTGCAAAGTGACAAAGCTTTACAAGACGCAGCTTAACATAATGTTGTGGAGAAATATTCTCCAGTTGTTTATAGGATGTCATTAATGTAATAAATAATTGCCATTTTAAAATCACTATTTGGAAGATATCGGGCAGTGATAGGCTAAACTGTACCACTTGTTATAATCAACGTTTTTTCAGCATAAGGCTGCTTTTATGCTCTCGAAATGGCAGGCAAGCAGCTCCCCATCCCTGCGATTAAGAGGATGAAGAAGTGAGGATTACGCGGTTCTGACCCACGCTTCACTAAGTCAGTGACGGATTGTCAACAAAACATACACAGTGATCTGGGTGATACTTGCATCTGATGCTGTACACATCTGTCCTCTTATAATGCAGGTTCTAAATAGGGTGCTTTGCACAATCCCACTGAATCCCACACGAAAAACAACAAAGAAAAAAATGTGCACAGATAGTTGTTCAGAGGAACCTTTTCGTAGCTTCTCCTAATAATGTACAATTTCGGGGAAGATCGATTACATTGTTACTGAACATTGTCATTACACTATTGTAAACGTGTGCAGTATTCCTCCTGTTGTATTAAGTTTTCTTTCTATGAAATGTCGTTCATTTGATCTGGTTGTCGTGACTTCACCCAGGGCATCATATGAACTTTTTTAATGACTTTCATTAAAAATCGGGGATTTTATTTAACGTAGATGGAGTCCCGATTTGGGTTTGACCTCACACACACAAACACACCACTCTGTTTTTTGGCTTCCATGGCAACTCCCACAGGAATCTCTCCCTCATGGCAATCACAGCTCATTTTGAGGAACTCTTTGAGTTGATCTGTGACACTGGTGAGGAGGAGAAAGGCCAGAAAGATGCAAGAGAGGAAGAAGTATCAGAAGGTGAAGACAGCACAATAACATACAGACCAGGACACAGCTGATATTGGATCTGCTGAAGAGTCAGAAGCAAGGTCCACCAGAGGCAGAGGAGACAAATGGAAAAGGAGCACTCTGTGTGCACCAGGGCATGTGCAATAAATTCAGTGCACAAATTTTCATGCAACAACCGCAAGTACGGTCCACATGTAGATGAAAACAGAATGTAATCACTATTGACAGACTGTGAACATTCTAATGTGTTTATTACACAAAAATAATGAACATTTAATGACCACCGTAGGAGGGATACTTTTAATTTTATCAACTTTCTGGTGCCATATGGAGCCATTTTTTACAGTTTCTTGCAAGAACCATACAAGAAATGACTCATTATGGAGGAGAACCATATAAAGCAAAGCACCTTTATGAATTTACATTGTGCTTTGAGTGGTTCTTCTATGGCATCACTCAAAGAATTCTTTGTGAAACCTTTAAATAAAGAATGCGAGGCATAGAGGTCTTCAAAGGCCAAAGCTATTCCCAACACAGTTAACATGACAATAAAAAGAAAACAGGGAAGTGAGAGATAGCAAGAGTGTACAAGAGGGAATGTGTGAGAGTGCAAAATCTACAACGTAAAAATATCTCGTAAGAAAATTAACCTAAATCTGTGTGAAATCTGATGTTTTTGGGCCTGTCAGGCTTGGATCGGGTAGCAGATCTCTAGTGTGGTATAATAGTCCTGCAGTGCTTTGACCCTTCGAAAGTCAGCTGCAAGAGGACACAAAATCCAGCCAAACTGTGAATTCTAAACTTTTACATTTGCGTCTGTAGGTAATGTCGCGTTATGATTTCATTTGGATGAAATGTTGTTGCAAGCACAGTCTTTGAAGCTAAGCCTCAGACGTGAGCTTGCCTATACAGTCAGTAAAATGGAAATGTGACGACTGATGTAACTTTGTATTCAATCGTTCAGTCATGCATTACATTTAAATAGTGAAGTAAAAATTATAACAGGTCTCAAAAAATCTCAAAAAGACATAATGAAACAGAATCCTGGCGTACTTGGATGAGCAGGGGCCTGCCGAATCATACATAACCATGCATAACAATCTCAAAACAGACTGTTTTTTAAGTGTCTTTTTCATAAATATTCAAAACTGGGGTTTGTTCAACTTTACCCAAGTATCATGTGAAACATAAGGCCTGCTTACTGCTGTGCAGGAGCTTTACCCACGGTGGGGTGTCGCTGGGGTCTGCCAGAGTGCAGGGGGACTCTGCAGCTTGTGGAGAGAGTTGTGGGGAGCTGGGTTGGGGTGGCTCTAGTTCCTTGGGAGAGCAGATCTAGTTTTCACACAGTTTAAGCTGAATACTAACTCCATCTTCACCTACGCAAAGGTTTTTTATAAATTCTCAAGCTTTTTGCTTTGGCTTGCGGTGTGAAAAGGCAACACAGTGAAAATAGATGGTTTGTATTTTTGGAAGGTGTTCAGTGTGGTGAGTAGAAAGAACAGCAGCTCCCTAGTAGAGATGGGGACTAGAGTTTAGTCGCACAAGGAAGACTTATGACTCGTCTTTAGACTTCCCTCAGCGACTCGAGACTTGACTCGGACTCTGTGCTGTGACTCGTGACTCAAAACTCGTAAACAGTGTTGCCAACTATTTTCAATGGAAAGTGGCTACAGTCTGCTCGAAAAGTCGCCAAATGTCACTAGATGACGTCATGCGTATATTTGCATATTGATGACGTAATTACATCGTATTTGCATTCTGCGTGTTTTCCCTAATCCTTCCTCATGTGTCCAATATAAAACTGTTATCAATTATGTTACAGATTTTCTGTCAGACAATGCAACGGAACTTATTAACCAGCAGTTACATCCTCTGCAATGAAATCATTCTGGAATCCGAATTTATAACTGCGCTGGACAAAATCACTACTGTAGGTAAGTTAAAGACCGCACATGTGTTGTGATATTATCAGTTATATTTACAAGTAAAATGAAAATAGATATAATTTATGCCGCAGAATGCTTTCCTTATTCTCTCACACAGTGTGTGATATTCAGGAATGATTAGGATTATCTGACCCATAGTGGATAAACCTTTTGAATTAGACCTATTTGTAAATTTACAAACGAACTATGTGCATATTTACAAAAAGCCTGTGCTTATTTACAAACTAACTATATTGTGCATATATGTGCCTATTAATGATCAAATTAGAAAACTAAAAAACTTTGCATTTTAATAAACTTAGTATTTTAATTAACTATACTAATGTTTGGCTGCACTGGAATCAGGAAAAGCAGCTTTACATGCTTTTCCAATATGGTAACAAGAGAGGATGGAGCAGTGCTCTGCAATTGGAGTCAATTTGTTTTGAAAGAAATGGCAATGTAGATTGACTTGCTTGATTATAGGGTTTGGACTTTTCAGTGCTTCTGGGTTGATGCATGTTTTTTAATGACAGACAGCTTGGCACAAAATTCTGTCTTGCAATAGAGACAGTAAGCCCTTGTGTCATTGCCCACATAGGGCTTCAGCCACCCCTTGAATTTGGGGATTAACTCCCATTCTTTTCTATACTTCTGGGAATATATTTTAGAGTGTGACATGTTCGCTATTTTAAACGTGTGTAATATTTTAGCTGTGTGTATTTCTATTTCTATTTTTATTGTCTATATGTTTTTATATTTGTATTATATACTGTATTTATATTTCATTATTGGTATTTTATTTTTTGTATATATTTAATAAAGTGATTTAAATGTATATTATAACTTGTGTATGAGTAAGCTTGGTAAACGATCTCAGACGAGTTCAGAAACTGGAATGAACGTAAGCTCTGTAACAGAGTAATATAAGTGCATCAGAAGAAAAAATAAATAAATAAGAAAAAAATAAGAAGAAACGGTCAAATTAAATAGTTTTATTCAAAGCAAAGGAGAAGCGGGTAAGTGATTGTTCCGTGGCAACACCGTTTGCACATACGCAGCTTCACATCTATGTCAGCTGCTGTGCGGTCACGGGGATGTGCTGCTCCTTTCAGCCGGTGCTAGCGCTCACTGACCAGAGCAGACACGGGGAGAGGAGTAACTGTACCGGGAAAGCAAGAACTCGCACTTACAGCACAGTACTGGCCACATTTGGAAAGTTGCTAAGGTTTGTCCAAAAGTCGCTAGATTTGTCACTAGGCGCTTTTTTGAAAAAAAGTCGTCAAGGGGGTCTAAAAAGTCACTAAATCTAGCGACAAAGTCGCTAAGTTGGCAACACTGCTCGTAAACCATGTTCATTTCATGGAATTATTTATTTATATCTCGCACTCTTTCCAACGACCAGACAACCGTTCACCTCACCGCGGTGTCCCATTACTTTTGTCCAAGGTAAGCGGTTTTCAGCTAATAACGGTTTTCAAGGGGTCGTTGGAAAGAGGTCACTGAGCCCCATCTAACTGTGGAGTCTCACATTTAGAGTGGAGATATATTTTTCATATTTAAATGATTAAAGATCATTTAAGGTAAATCCTCCATGTTGGTGAGGGCAGATCACAGCACGTAGTCCCGCCCCCTGCTAAGTAACAGCCAATTGTAATCGTGGGGCGTGGCCAATTAGCATATCTTCTAAACGTTCAGAGCTCAATATTTACAGCTCAAACATCCCACATTTAGAGTCGCTGTTTTAAACATTACCACTCAAAGACTTGAGACTTGACTTGGACTTTGTGTCCAAATGGTCAAACTTTACTGGTGCTAAGTCTGTTTTTTGGGGCACAGAGGTGTTCACAAGTTGATTCATGTAAACCAGAGTCACTTCTTTAAGCTCTGGGTGTGACTGACAATAGGACATTGATCAAGTTAGTGATAAAGGGACAAAGCAGAAATAAATGCATGCTGAAAATGTTCGATTGTTACAAATATGTTTCATATTGACAGGATGAAGCCTATTTTCCTTGGGAAACTGAGTTTGATCATGTTTTGAAGGCCTTCTCCCAATAGTCACAGCCTGAATGTTGGAGATGCATATTGTTGGTGTAAAAAACCTCAAACCATTTACGAAATGGAAATTTTATAGTAAATAGTAAAATATGCTATACTTGTAATGTAAGTATGTATAATAACATTGTAGTCATTTTGGACCATTATTATTGGTTGATTCAGCATGAAAGTTTCACATCATTTTAGTAAATAAATATAATAAACAGAATACACTGCAGGCCAGAAGTTTGGTCCCCGAATTAAAAAAAAAATTATAATACGATGAAACTTGTACAAAGCTTTTACATGCATTAAATTGCAGTGTATATTGATACATTACACTTCAATATCAGTCAGTTGCATTTGTTTTAAGAACTTCTGTCATATAGTGTATATGAATAGATATATGGTTTTCATTAGACAGCACCGACTGGGCATTCTGGGAGTTTGTACACTGCCGTACCCTTAACTATCCAAGTGTTGCATGTTTTGTTTCCTTTAAATACAGCAGAAACTGAGTATAGCACTTCTTTGTGCCCATCAAACTGAAGATATTGGACCTGAATGTGAGATGAGCTAAGGATAAATGGCATCATCTCGCTTTATATGACAAAATCAGACACTAAAGTGAAAGCAAAAACAAATGTACTGCAATAAGGATGACAGTCATAACTGAATCACTCCTGTTTCTGTTTTTTCAAGTTAAATTGTAGGTGCAGGTCAGTAAGTATGTGTCACTGATTCAAATCCTCATCTCTGGTGGTACCAAATACCATTCCTGTGGTGAGTAGCTCAAGGTAGCTTAACAAGATTGTAAGTTAGCAAGATAACATTCAAGTTCCTATGAAAAAATCTGCACTCACAATATTACATACCAGTAAACTCATGCTTTATTGGATTGATTACTTGGTCTCACCTATCATGGCATCTATAGGCCTCTTTTTATAAAATAATTTACCTATTTGCTAAAACAGACAATAATTTACTCACAGCTTGAATAACCTGTAAAGTTCACAATTTGTACTTCCAACAGAATGAAAAACAGACCAAACATTCTGTTAATGAGAATTTCTGTTTAACAGTATATCTGTGGTCTTGTGTTGAAGTAGTGAACAGAAAGCAGGTAAGACAAGTTAACAGGCTTCAGTTAGATATACATAATGAAGTTTTTACTGTAATGTCCAGCTGCCACAGAATCATGCCCAGCAGTAGGGCACATGACCGCTCATTTTTACAGCCAATATCAAGTATGAAAAGATGCACACACAAAGAAAAGTAGGCCAGTGGGAAAAATAACATGGAGTGGGGAGAAAAACAAGTTGATGTAGCATAGCGGCTAAATCATTGTCCTCCAAGCAGAAGGTTTGAATTCTCCGCCTAGGTAAGTATATTATACTATGGCAATAAGAACCAGAGATGTTCACAAGTCATTTTTACCGAGTCCAAGTCAAGACTCAACTCTTTGTGCTCGAGTCAAGTCTCAAGTCTTTGAGTGGCAATGTCATTTTTTCATAATTTAGCGCAATTTTCACACATTTTGAGCTAAAAATCTAAATGTTGCCCTTAAATATAAACGTTGCACTTTTACAAATGGCGACTCTAAATGTGGGATTTTTGAGCTCTAAATGCTGAGCTCTCAATGTTTCGAAGATATGCTAATTGGCCACACCCTTCGATTACAATTGACTGTTACATGCAGGATTTGCCTTAAATGATCTTAAATCTAAATGTTAAATATGAAAAATCTCTCACTCTAAATGTGAAACTCCACAGTTAGATAGGGCTCTGTGACACCTTTCTAATCGACACCACATTTGCTATAATAGCCCCTGGAGATCCAGAGTTATTAGCTCTAACCTCAGACAAAAGTAATGGGACACCAGGGCGAGATGAACGGTTTTCAGGTCGTTGGAAAGAGTGTGAGATATAAATAAATAATTCCATGAAATGAACACGGTTTACGAGATACGAGTCACAGCCCCAAGTCTGAGTCAAGTCTCGAGTCGTTGAGGGAAGACTAAAGTCAAGTCACAAGTCTTTGTTTATGTGACTTAAGTGTGGCTTGGGTCCCTATCTCTGCTAAGAATGCTCACCTTGATATCTGTGACATAATTAGAACTGTCACTGTGTATCAAAGCATCAGCTAAATGTAAAATGTAAAACAACATGCAAGTAGATGATGAAAATTAAGATGTTGCATTGAATTGCATTTTTCAAACAAGTATTTATGAAATTCTAACAGCTTACTATGTTTAATTGCAACAACTTTGTAACTCTACTTAAAATCTCTATTTAAAATGTATTTCTCTAAGGAAAATCAGCACGAGGAAAAAAAATCAAAAACAGGGCTATTTCATTTTTGAGTGGATGCATATTAATACAATTAAAATAAGAGGTTAGGGCGTTGACCCTGCAATCAGAAGGTTGTGGGTTTGAAGCCCAACTGAGGTACCCTTGAGTAAATGTGCCCACACACTGCTCCCTTGGCACCCCTTCTTGGCAGCAGCCCACTGCTTCACTTGGTGAATGCGTGACTATAAGGATGAGTAATAAATAAATGAAGTGGGAGCTTTGGATTGGATTGTCCTGGCAGAAAGTGGACAGTACAAAGGTAAGAGCATATGTAATATAAAGTAACTAGTTATGTTCATTGCGATACAAATGGTCAAAAGTGTACATTTAAAAATAATTTAAATTGTAGTTTTCATACATTATTTACATTCAGCTCATGTTTATTTAATATCAATTCAGTTTTCAATTCAGTTTTATTTATATAGCGCTTTTAACAATGGTCATTGTCACAAAGCAGCACAAAGTTGTGTGTGTATAAATGTGTGTGTGTGTGTGTGTGTGTGTGTGTGTGTGTGTGTGTGTGTGTATGAATGTGTGT
>JBBJLR010000160.1:12674867-12689685 GCA_037577145.1 Brachypetersius gabonensis | reverse complement strand
AACAGCAGCACAGAAGATGAAGAAACTGCCCAGTGATGTTTTTACCCTCTTCTCTGTGGCTCTGGGTGAAGAGTTTTAGAAAAACCCCATTTATTACAGTTCAGTCAGTCTTTGGCGATATGGATATTTTTTCGCGGTATGTATATTGCGCGTGTTGATGGTAAATATATATCGCGATGATGGTAAATTTGCGGTATATTGTGCCGCCCTAGTGTTACGCATATTGCCTGTAGTCTGTGTGTTCTGCTCTTGCTTGGACTTTTTTTTGCTTTTCCTAAATCCCTCCATGGATGGCCATTGTCACACGGAGAGGGCCCAGTTTCATTAGAGGAGACGCTTCATGCAAGTTATCTGAGCTCTGTAGGTCCTAGCCAGGGAGTGATTAACTATTCGGGGCAGGTGGTTAAAGGGGTTATTGTGTTCCACTGCTGAGGAACTTAGATGATTGGGTAAGGTATTGTTTACTAAAGCACCATGTCAAAGCAATAGCAAGGGCATAAAGGCACGAAATTATACATACTGCTTTTCTTAGTGACCCAACTGTTTGGCTACTGTGTGCAGTATAAATTTAAGCTAAAGTATAATGTGTAATATGAATATGTAGCAATAACATTTCATTTTTTAATATAACCAGGACCAGCATTTAGCTAATGTATGGAAACTCTTATACATGTCACATATACTTTAAAATTATGAATGTGTGCCCAATAGAATATTATTGTCCAGGTACTGTGTGTTAATAGAATAAATTAGAACACAAGACTTGGCACTGAGGGTAGAGGCTGAGAGTAGAAGAAAATATCACTGGCTAAGCTTAGAATCTATCATGGCTAATTGGTGAATTCTTCAACAAAGAAGAGCATTAAACAAGCCCTATAATATACCATATCAAGGTCATTGAGGTTATAGGGTAAGATTTCACTTTTTTTTTAATGAATCATGTAATTACTTTTCTATATTTTTTCCCTGATAGGTTTGACATAAAGACACCCAAGGCCTTCCTTTTATCATACGGCATTTCCAACATGGAGGATCTATTTTCTAAACTTGGAAGTCACTTCAAACGAATGTCATCAGTAAAGCTTCTCTAACATTGACAGAGGTAGCCAAATAGCTTTCATTTTTTGTGGCACACAATCTGAATTTGGGATGTTCTCAGAAAATTTCATGAGTTTGCCTTTTTCGTCCATGCCTGAAGGACTAAAAGGATATGTTGACAAATGATCACCTTGTCGTCATCAAGGAAAATCAATCAGATAGTCTGGCCATTGAATCAAGGTAAACTGGACTGTGTTGTTGTCCAGAAGAACATTGGGATACAATAATATTTTCTACCATGTCTCCCATCTGCCAACCATTTAATGTATTTTTCCTGCTCAGTACACTTCTGGGCATGGTCCTGAGTCTGGAGTTTACAGGCTCTGAAGGCCAGTGGGCTCGCTATATCCGTTGGGATGCCAGCACCAGAAGTGACCTAACTTTTCAACTCAAAACAGCTGTTTCTGATGCTCTGGTACTCTACTTTGATGATGGTGGTTACTGTGACTTCCTACTTGTAACTATTGCAGATGGGAAAATTAAGCTTCAATTTAGCGTGGATTGTGCAGAAACCACAATAATCTCAAAGAAGATGGTCAATGACAGCTACTGGCATTTTGTCACCATCAGTAGGCACAACCTACGAACAGTACTTTCAGTGGACGGAGAGTCCAAAGCAGATGAAGTCCGACCACAGAGGCAGTTCATGAAGATTGTCAGTGACTTATATATTGGAGGAGTTCCTCAAGACATCCGGACATCAGCTCTAACGCTACCGGCAGTCCGGGAGATGCCTCCATTCAAAGGGATTATTACTGACCTGGGTTATGGCAATCAGGTACCCTCACGCCTGGGAAGCCAGAATGTCCAGTTGGAGATGGAGGGCACGTGTACAGAGAACCCCTGTGAAAACGGAGGTAGCTGTATTTTGGCAGATGGTGAACGGTACTGTGACTGCTCCAAAACTGGATTTGTAGGTCGTTATTGTAATGAAGGTAAGGAAAGTCTCTGCTATTAAAATGATCATAGTACATTTTGCTAGTTATTTAATTTGTTATTCTCATTAATATTTTATACATAACATCAACTCTAATGTCATTCCAGCAATGTTTATTTGCATTCACATATCCGCATCTTTAACAGTACGTTAAGTAAAGTATGGCTTTTCCACTCTAATTTATCTGTAAATACAGAGCCATTTTGTCTTTTTGCAACAGCAGGATGGTGCACTTTGGTGCAAATCATTAAAATAAAAAGTGCTAGCAACACTGTGTGATGACCTGAAAAAAATATGATAAGCCTCCCATTTATTATACAGAAATTACACTTCAGTATGGCAAATTACATAACACAGTAATTATAATACAATAGTTTTCTTTTTGATAACATGATTTGGGTATGTTTTTCATTTTGATTGTTTATTTTTGTTTTATTCAGATGAAAAAAGATGTTATTATTACAATTGAAATCGCACTTTTTCCCCAACAAATATCTAGATCCTGCACATGTAACATCATGGAAGGTACATGGCCATTTCAATGTGTTGGACAAATTGCTGTCTTATTTTCAGGGACACTTTACTGCTTAGTCCATCTTTTTTATTTTATATTTCTTGACATTTCTTGTTTTAGTAGGGTGGGTTTACGTGTTGAAAGTTAAAGGGAATTATTTTCACTTTTGACTCTGTTCTAATAAGCTGAATGCATACTGAATTAATTCGAGTTTCATGGTGCCTTTATGGTCAGTTATGATTCCGTTATCGTGCCGTTAATACTACCATAGTGTAAATTATACCTGCAGATAACATTAATTAGCTAACATTTGTTGTAAGTAACTGTAACAAAGACAACATCGTTGCTTATTTGTCCTTTTGAAACTCACTCTCTAGACTAAAATTATAGACTAGTGTGGAGGCCTAACACATGCATGGATAAGCATGCAGTTCACATAAAATAGAATTACCTGCACATTATTTGCTTAAACTGCAGCAAAGATTGGCCCCAAAAAACAGTTTATGTCATTGTGGTTTCAAGGACATGCAGGAAACACCTTTAATATCAATGGAAGTAAAAACATTGTAAACTCAATGAGGGCTGAAGGCAGCCTGAGCAACTGAGAAAGCAGGCAGGTTCAAGCGGTCAGGGTAGAAAATAAAGCAACGTCAGCTAAATAAGCAAAATAAATGAAAGCAGTCTAGTTCTGTAACATCTGCAGGGACACTTCTTGGGCAGCTCTGTTGCTAGAGAAGAGTAGCGAGTAAAGGCCCATGGGACGCCAGGTCAAGCCATGAACGGTCTGTCCGGTAACCAAAGGAAAGGAGATGCCAAGCTTACTGTTTCCAGCACACACCAGAAGAGGACCCACATTTATGTCCTCCCCACATACAGTGAGAAAGATGAGGCCAAAAACCTGTTTTATTACAGGAGTTAAGTAACATATTGGGGTTACGAAGTGTCCAAAACCACCATAAGACACCACCTATATGCTAACAGATAGTTTGAAAGACCTTTTTGACAGTTAGAGACGAATGTAAGTGCCGGCAGTTTGCAGAACCCTGCTATAACTTTGACTGGAACCATGTGATTGTTTTTGGCTGGGTTTGGTGTGAAGAGAAAGATAGCTATAATGTAAAGAATCTCATCCCAGCTGTAAAATATGATGGAGGTTCTGTGATAATGTGGGCTATTTTGTCTCCAAAGGCCCTGGGAACCCTGCTAGGGTACATGGCATCATGGGCTCCATGAAATACCAAGGACAAGTAAAAATCTGACTGCCGCTGAAAGGAATCTAAAACTGGGTCGTCATTGGATCTTCTAGCAGGACAATGACCCAAAGCACACTTATTAAATGTTACAGGAGATGACTCAGTGCTGTTTTTTTGGCAAAGGGAAATTGTAAGTATTGAATGCAGGGATGCCAATAATTGTGCCACATGTGTTTTGGCTGAAAATAATTATTTCTTGATGAAGGATTGTTTTTTCTCTGAATAAATTTTCTCATTTTTTTCTGTAGGATATAAAGCTACTTCACCAAAGGGTAGATATTTCCTAAACCCTGTTTACTAATCTTTACAAGGTTTGCCAATGATTGTGGAGGGCACTGTATGTGTTGTACCGTTGTTCGTGGAGAAACATCTCATCACAGAATGTACATGTACACAAATGCTGATGACAATATTAACCTTGAACCTTGAGCACACACATGCCTCAGCCTTGCTGAAAAAGCACCAGCTGGCTAGTTTTAGCAAAACTGGAGCGCCATCATCTGCAAAGCTCCCTTAAAGTGCAGGCAGATAAAAAAAATCAGCATCTGTTCCTGAAACATTGGCCTATTTGGAGCAGGAGCTGCTAAATCGCAATGCATTCAGCCACTGAGATCATGGTCCATACCTAATAACACAGAAACAACCGTACCATGTTCAACCAGATTCATATAATGAATTTAATGTTTACATTAATTATGGTTTAAATTTATTTATTTGGATTTTTTACAAACTTGAAAATTGAAAATATTTTTTGAACATTTATAATTCAAAGAAACCAACAGAAATAGCTCACATACAAAGTGTCAAAACAATGTTTAAATAGTAGCTGAAGGCTTAGCTGAGGGTATTAATACATATACATGGAAAAAAGGCAGTTACAATAATCTACTACAAATGTAGGTCAATAAAAAAAGGAAAAAGCCTTGCAGTGTGATTCAGGCAGAGTGGACATTTGTGACCTCATATTGGGAAATGAATTTTAGCCCAAACACTGAAAAACAGAGCAGGAGATTAAAGCTGTGGTAAGGGTAGAGGCTCTGTTCTGATTGCAATCACGTGAAGAACAATCTTAAGCTATTTGAAAAAAACACCTTCCCTTGGGCCTAACTCTCCATCCTCCATCTCTCAGTCTCACTCACTTTCTCTTAATCCTCCAGCCGTTATTCTCTCTACAGTCTCAATGTTTAGAGCGACCGATTTTGACACAATCTTTCTCATAATATTAGTGTACTGTCAGGCAAGGCGGCCACCATTTTGTAGACAGGGGCTGAAAATGTTGTACATTTTGTTGTCTCTGATTCTGTGCTGGTCTGCTGTGTGATTAAACCATTTAGTGTCTGTGAAAAGAAAAGAAGCTAAATTCTCATACAGCATCAGCACTACTCGATCTCAATGATGACAGTGAGTACAGCCTGGGCAATGCACAACAAAAAAGACCTAAATCAAATAGAAACTGTCCTTTATGGTATTATTTTGTTAAAAAATTAATTCTATCAACATTACAGAATGTACCTTTAAAAAACTGTTGTAGAACTAAGCAGGCCATAGTATGTGTACTATGTCTGTCTGTAGTTGGCAGGTATTTGAGGCTGAATATACACAGAGCAGGAGATTAAAGCTGTGGTAAGGGTAGAGGCTCTGTTCTGATTGCAATCACATGAAGAACAATCTTAAGCTATTTGAAAAAAACACCTTCCCTTGGGCCTAACAGTCTCACTCACTTTCCTCCATCTGTTATTCCCTCTACAGTCTCAACGTTTAGAGCGACCGATTTAAAATACCAGTCAGTTGCATTATATGACATGCAATTATCTTTATGTGGGTGTAAAACATCCAAATTAATAACTTTTTTATACCAAATATTAAATATGCACAACATCCACAAGGCAACTTATTTGTTAGAGCACTAAGTAATGGATTACAGCAAGTAGACCCATGTAGACATGAGTTGGAATGTCTTTATTTTAGCCCTTCTTTTAATGCATTTGAGTACTTTTTGACATGTTTCTGGTTTGCTTTTGTGGTATTTGTTCAAAGGTGCAGCGATTTAAATTTGAATGAGCAATTAATGTAATATAAGATGTAGCTGTGTGCACTGAGAAATCACATCAGTTTCCAGAACCTTTTTTCCTCAAAGCATTTCTAAACGATTTTATATTAGTACACACCTTATGCATATTCTCCGGTAATCAGTATGCATTCAGCCTAATTAGTGGATATTAAAGAGTATCAAAACACTTCTGCCCTTTCTCCTTGTCTGAATTTACACATTTACGCACAGACAAAAAAATTCACACAAAATGCATCAGAAGTGAAAATAATTCACATGGGTCTGGATATACGCAAACCTTGCAACCACATAAATCCATGTGGTCCACAGTGGACAGCTGGTTCAGTAACCTGCTTGGATTTATGCCCTCATGCTGTGTTGTGAGGTGTGCTGCTGTATTCTGGATATTAAATTTTGACAGTTCCTCTCTGGTGATAGGCTCAGTAAAACAGGGCGGGGGTGGTTTGAAAATGCCACTCTGAATCCCTGAAAGAATGGGACAGATGTTGCTTGTTTCTTTCACAGGGTTTTTAACAGGCATGCAAAGGGACAGAACTTATCCCTTGCATGACAAATAATAACTTTTGCATGATAACCCCCATGCAAAGACAAAAAGTGTGTGCCTAACGTTTGCATTTTTTCCCTCTCTTTTTTCCTTTTGCTCCTGAACAGCTGCCAACCAAAATCCTGGTAAGTTTCTACAGAACAAATGACAGGAATATCTCTAAAGCTTGCTAAATTGCCAGTGAGCTAAAGAACACAAAAATTAGATTAGATTAGATTTAAACATTACTAAATGCACTGCATGGAAAGAATAGTTTGCTTCTTTATCAGAAGCCTTTTATAGCATCTTGAAAAGCTTCAGCTTTAGTGTGCAAAACATGATTTACCTTCTGGTGAACCATGACTAGTCACAATACCTCACCAATATTGGCATTGGTGTTCCTAAGCTTTCTTTCTCTTTCTATTGCTCTTAACCCTCCCACCCCAACCCGACAAGGCTTTGCACACATGAAGACTCAACAAGGTATGGTCTTTATGAATGAATTTTCTCTGGTCTGTTATTAAATGTGCTGCTGTTGGTTGTTTGTGTCAATGTACTGTACTTACATGCTTGCACTAGAGGTTTCTTTGTGTGATCTATAATTATGCAATTGATAGAAACTTGGTCATAGTTCTTGGTTAAAGTTCATTTCCATGCTTTTAATTATATGCAGTCACACTCCATATACTCTCCATGGTTGTGTGGCACTTTTATAGAAGTTTACAGTTACATTACTTTATAATAAGGATGAACATGAGCATGGGTAGCATGTTGAAGGTACACACTGAAGACACTGTCTGTTTTTGCTCATTTGCACATGTGATTGCAAACAGTAAACTTTAATGTTTTACAGAAACAATGAAATATATCAGATACACACTTGAACAATCTGTTCGTTTATAGGATTATTTCAGAAGAGGTTGCACACAGAACATTTCAGGGATTACAAATGTATGCTGGGTTGTTTTCTTCATAGAATAACCGGAGCAAGTTAATCCTAAACCTGGTTCAAATCAAGTGACATGAAAATGAAGTTCATTTTATCATTGTATACAGTGAAAATCTGCACAGGGCACAGTATCGGCCTAAATGTAATATGATATGGTGGATTTGACGTGTAAATATATAAGACATGATTAAACATACAGCAGGTGGACTTTGAGGCATTTTGTGATAATCTTTAACTGTCTTCATGTGCTCTATTAAAGTTTGAGGTGATTGACAACAATTTCAACCACTTCTTTTTCAGAGTTCTTAAGCCTGTTTTATAAAACTCTGTTTTTCACATCTCTGTGCTTCCTAGCTGCTGAAAATTCAGATGAAGATATTTAAGTTGATATGGTAGCTCCAAAACCAGATAAACTCTATTTGTTTTATAATCATAAAACCTGACACTGCATTGATACTGCAAGTAGAATCATGTACTCCTGTAAATGTATTACCTGCTAAAACCCTCTGCCTTTAAGAATAAACCAGACTAGGTTAAACCTTTATATACTCCTTTAGATAGACAGCCTGTTGTGTTAATTCACATCAGAATTAAATAGGCAACCTACTGGACATGCCTGCTCCATCTAGAGATTTGCCCAGTTCAGTTTTATGCATGAGAAAAGGCATGATCTTATGTGAATTTTGTCAGGATTCTTGTATGGTATAATGGTATACATTATTAAATATACATATAGACAGGGGTTGACATCATTTTTTTGCTGTCGTACTGTAATGAGTACCTACATTAATGAATTGGTACGCACCCACATTCAATTTTTTTTACCTTATCATGGATGCTGGAAAGTAATAGATAGATAGATTTTAGATTTTCCAAGATAGATAGACAGACAGACAGACAGACAATCTTTTATCTTCATTTTTGAACAGTACCAAATGGTGCTGAACTTGCACACTGACTTTTAACCCAAATTAAATTACAGGTATAGTCACCCACGGGATTATTTGACAAAAATTAAATCAACTATCTAATATGATGGGTGTGTCTTCTTTCTCGCCATTAACTTTTCGAAATGAGGAACACACGCTGGCAGAGTTTCTGACTTCAGCTTGTTTCTGTTTTTGTGGCTGTCAAGTGAGAAAAAACATTTGCTCAGATCCGTGGAACATGAGGAGGGGGCGGGGCACGCAGTGACCTGCTCTTACTGAACTTTGATTGGTGCAGATCCGGGGCTCCGCGGTTATTTTTCTTTACTGAGTGGTGGTACTTAGAGATCCAGTATGACGTTTCTTAGATTAGGTTCACATTTGCGCAGTGAAGACTGAAAACTGATGCACATTTGTCGTTCCAAATACGGCAATTCTTGCTTGCGTACTGGTTATGTTAGTCCCTGCATATAGACCATTATACAGTATCTATATGCCACATACTCACAGTCCTACCTAGATCTGATTATCATTATAGTGTTGATATGACTTTGTCTCTCTCTCACACTTCTGTATGTGGAACCCCTGCTGCAATATATCCTTAGCCAGAAATAATGGTACAGCAGGTTCCTAGCTCTAAATCAATACATCAATCAATCAATCAATTGCTATTTCTCTATTATTTAATATGTTTATTCTGGAGAGAGCTATGACTGAGATAGGATTGCTAGCGATCATGGGGGCATGGTCAAATGTTAAAGTTGCATGCACAAACAAATTGATGTTTTCAATGATTGTGCAAAAATTTAATTGCAGAGAAAGACAGACAACACAGAACACAATCATCCTATTGTTTATAATATCCATACCAAAATATCCATATGAAATACTGAAGACACTGTTAAACAGGACTGGATGTCTGGATCTGGCAGACACCCTTATAGAGAGTGATGCATTTACATTACATTTACAGCATTTATCAGACGCTTTTATCCAAAGCGACTTCCATTCTCTAACTACACGGGACAGTCTCCCTGGAGCAACTTGGGGTTAAGGGTCTTGCTCAGGGACCCAGTGGTGGTGCTGAAGGTAAGATTCGAACCCATGACCTCTTGGTTTGGAGGCAAGTATCCTACCCACTGAGCCCCTCCACCCCCTTGTCTAAAGGCCATTATGAAATTCCGATATGATGCCTGTGCACACTAATGAAACTATATGTTTTTGTTTGTTAGAAAGGGGTTGTTTATCTTGCTTGTGTTGCTTTTTCTGAAGCCATATATTGTAGTGTAAATGAGACCTCTGGCTTGTGAGGCAGCACTATAATGAAGAGAATAAGGTGCAGACTGAGTAAATGATGTATGCTATTCCTTGTAAATTTATTGTTATGGTAAATGGATGCATTTTGCTTTTGAATGTTGGATATACATAACATAATGTCTACAGGGAAATATTTGTTAATGGCTAACAGGACTTGAGTGATAAAAAAGTCAACAATGATTTTACCGAACCAAAACTTACTGAGCCGGCTGATTTCAGCTAAACGCTTATGTTTATCACTTGTCAACTGTGAATTGTGAGATATGATTATCATCTCACAATTGTTAAATTTGTTAAACTTAGGAAAGTTGTTGAAACTCACTGTCATTGACCAGGCCAAACTGTTTGCCCAGTGTAGCATGGTGAATGAACCCAGTTGCGGATTTATCACGAAAGAATCGCTAAAACACTGAGTCGACTGGACAGTTCTCTCTGCAGAGATTCCCACTGGGAACCCGCATTCTTAGCACACACTGTGTATAGAAACACTAGACAAGGAGCTGGAGAACTCAGGAGGAGGGCATGGGACTCAATGTTTGAGCACGGGTTGCTTACCACTTTCTTGTTTATATACTGTGTGACACGTTTCTCTCTGGCCCACCCAAACAGAAAACAGATACAGAGGCTAATGTTATTGGACTAAGTTAGCTAGAAAACTCTTGCATGGCTGAATGACAGGAAAGTGTGTTTTCTGTGGAAGAGAGAGCATTTATGTGGAATAGAGAGCACTTTAGTTACAAGAAGAATCAAGAGACATAATATTAATGCCAGCACAAGGCTTAGCAATTTATCATACAGTCCCAGACCTCATTAATTGTTTCTTGCAATAGAGATATGCTTTCACAAAAACAAAAACATTTCCATAAGACCATGCCATCAGTAGATGTAACACAATCATACAAACTGGACACCTTTTGATTATTGTTCCGTTGTGCTCACACCGATTAGAGAAGAAATTAGTCCAGCCTCACAATGTCTAAGGTACATAGAAATGCAGTTCTATGAAGTAACAGTAGCAGGGCTTAATATTTATTTTATATTTCAGTGCTGGGTTATTGCTAAGCTGTAAGTTAGAAGTTAGGCATTATGTTATTCCGTATGTTTGTGTGCCCCTACATTGGGTCTTGACCCTTCAGAAATCATTTGAGCATGATTGATGTGTATTTTCACAGCACCAGTGTGAGTCAGTGTTTGTGTAATGGCTGCACAGCCACAGAGCATGGTTTAGTAATCCATAAAATTACTGAATGATTTCTTAACCTTACATGTAATATTTTTGTATGTCAGGGTTTCCAGGCTTAGGACAAATGATTTCCATGGCTGTGTGCTGATGCAGTGGTATCTCGAAAATCTCATTTTTAATGCAAAAGTGTGACATTCACATTTTAGTACACATGCGCATCAGTACAACTGATGAACATATCTGTCACCACCAGACTCTTCAACAACTAAGATATAAACAAGAAGTAGTGAATGGACTGCTGGAAAGGTTCTGTTTTTTTTGCTTGCTCCAGGGAACAGGCCTTCAGACCGTGGCATTGCCGCTCGGCGAGAGGACATCACAGGGAAGCAGACACAGGCTAATAGCTAAAGGTTAATGCTAGCTCTCCAGCTATCACGTCCATCCTTCTAGCTAGTGTTTGCTACCTGTTTATCGCATCATATACCCCTGCCGGAATGCTTCCAATATGTATTCTTCTGAGGACTTTCTATCTAAGCTGACTGAGGGAGCCTTTGCCCATTTGTGCTGGTCCAACCTAATGGCCAAGTGGATCAGCTGGTCCAGTGGCATACCCTCATCTCTGTAATACCCTTCATTTGCATTTCGGGGTTCAGTTCCTTTCTAAACACTGCAACCAGGGCTGTCTCATTCCATCCCCTTTCAGCAGCCAAAATCTGAAAGTTTACGGAGTAGTCAACTACTGATTCCATCCCTTGTTTCAATTTGAAGGAGTCAGGCGCTGCTGGATCTCCCGTGGTTTGGGAAATCAAAGGCTGCCTTGAACTTGGACCTAAAGCCCAGTCAAGTGCTCTTCCTGTCAAGTGCTGAGTTAAGAAGGAGACTTTTTTTTGAAGTACAAATCACAGGCTAAAAGAAAGCTCCTGCAGGCAGCAGGACCCCTTAGCAGAGACCCAGCTTCTCCCATCGAGGCCGTACCCCTCCCAGTCCACCAAGTACTGAAGTACCCCGCGACACCTTTGAGAGCCTGTTGTGTGGCTGACCGGGCCTTAGTCCAGAGCCATTAACACCTGCGGACCAACTGTCTTCTGGTGTTCAAACACCGGAGGATGGAATCCGTAACATACCTCAGAAGGGCTGTGGCAGATGAGACTACTCAGCCCAGATGATGTAGCGGGCCCAGGAGCACTGACCATCTGCCGCAACGCATCTCAGAAAGTGCTCCAGCTGTTGGTTGGCCCACTCCATCTGACCTTTTGTCTGAGGGTGGTATCCAGAGAGAGGCTGCTAGATGAACCAATCAGATGGCAGAAGGCCTGCCAGAACTTGGCTGTGAACTGGGGCACCCTTTCTGAGATGATGTCCTTGGGGTACCCAAGTGGACTACATGCTTCAGATCTAATTCACCAGTGGTTTAGGCCGTGGGGAGTCCGGAAAGCACCACCAGGTGTCCTTTCCACTGGACTCTGACAGACCAGTGACAAAATCCAGTGTAATGTGCGACCAGGAACGATGAGGAACAGGGAGAGGTTGTAATTCAACTGGAGTTGGTTGATTGGGAGCCTTGACACCTGTGCACACTGCACACTGGACTTAGTTCTTGATATATTAGCCAAACGAGGGCCACCAAAAGGCTCTTTTGATCAAACTGAGAGAAACTGAATGTTTATGGCCAACAGTCCCCTACCCTGAATCGCTGCTGAGTGAGATTGAACTTTCTGGACAAGAGCTGCAAGGATGCAGTTTCTGATCTGGACCTTGCTGGGATAGGACAGCTCCTGTGCCCACAACAAATGACTTCTCTGGATTTGGATGAAGAAGGATGGGAGCTGAGAAGAGTCCAGATGAAAAGGTGTCAAAAATGGTTTGGGAAGAGTGGTCAGTGTTGCCGCAACTGAACTGAAGTCCCACATGAACCTCCAAAAGACGGTTTCAAAGCCCAAGAAACGTTGAAGCTGTTTAAGCATCTTGGGTAGGGGCCAATTACATACAGCCTCCAGTTTCTGGGAATCCATGGCCACACCTTTAGGGTTATGAAAAATCCAAGAATGTTGTGGAACACTGGTGGAATGCGCATTTTTCCAACTTACAGTAAAGTTGGTGGGCCACCAATCTCTGTAACCTCTGTAACTTTATTCATAGGGTTTAATGTGTTCCTCTGTGTTCTTGAAGTACAGTATATCATCAAGATATACAAAGGCCCACCAGCCTAACATGTCCCTCATTATGCCATTGATAAACTGCTGGAACACCGACAGACTGTTACACAATCCAACTGCCATTACCAGCATCTCATAATGTCAAGTTGGAGTAATAATAGCCGTCTTCCATTCATCGCCCTCCCCTATGCGCACTAAGTTATATGCACTCTAAAGGTCCAACTTTGTTAAAATATTGGCACCAGAGAGGGCGTCCAGGGCGGTGTTAGTGAGTGGAAGAGGGTGCCTATTCTTTACTGTTATGCGATTAAACCACCGATAATTGACACAAGGGATGGAGACACCCATCTTTTTTCTGCACCCATCTGATGCAGGCCCTCAGGGGTGTACTCTTCCATTGCCTGTTTTTCCATCTTGGAGAGTGAAAAAAGTTTGCTCCGGGGCAGTACTGTGTCTTGCAGAAGGTCAATAGCCAAGTCAAATGGCTTGGCATTCTGGCCTTCATCTGGAGATACAGCTTCTGACAGGATGGATAGAAATCGCCAAAAGACCAGGTCGGACCCACCACTTATCTGGTCTGTCCGTTTCCCAGTGGTGTACGGACAGACCAGACCAGGGAGGCGCATTAGGCACAAAGACCCCCACGGTAATGTCTGTCTATCTCCTACTGAGACAGAGAGGCACACCCTAACTGTATGGGTTCCCCACCGGCGCCCGGCGCCGGAGTGGTCGACAGACGGAAGTGGAGAACTGACTACCACGGAATCAGAGAAGTTGGAGGTAGCAGCAGATGGTGTCCAAATCTGTAGAGCAGCCACAGGGGTGATACAAGGGGTTGGCCTTGTGCGAGTTCTAAATTCAGCTGCATACTGGCTCACAGATCTCTCTCTCTGGCGTAGGTAGTAGAGCTTCGAATCAGTTTCCACCTCACTGTCACGGTGTTGAAATGTGGCCTTTAGGTGGCGACTGAACTCTGGATATGAATGAGTGATATCCGATTGCGAACTTTGAAGGGGATATTTTACTAATCGATGGCAATTTACTTGGCATAATTATATGTAAAAATCTTAAACAATTAAGTTTAAACTTATGTCTGACCAATGTCAGTACAATACAGTTCAAGCTCAGCAAACTGTCTTTTGGAGTCCTGGAAAAGGAGGAAAGTGGAAAGTCCCCAAAGGCCTCTGTTAGAAGAAAATGGCTTGTTATATGAACTATGTTGAATAACGTATTGTGTAAAATGACCCAGGACATGCAGGTGTCCGGACTGGAAGTAAAGATGGAACAATGCTTCACTGAGTAAGATGGCCTTCAAGGCTAGACTGGGTATGCAGATGTCCAGGCTAGAGATGCCAAAAGGTTTGGGTCAAGCAAATTTGGTAATACAGGTTTTGAAAGGGCAGACTGAGGTGTCACTCAATATTAATAAAAAGATATCTAAACTTGGAATTACTGGGTTGAAACACATAGGTGGGAATAAGCAAATTATGTGATAGTGTTATAGGTAGAATCAAAGAATGACGAAGCTAAACTGATAAGATGATTAAACTTTATTGGTGAAAAATCAATCAGTGGGATGTATTAGAAAAATGGGTGTTGAATTCTGAGGCTTATTAAGAAGTATGTACAGAGTCCTGGTCAGGAGCGAGCGAGCATCAAGACTGGAGGCAGTTCCAGTGGGCCACTGCTGTAACCTTTGAATAAATCAGCTATGCCGTATCTTCCTGACTCCATTTGATTCCAGTTTTTATTCCAATTCTCCATGACACCTTAACCCTAAACGTACCGGAAATGTTGTAACCTTCTGAGCACCAGGTGGCAGCTGGTGGCCTAGTGGTTAAGGCATTCGCCCTGTGATCAGAAAGTCCAGGTTCGATTCCCAGGACCGCTA
>JBBJLR010000160.1:12664059-12674767 GCA_037577145.1 Brachypetersius gabonensis | reverse complement strand
TCTGTTGTTTACTGATGGCCGCATGAAGTTCGTTCATAGCAAGCTTGGCATCAGCATCGGGAGGAATGTAAGCAGCGGTAATAATGGTGAATGTAAACTCCCGTGGCAGATAAAACGGTCTGCACTTAACCATGAGAAACTCTAGGTTAGCTGAGCAGATGGGTACTGGTCCTGGTTTCCGGTGGTCTCTGACTGAGATCTTGACAGGACCGCCTCCTCTAGGGCGCAACTCCGGGACACTGAAGAAAAGCTTCCAACCCTTCATGCAGTATGAAGGGGGGAAGTCCAAGAAAACCTTCCGAACCCCCATCCACGGCGGGTGTGGCGGAGGAGGAGCTGGCAGACTAACCCTAACCTATCTGGGAGGTGGACCTGGACGGGCTGGGTAACCGGCAACAAGGCAGGAACAGAAGCCTGATCAGGGTCCGGGCTTGGCATCTGGACGGGCGGCACAACGTCCAGCACGAGGAACTTGTAGCACTGACCGAACAACGTGGGGTTTGTAACAGGGCCAGCAGTAGAGTCCGAGTCAGTAGTCGGGTCGCCCGGTCCAGTGACGAAGCAGGAGGAGTTGGATCGCCCGGTTCGGAAACCGGCGGCTGGTCATCTGGGCTGACTAGAGCGGCGGCGAAGTCATCTGGGCTGACTAGAGCGGCGGCGAAGTCATCTGGGCCGACTATAGCGGCGGCGAAGTCATCAGGGCCGACTAGAGCGGCATCAGGGTCGGCTGGAAGGCCGGTGGGTCCGACTGAGAAGCAGGCTGGAATATCAGTGAGGCAGACTGGAGCATCCGTGAAGCTAGCTGGAGTGCTTGTGAGTCCGGTCGAAGGGTTAATGAGGTTGGCTGGATCGTGCGTGATGCAGGCTGGACTGTTAGTGAGGTCGGCTGGATTGTTAGTGAGGCCGGCTGGCGCATCCGAGATGCCTATTGGAGGGACTGGGAAGGCCGGCTGGAGGCTCCGTGAAGCCGGTTGAAGCTTTTATGCCGCCGATCGAAGCGTCAGAGAAAATGGCTGGATTGACCGTGAGGCCGACTGGGTCGTTAGTGAGGCCGGCTGGATCATCCATGACACCGGCTGGAGCTTTTGTGGGGCTGGCTGGAGCAACTGAGAGGCCGGTGGAACGTTCGTGAGACCGGCTGGAGTAAAGGGGAAGCCGGTGGGAGCATCCGGCTTCCCCGGTTGAAGCTTTTGTGAGGCCGGTCTGAGTAGCAGGGAGGCTGTCTGGAGCGATTGAGAGGCCGGCTGGAACATTCGTGAAACCGGCTGGAGTGAAGGGGAAGCCGGCGGGAGCATCTGGAAAGCCGGCTGAAGAATGTTGAAATTGATGCCACATTGAAAAGGCTGTCTTTTGGTATTGGACCCACCTGTACACAATGAGACCATTACATGGAAAACACAAAATGAGGTGTGTCTATCACCCCAATACAATTGCCTCCCTATCCCAAAAATGTCTGAAGTGAAACAAACACCGAATGTGTGACATCCACTAATTCTCTCACAATATCCCAAAATTATTGTGAGTAGTATACTTCACAAAGCACCAGAAAAGGAGGCAAAAAAGCGCTGGAGAGTTCTAAAGTGGCCAGCAATGAACCCAGATCTAAGTCCCATTGAACACCTGTGGAGATCTTAATGTTGCTGTTGGGAAAAGGAGCCCTTCCAATAGGAGAGAACTTGAGCAGTTTGCAAAGGAAGAGTGGTCCAAAATTCCACGTGAGAGGTGGAAGAAGCATATTGAGGGTTACAGGAAGCAACTGATTTCAGTAATTTTTTTCTAAAGGGTGTGCAACCAAATGTTAAGTTAAGGGTGCTAATAATTTTGCCCAGCCCATTTTTGGAATTTTGTGACATTATGTCAAATTTGCTTTTTTTTCCTCCTGTTTTTGTTTTGTTCCAATACACACAAAGAGACTAAATATGTGTATTGCAAAACATGTGTTAATGCAATACATTTCTGTGAGAAATACTTGATTTTCTGGAAAAATTTCAGGGGTGCCAACAATTTAGGCCATGACTGTGCATGGTATGATATGCATTGAAAAGCTTTTTGCGATGCCCAACCTTAAAACAGTTTTAAAAGAAGAACAAAACAGTACAAATAAGAATGGTAGAAACAGTATGCCGGTAGGATAAAGTGCAGGTGCATTACCAACAAGACATACATGAATGTATGATATACATATAAGAAACAGTCAGGACCGGGAGCAACATTTCCAGGACCACAAAGATGAACACCGGAACAGCCCTCTGTTTTCATTCTGCTGACCCACTACTGTGCACAATGCACAGCTCGAGCCACATCAACAACATGATCACCCCTGTGCTGAGCATTAGTGTCTCCTCGGTGGGGATTGCTTGGAGCATCAAATTCCTTGGTGTTCACATAATGGAGAATCTCAAGTGGACCCTCAACACCAGCTTTGTCACCAAGAAAGCCCAGTAGTGTCTCCACTTCCTGCAGAGCATACCTTCCACCCGCAATCCTCACCATGTTCTACAGAGGGACCACAATGAGCTGTTTCCGTATCATAGCCTGGGAATTACACACCCTACAATGGATTGTGAGGACAACCGAGCAGACAATTGGGCTCTCTATGCCCTCTGTCACAGACATTTACACACACACTGCATCCGCAAAGCAACCAGCATTGTGGGTGACCCCATTCACCCCTCCCCCCTCACATCTAGCGAAAGGTGCCATAGCACACCTGCCCCAACTGCCAGATTGGGGAACACTTTCTTCTGTCAGGAACAGAAACTAAAAACTGAATCTGGTTTTGTCCTGTCTTGTTTAATTGCATTGTTGCGCTTGTGTTTCTTGCACACCTTTGTGTCCTGTTTGCACTTGTAGTGTTCTGTTGTATTCTACTCTTGTGTTGCACCTTTGTCCTGTATTTTAGGAAATGGGAAAGAAGATTTATTATTACTGAGAGTTACAATCAGTTTTAATTATAATTGTATTTCAGGCACAGGAGTAGCTGTTTTGGCAAGTGGTTTTATTCAGTATCATCAATAAGCTGATTATATTCATTAGGTTCATGGGGCTAATATTAGATGAAGAAGAATGTCGACTCTGGTTAAATCGTACAATTGTAAAATTAATTTAATAAGTTTAGGGCATTGCTGATGATGTGGCTTTGATATGGCAAGACCTGGAGGCTCGGATCAGATGTTAGCAACGGAGATTGTAGAAACCCAGTTTATTTACAAAATGAATAAACAACAGCCAGTCTTTTGGAGTTCATCATATATCTTTCAGCTACATAATGATGTCCTAATTTTTATATTTTTGTAAAGAGAGTAATATTTTGATGCATTATTTGTTTCTACAGTGTATATTTTAGGGTATATTGGAGCTGCTACTATCAGTCAAATTACTAATTGTTTTTTCACAATTTTGTATTTTTTTCATAAACCTGATTTAACTAATGAACAACAAACTATCCAAAGTCCTTCAGGTGTAGGCTATTACACTATTTGACGGTATCCGGGATTGATCCAATATGTATCCAATTAAAAGGAAATTATACATGCAGAGCTTCTATACTTCCACACAAAGAGAGACTGCGCTGTACTGAGGAACTTACTTCCCGACCTGAACTGTCTTAAACTCTGCCTCCCTCTGCTGCTGTGTTGTATAAAAAACCCAAAAGTGGTTTGTCCTGAACCCATTTCTGTCTATATTCTTGTATTTCTTTTAATTTACATTTTCTGTACATTCTTTACTGTGCCATTTTCCCCCTCGTTGTGTCTTGCTTCATGTGTCTTTCCTCCTTTTTTCTGCCCATGTTTCGTTCCAAGGGAGGCTGACAGGCTGACAGCAAGCTCTGGAGAAAGCTAGCAGTATAAGGGAACAGAAACTTACATAGAGATTTGTCATTTGTCATTGTTTTTGCTTTACTGCATGGCCAATTTCCAAAGATCAAAGTTATATCTTAAATGTTTCTAGAAATTTGGTTTTCCCCGGAATATGCAAGTTCACACTAAAATCCTTATACAAATGCAGAGTGCAAGGCTCTAGAGGTTGGTCACTGATTAATTTTTCGTAAACGTGATAGCTAAATCAAACAGTTTTTAAAGCATTGTTGTAAGTATTTATTAATTTATGAAAATATTTTACAGTTTTTGCAGACATTCTTATCTAAAAATGTTCAGAAAAAGGATGTGAGCACAGAAAAATGAAATGCATTGGAATCATCCAGTAACTGACAGTGTGGTTTTGCATAAACTGAACTATATGAGTGTGTCACATGCAGCATTTCATTCATTTACTTTCGGAGTTCTCAGTCAGCATTTAAGCTAGTAATTTTTCCAACATTTATGTTGTGCCACTTATTTCATTAAATGCTCTGTCACATGGCCTCCTTGTTACTTGACTGAAATAAGCATCTACTATAAAAGCAATATTTTATAGTAGACAAACAAACTGCTATGCGTAACTTTGTTAATTGCACAAATATGATTACTGAAATAGTCATAATGTAATCTAACTGAAGATTTGTTTTTTTCTCTGCTTGCAGCACGAGAGGAAAATGTTGCAACATTTCGAGGCTCTGAGTATTTCTGCTATGACCTGTCACAGAACCCTATTCAGAGCAGCAGCGATGAGATCACACTATCCTTCAAGACCTGGCAGCGCAACGGACTCATTCTCCACACAGGAAAATCGGCTGACTATGTCAACTTGGCACTTAAGGATGGTGCAGTTTCGTTGGTCATTAACCTGGGCTCAGGCGCCTTCGAGGCAATTGTGGAGCCTGTGAATGGAAAATTCAATGACAATGCTTGGCATGACATCAGAGTGACACGCAATTTGAGACAGGTAATGTGATGTCACTTAATCCCAGGTTAAAACTTGAGCTAGCCTAGTTTAAACAACAGGACAAATTTGCTGATGTTGAATTAGATATGGTAAAATAACAGCCATTGTGGCAAACCAGCATATAATTGTAATTTTCTGATTAATTCTGTCTGATATATTTTCTGATATATTAATTTCTCAAGGCTTAGTTTCCCATTCTCTATGAGCAAAAATTGATTTCAAAATAATCATGTAAGTCGTTACTGTACTTACTGTCTGGGAGGGCAGGATGGCCTTCATTCATTTCTCTTTTCTTACAAAGGCCAATATGAGGCTCTGTTTGCTTGAGTTGGTGTGCTGAGCATGTTTTTTTTAAACTACAACAACTGCAATTCAGGAGCAAAGATAATACATACAGGTTTACAAAATATGATTATTTCCAGTTGTAGCAAATTTCTGTAACAATGAATTCTTATAGTCCTTATTACAAAAACACACACATAGCAACTGTAAAAACAAGTAAAACAATAATGTACAATGTAATAATCATCCATGAGAACTGATTTTTCTGGATTAGCAATCGCAGACTTTATGGAAACCCGAACAGCATCTGCACACAATCTAATTTTTGAATGTGACACTTCTTGAACAGACTGGTTGTGGGATGCTGTCTCTGTCTCAAAGTACATATTTTCTTTTAAGTCCTCTCACAGAGACAAGCGTTTCTTCAAAGCTTTCATTTCTAACTTTAAACTGACCTCCGCCCTGTCAGCAGTTTAGTTATTGGTGTTTTCAACATTAGCCTTGCTTCATCAATCATTTCAAAGTTGTAGGCTACGTTCTTAGCAAAAGAGGTTCTATATAGTACCAATATTGTTATTTGAATTGAAATGATAGTGGAACCCTTTTTGGTGCTGTATGAGACCATTTTTGGAAAGGTTCTTTAAAGAATTGTATACAACATGTTTTCCTTCTACGCTAATGAGGATTAAGCGGTTACAGAGTTCTTTCTTACAGAAGACTATAGGCAATAATTTATACATTCACATTTATACATTCAGTATTTAATACTCTTCCATGTTATGCTAGCTTAGTATTAGTCAATGTTAAAGTTAGTCTGTTGAACTAAACTTTATTGCTATCTCAGCTGTGTTCATGTATACAGTGAGATGAGATGCTGTGTTTCCAGATTTTAAATTGTGCAAAAAGACGCATAAAATACATATAAATTAAATATACATATAAATGATAAATTGTACCTGCAAAATGTGATCGAGTGGTTGCTATAAAACCAGTGTTTGGAGACCCAAACATTAGTTTTATGTGCATGAAAAGTCTGAGTGAGAAAAAAAAATGTCTTCTCCCACCATTGAATTCCTCATGAGCTTGGTCAAGAAGTGGTGCATTTTTGAAAAAAAAAAAATGCACCCAACACAAACTCAAACACCAAATCTAGAGTCCAGAGTCCAGGAGGTAGGAATTTGTCTGCTTTCACTAAGGCATTTGTGGATAAGGACACCTGATTGCATAGCACCATTCACCATTCATTAAATCTCAAACAAATAGTGAGACGTGTCTTTTATATTACTACCCTGCAGAGATGGGGACTCAAGTCTGAGACTCAGACTCGAGGTGCATTTAAGTCGCACAAAGCACAGACTTGTGACTTGACTTTAGACTTCCTTCAGCGACTCGAGACTGGACTCGGTGCTGCGACTCGTGAGTCATAAACTCGTAAATCATCTTCATTTCATGGAAATATTTATTTATATCTGTCACTCTTTCCAAGGACCAGAAAACCGTTCACCTCGCCCCGGTGTCCCATTACTTTTGTCCGAGGTGAGCGGTTTTCAACTAATAACAGTTTTCGAGGGGTCGTTGGAAAGGGGTCACGGAGCCCCATCTAACTGTGGAGTTTCACATTTAAAGTGGAGATATATTTTTCATATTTAATATTTAGATTAAGATCATTTAAGGCAAATCCCCCATGTTGGTGAGAGCAGATCACAGCATGCAGCCCCACCCCCTGCTAAGGAACAGGCAATCCTAATCACGGGGCGTGGCCAATTAGAATATCGTCTAAACATTTAGAGCTCAACATTTACAGCTCAAACTTCCACATTTAGAGTCGTGTCTGTAAACATTGCCTCTCAGACTTGAGACTTGACTTGGACTTGGTAAAAATCACTTGTGAACATCTGCTACCCTGAGCTTTAGTGTCTTGAAGTCCATTTAATAAGTCTGTTATGTGTCTTGCTCTGTGCTTTATTCTCTACGTTTCTGTTTCTGCACTTTTTTTCCCTTTCTGGCATCCATACTCATGACGTCACTGACTCTCTCTCCGACCCACATTTTAAAGAGGGCTTGACCATCTTCTATCTGTACCCATATAATACAGAGATGACTCAACCACAAAAAAATGTTTAAAACATTTTTAAAACTTACCCCTTGATCATCTGATGAACTAGCTGTGTACAATTCTGCACAAGCTTGGACAAGAAGAAAAAGAATAATATAAACTGTATGCATTTTCACTCTAAAATGTGAAGTCTGATTGTGTGATGGATCAAACTAGTGTTTGGAGACACTCAAACATTGATTTTATGGGGAAAAATAGTTTGTGCTTTAGCATTGCACCACAGTTGCGTGGGAATTTGCCTGCTCTCACCATGACATTATTGGGTAAGGTCAGCTCAACATGTAAAAGCATTCAGTAGCTGAATATTTAAACCAGTGTGTTTGCTGACACCATGAAACTAATGAAAATAAAACTAAAAGAGAAAAATACTGTGATTAGAAGTAAAATAAATTTAGTACAAAGGTAATTTTAAAATGCAACATTTTTACAAATGTTCCATCAGCATTCATGTAGAAAGCAAACAGGATATTAGAATGTAATGTACTTTGGAGCAAATATACTGTATTTACTTCATTTATAGAATCAAAACATGTGCTTGTCCACATGGTTTACAATGCAGTGGGCTTACTGCTTAAAAAACAGCTACAGCTAGATAGTGTGTACTGTATGTTTCATGCAGGGGGATTCAGGAATGAAATGTAGGGTATGACGCTTGATTTTGTTTGTCTGACCTAAAACCTTGCTGTCAAATGAGGCAGAAGTTGATGGGTAAAGTTTCTGTGCCACTACTTTTTTGAGGTTAGCAAAAGTAATAGCAGATGTCAGCTGATTGACTAATAGACCTCTTGTATACCATTCTCCTACTCGTTCTCTTCCTGTCTGTATTTCTTCTTCTGTCCTTGGGACAACAAAACTTGTTAGACTAACACTAACCATTCATGGGATCATTATTATTACTAACCAATTTCTAACCAAATTAATGTACTAACACCCTAATTCTTCATCATTGTTTTTTTTTTCTTTTAATTTCTTCCATTTATTAACAATGTTCTGTTCACTATTGTTTCGATTTCCTTTTCCCCCTTTTCCTCAAAGCACTCAGGCATTGGACACGCTATGGTAAACAAACTACATTGTCTGGTAGATATCATTTTATTGTCCTCTTTTGGGTTTGCCGTGTGTCCCTCTCCCTTTTTTAATTTCTTTCTTTGAATTTCAGTGTAGGTTTGTATTACCAGGAATTTTCACTTTTTGACTCCCGCTTCTTTATCCTGGATCTGTTATCCTTCTTATTTACTTGACTGGCTCACATTCTGTAGTATAATTTTCTGCAGTCTTCTCACATTAAAAACACATTCACACATGCGTATTGCAGAGGCTGGTCAAGTTTTTTTTTTTATTTCTCTCCAAGCCTCATTTTTTGGAAGATTGTCAGCAATAACTGACAGAGGTTTTCCAAAACATTGATGATAGAGTATTCCATAATGCGAGATATATTTTCCAAAAAGAAAACCCAAACACACCAACAAAGTCTCAGTTTGGGAGCTCTGGCAGTTGATTAAATTACACTTCGCATGGCATGCCCACATACGTGCACCTGCCTTATCTCATTCATGTCATCATGCTATGAAAACTCATAAGCACCTCCCCAACACTTGGTCACTCCACTCCCCTCTTTTGTTTTTATGTTCTGCATGCATTTGTGTTTTGTGTCATTCCTATGACGCAGCCATGCTTTACTTCTGCATGGCTGTTCCCTGTATAAGTTTTTGTGGCTTAGTTTAACCCGTACCATTTTACTGCCCATTTACTGTCTCTTATTCATTTTGATTTGATTGAAAAAATATACAGAGTGGATGTCTGAGTGAATGACACTTTCCTTCACAATGCATGTCAGCGTGTGTGTTTGTGAGAGAGAGTTTGATATGTAGTAAACTCCCTGAAAACCACAAGTACAAACAATCTGTCCTTGCTTTTAACATTTACTAACCCCAGTAACCAGTAGTTCTCCCAACGTGATATAACTCATTTTATTACCTGCATCAAAGACAAAGAAAATATGCATTTGCAGTATTTTCTTTATCTGTCCTATGAACCTTTGATGAGGAATCCTAAAATGAAAAGAGAAAAAAACAAGAAAATGCTGCCTTATTCAATTTCAGCAGTCCAAGAGAGAAAGTTATCCAAAGTTCAGGGTCTTTCAAATCAAACCAGCAAATAATAGTTGTAAAACAATAAAAAAAGAGATCGCTTATGTGAGTTAAATTGTGGGTTCAGAGAATTGCTGATTATTCGGTTGTCCATAATATCATTATCAAACAGGTGACCATCTCGGTGGATGGCATCCTCACCACCACAGGCTACACCCAGGAGGACTACACCATGTTGGGCTCGGATGACTTCTTCTATGTTGGGGGAAGTCCCAGCACTGCTGATCTGCCTGGATCTCCAGTCAGCAATAACTTCATGGGCTGCTTAAAAGAGGTCAGTGTGCTAGAAATGAATATTTTGTTTTGATTTTATTTCTGCTGCAATTTATTGTCACACATGCACCCCCTGCCACCCCCAAACACCCCTCCCACCACACACACATACATATGCACACACAAACACTATGAAAAAACAAAATACAAAAAATGAAAGTACAAACTGGGTTCTTTAGTGCAATTAGGTTTGGTTATTTAAAGAACCTTTCAATGGATGGGTCTTTGAACCTAATGTTCTTTAACCATCCTGCTGTTGTACTGCATGTTGTCTTGTCTTGTGTCTGTCATATCAGAATTTGCTTTGGATCTTCTACACAGATCAGTTTGTAGCCTAAACAACATTCAAAAAATACAACTATTTGGCTTTATTTTGAGACACAAAAATGAAAACTGAAAAAACAATCCTTTAGAGTCTAATAGCAGGGCCAGTCAAATGAAAGATCAACACAATAGGCAGTACACACATGGGATGACTCCAAACATAGCATTAGCCTTTACTTGTAGGTTATTCTGGATAAAAGTGTATGCTGTATATTAGCACTTTTAGTAGGCCACGAAGAATATATTAAACTAATAATGATGTATAATTTTTCCTTCATTCATAATGTTCATTTTAGTTCAAAACAAATTTAAATGCATCAAATAAATTAACTGCATTTAGTTGTGTTTGCATATATTTTGAATGCATATCTGTCTATGTCTGTGTAGGAGAGACCAATTTTGCTCTTTTACAGTCTTAGCCACAGACAGCTGTGACATTGCAAAGATCATGATGTCACCTAGAAAGGATTTTAGTGGTTTTTAATAAGTTCTCACTGATATTTCACAACCTACTTCATAGTCTTCCACCAACTACAGAGTAATCCATAAATACCAATCAGTGTCACAGTAACTAATAATTATTGGATAAAGAAGATCTATGCTCTGTCTATAAACTGACATCCATCCAATACAGAACGTTTGCTAATGGTGAGAGCCAACTTTCAAATTCAAATTCGACTGACCGTGTGTGTGTGTGTGTGTGTGTGTGTGTGTGTGTGTGTGTGTGTGTGTGTGTGTG
>JBBJLR010000160.1:12650916-12660940 GCA_037577145.1 Brachypetersius gabonensis | reverse complement strand
CTGCTAAGCTAGCTCAATATAGCTCGTTCTTGCTAACTACTGCATTAGAGTTTCCCAAATTACATCTGCACATAGTTACATATTAGTAAAAATAACTAGTTGGTTGTTTTGGCTCTATATTGATAATTGGAGGAATAGTTAACTAGTAAAGTTTACATTTCAAAACGAAACCGCCCACGGGCCGCTAGAGGGCGCTTCTGCACAAAAGGGTTAAACCACATCAAATGTGTTTCCTGTTTTCTGTACCTCAAGGGGAAAGCTCAGTTGGATGCCTATGCTTGGTTGGATGCTAACACATTCCAAAATAAAAGTACACATACTACTCTCAGAGTGTGAATGTGAGAATGTGTCACGGAGGAGACAACAATGACTGAGGAGACAACAATGAAGTAAGCCCACGTGTAGCATGGTGGAAAGCCCAAATATGGACACACACGAGTGAGCAGTTAAGCCACACTGTTTGTTCTGAGAACGCTCCTGACAAGGACTAGAGATTTCCACCAGGAAACCTGCATTTTCACACTCACACAACAGGTGTAGTGATGGTTCCAAGGAAACAGAGTACTCACGGTAGTTGAAAGAGATCTCGAGTTGAGATGGGCCGACATTAGGTTAATGTCTGGTGCAGAGGAAACCCTGTTTCCTGGTTATATACATAAATGAGTCAATTCCGGTGCCTGAGGACGTTTCCTTGGGAGGAGAGAGTAGAGAAAAAGTAGTAGGGAGTGATGACAATCAGGGTGGATCCGGAGGTAGGTAGGCAGCTGGAGCCGGAGGGTGACAGGGTTGATGTGGTGGATGATCGGGTAGGGGCCGATGAAACGGGGTGTGAGCTTCTTGCTATACATGTGAAGGTTAATGATCCTGGTGGAGAGGTAAACCCTGTCACCGACAGTGCATCAACTTTGGTGTTCTTGGATCCCAGACGTTAGGACAGGTGGAAATTGAACTGCTCAAAGAAGAGCACCCACCACGCCTGCCTGGGCTTCAGTTGCTTGGCTTGGTGAAGGGTGAGGAGGTTCTGATGATCGGTCCAGACGGTGAATGGGTCACTGCTGCCCTGGAGCCAGTGATGCCATTCCTCTAGGGCCAACTTGATCCATAATGCTGCTGTGTGGGTTTGAATTTCCTAGAGATGATGCAACATGGGTGAAGCCTCTATTCTGGACCATGCTGCGAGAGGACAGCCACTACGCCCACATCAGCGGTGTCCACCTTGACAACAAAAGCCTTGGCTGGATCCGGGTGAAAGAGAATGGGAGCATTGGTGAATTGTTGGCAAAGTGCTTTGAAGGCTTGGATAGCTTCAGGATGGAGATGGAAGGGTTAACAAGAGGGTTAGTTGTGGGAAGTCAGAGGTGCTACAGTGCAACTGAAGCCCTGGATAATCTGCGATAGAAATTGACGAACCCCAGAAAACATTGCAGCTGTTTAAGTGTTGTTGGTAGGGGCCATGAGTGCACAGCCTCCAGCTTCTGGGGATCCATGGCGCCACCCTGGGAGGAGATGACAAACCCAAGGAACATGGTGGTGTGCTGGTGGAACACACATTTCTCCAACTTACAGTATAACTAGTGGGCCAGCAACCTCTTAAGGACTGCCCGGACATGCTGGGTGTGTTCGCAAAGCACCATCTATCCTGCATGTTAGCTACAGCTACACAATCCGAATGGCATTACAAGGGTTTCGTAGGGAATGGTGGGGGTAATGAACACCATCTTCCACACATTGCCCTCTCTGATGTGGACCAGATTGTAGGCACTCCGTAGATCCAGTTTGGTGAAGTAAGTGGCACCAGAGAGGGCATCCAGGGCGGTGTTGGTGAGCAGGAGTGGATGACGGTTTTGATGGTGAAATGATTAAGCCCACGATAATCGACGCAGGGACGGAGACTTCCGTCTTTTTCTTCACAAAGAAGAAGAGTGTTCCATTTCGAAGACCCTCAACAATGTACTTGTCCATGCCTTCTGTTCCCCTGCTGAGAGAGAGTACAGATGGCCACGGGCAATCCCCAGCTGGGAAGCAAAAGCCTGATCCATTAAATTCCCAGCCGCACCCAAGTCCACAAATGCGGAGGTCACTATCTATTGGTGGCCCAACTGGAGACTTACCTGGAGCAGGCAAGAAACTGAGGGGGGAAAGCAGGACGTGGCTGCCAGCGGACCAGGTGAGCTCTCCCTCTTCACCTGGTCTGAACGTTTTTCAGGCGGAGAGGGCAGATAGCTTGGTGATGATCAGGAGCACAGTGAGCACAGAGGCTGCCACAGTACCGGTGTGCCTTCTCTAAGGCTGACAGGAAGGTGCATCATATCTGCATGGGTGGAGACAGGGGAGATGCAGTGGAGGACGTGGCTAATGGGTGGTCGACAGCACTGAGCCTGTAGAAAGCTGGGGCATCGATGGTGGAGTGAGCAGTGGTGGAGTGAGAAAGTGACCTGGTGAGACGCCCCAGACGTTGGTCCACCCGCATGGCGAGCTGAACCATCCCCTCTAGGGCTTCAGACAGCTCCCACTCCGCCAACTCGCCTTTGTGGGATGACAGCCCCTCGTGGAAGGCAGTGCGAAGCGTGCCATCACTCCACTCCGTCTGGACTGCCAGGGTTCTGGCAGTGTATTTGCTCACACTGTAATCTCCCTGTCTCAGGTGGTACAGTCATGAATCGACCTCCACCTCACTCTCCGGGTGTTGGAAGGCAGCTTTGAGTTTGCTGGTGAAATCTGGATAGGAAATCCAGATCGGACCTCTGGCCCACTCTGCTGCCTTCCAAAAATGAGGGACAGGTTAGTTAGAAAATCCTCACACCCATCCGTACCATTCCATTTATCTGGCAGGGAGATTTTTCACATATGGGATGGAGGGCTACGGGCTAAGTAGGACAACTGCTCAACAGACAGGTCATCGCACAGTGAGTGACTGCCTCTGCATGGTGATTCACAGCCTCCGCACGAAGACCTGCCTTCTTGTGTTTCAGGTTTACGATTTCCACTGCCTTCTGGTTAATCACCTCCCAAAGACAGGCAATGCCCGCTGGGCTTACATCGGGACCAGACATTCTGTCATGGAGGAGACAACAATGACTGATAGTAAGCCCACGTGTAGTGTGGTGGTTTTCCTATCTCCCAAGGTCCAAGATCTTTTGTGGATCATGCCATCGAATTTCGCACACTGGTGGCTCAGATTGAGTGGTCCTGTATTGCACTTACCACTGCATTCTATCAGGGGCTAAAGGATTTCATGAAAGATGAATTAGTAAACAGAGACTGGGGAACTAATTGCAGCAAAATCAACGAACTACATCAAGAAAGACACTGAGAATCTCAGAAGCCAGGATGAATCATCATTACCCAGAAGAGGAACCCATACAGATCTGCAGATTCTGACCTCAGGAAATAGAGAGGAGGAGGATCTAGGGACTTTGTCTCTACTGTGGGGAAAAGGGAATCTACAGAATAGAGTATCCCAAACACCCAGACTGACCAACCAAGACAGGTTCTCACCTCATGAACGGGACTACCCGATGAGCCCAAGAGTCTCCTGCTGTGACATACCCACTCTTCTATTGTGGTCCAATGACCCAGCAATCAGCTCAAAATTCAAGCCCTGGTGGATTGTAGGGCAGCAGTCAACCTGCTAGACAACATGCTAAACTTTAGTCCAACAACACAGAATTCCCCATCACCACTGTGAACACCTATGCCCAGTTCAAGCTCTGGATGTACAACCACTGGGATCTGGACTGCTCAAATCCAAAACTGACCCACTGACCCTGTGTGTCCAAGGTAACCACCAATAATTATGTGAGTTTCACCTCCTGGACACCTGCTCTTCTTCGAAATTCCCCCTCTTTTGACATCTTGAAACAGAAATTCACCATAGCCACCATTGTTATTTACCCTGATCCACGGTTACCTTTCATTGTAGATGTGGATGCTTCCAATGCACTAAAACTCTGTAAAGAGCCACAGGCAGCAACATCATATGAATGTGAATATTATAATGTTTACTCTCATAGCTAAATACTATCTGTTCCTTATTTTTCTGCAGCAGGTTTTCTTCACAACTATGCTTAACATGTGCTCAGAAGATGCTGACCTGAACATCTGTCACGGTTTGGCAGCTTCAGCTGTTGTTGTGGTTTCACACCTGTACCTAGCTGTTGTTAGGTACAGGTGCCAGGTTAGTGTTCAACGTTCCGAAGTTCACTCACACCACACCTTTACTAAGGAACCTTCACTGGCTCCCTGTGGTGGAATGAACTCCCTCTTCCAATCAGATCGGAGGGGTCCCTTGCTGACTTCAGACGTGGCCTGAAGACCCACCTCTTCAAGGAGCACCTCGGCAACTAACTAAGTCCCTATTCTACTGCTTACATTAAAAAAAACTTCCTTTCCCTTGACTTCTCTATGGCTTATGTTGTTCTCTATGGCTTATGTATTGTTTGGTAGGTGTTGGCTAATTATTATTTGACAGATGTTGTATAGATGCACCGAATGTGCAGTATTTCGCTTAAATAGTTGACGTGGATGTAAGCTGTTTTTCAGGTAGAAAACAGTTGTGGACTACTTAAGCACTAATGTACATCGCTCTGGATAAGAGCGTCAGCTAAATGCCGTAAATGTAAATGTAAATGTTGTCTAGTCCTATGACCTTTTAGTGAGCGGCAGCACCTTTTCTTATGCAAATAAAAATAAATGTGATAGACTATATTTCAGACACTATGAGTGAGGAACATAAAAATAAGAGCACAGCAAAACATGATATATAAATAGGATAAAATACTACGAAGAAGGTTAACTAATACATTTTCCCTCACACCCCCAAGAACTCATCCCACGACGACCCTGGTTCCACATGACACTGGATTTTGTTTCTTAATTGGAGAAATATGTTACTATTTGAACAACCACACTACCTGAACATGTTATTTACTGTTGGCTAAATTGGCCAAAAATCGGTAGATACGGGCCCGAGGAATGGTCCTGGGTCCAACGTTGGGACATACTGGACCACTTGCTGTTGCAGGATTTCTATGATTGCCGATCAACTTTAAACCGGAAGTAGCCATCAATCTTTGTTCACTCATGTACTCCCTCCCATGTGCTTTTTACAGGATTGTAATGATTGTAGTGAACTGGACTTGTGTCGTTGTCACTGAAGAATGTAAGGAGGTCCACAGAAACATCTCCAAAATCTGGCTCCTCAGACACATTCTGAAAAATTAAGGGGGGTACTGGTCACAAACTAATGCATGGTGTCAACAAACTATGGAATTAAAATTTTTTGCACAGCAATTTGTATTATTTTTGTAGCAATAATGTTGTAAACTGAGAACCAAAGTGGCTGTTCACATTGTCAGTTTCTTGAATAGTTTGTACCTGAAGGTCATGGCTGGTTTTGGTTCTCTGAGTAAACTCTGATTTTGGTTTCTTAAAATCGTTCTGTTTTGGCCAAACAGAAACTCTTCAAAGCCACTTTGTCAGCAGAAAGCCATGGGCAGCCAGATTGTCAGCAGATTATCAGCAGAAACACAAAAGATGTTGCCTTTGACATTCTGAGCAAAACTTTCAATGATGACACCATCCAGTTCAAGAGTATTAAGATCATGCACCAGTGGAGCTATTACTGCTGCATATCCATACTTTTGTAGGTCTGAAAGTTCTGCTAGAATTGCAAGCTGTACAGTGTGTAAGTATGATCTGTATTTTGGTGACACAATTGCAAAACCCAGTATACAGCAAAAAGAGGGTTAGCAATGTACCAAGAGGGTTAGCAATTTCTAGCTCATCAGTATATAACTGTGGAGGTAGGGGAAGATCCCCTTTTGAAAGCCACTGCTGCATGACCAGGCTCAGTATTCGGTTCAGTAATCTTTTCAAGAATCTCTGTCGCTGTGTCTGAAACCGCGCACTTGCACACTTTAGCGATTTTTAGTGCGTAGTGCGCTCACACTGAAAACCAAGATAAATTCAATGCACTGAAAGAACCCGGATGGTGCTCTGAAATCGGCCAGAATACGCAGTGCAGAACGATGCACACTCATTTTGACCACGTAGGGGAGAGGGCGGGACTTTCAACGTGTTTTCGAATTGTATTATGGCGGCAAACAGTGAAATACAAGCCCAAGCGGAGGCAGCTGGTTCGCATAAATGTAAGTAACGTTAATAAAATTATTTTACTGATGTACATTGCGGTAAAACCAGCAGATATTTTGGCGACTGGAGAATCGCGAGCAAATGTGAGTCCGTCACTTCCGCTAAGAGCAAAACGTTAGTGTTCCTTTTAGGACAGCACTGACCCACAGCAGTGTGCACTACAGAAGGCAGTGTGCACTACGCACTAAACCTCTGTGCACTGACGGTAGTGTGCGGTTTCGGACACAGCCTGTGTTTTTCAACAACTCTTGGATTTGAAGGATTCATTTGAAGGATGGGAACATACATGATGGTATGTCCAGGTTGTTCCAAATGATACTCTACTTGCATTACTCATGAATAGTTGTACTGAGCAAAGGTTTTTCTGCGCTTAGATAAAGACAGCTTTGTGTCACTAGAGGTAGCAGTAAAAAAGAACATTCCATGATTCCATGACAGCACTAACAATTTTATCCAAGGTAAGTTCTGCAATATTTGAACCAGCACATCACAAACTGCCTCCTTGATTAATGGCTGTGATAAGGAAAATATCTGATTCAAGTTTCCATTATTTATTGTGTAACTATATTTGAAACATGGAGAAGAGCTTGCATCTTGAGGAATAATAAAGATACATTCATTTTAGTTGATTTTTTAAACGGTCAGTGTTGCACTGATCATGATTCTGTGACCACACTTCTGTGCTCAGGCCTGGAAAATCTTCATGCACATCCCCAATGATCTCCACTGTGTGATTCTCACTGAAAATTACACTTTGAAAATCAGATTTTGTTGTGCTCTGCTTTTATGGGATTGATATGTAGAGTACACATTAGAACTATAGTTACAATCCTTATATGGGCATGGCACTGACAGAAGACCACAGACTCATACAAATAGCCCAGACCACAAAGACATAAATAGCCCAGGCTCCTGGCTCTTTTTTAAGTTGACCTCCTAAATTCCAGTTTTCCTATATTACTATATTGTCTTTCTTGGTCACAGTTACTACAACATAATAGTGCTCAAATTAACCAGCTAGATCTTTCAATCACTCTAACATAAATTATGACAATTAAATCAAATGCCTACACTAGTGTTGCTAAGATAAAATATATTTTAACATAGTTCTTGCTTAATCTGGAAAATAGTTTACGTTAGTCACAAATAACCAGTTTAGTTAAGTCACAAAAAGGGAAAATAAAACTCTTTGTTAGCAGTTTTTATAAATTTATTTTAAGTTTACACTTCTTGATATATTTATTTATTTTTAGCATTTGGGTTTACAATGTGTGTATGTGTTTGCGAGAGATATTCATAGAGTGAGACTGTGTGTCCTGTGTATTGTTCAGTATTAAGTATTGTTGCACATTGTTGCTCATCATCTCCTGATGGACGAATATGAAATAATCTAGTGCTCATTTTTTGTAGACAACGATTGTCTGGTTTCCAAATTTTCATGCCTTGTTAAGGAAAGAAAAACAATCTTTATAAAACAAAACATTTTTACACGTGCATGCCTTACAGACATGTTGAATGATGCCTTACAATAGAAATTATTTCCAGCAAACAGTACTACTGTCTAGATTTAACTTGAACAAACTGGATTACACCATTTTCCCCTAGGAATCAAAAATCTAAATTGAAGTTGTATTTGAAGTTCTCTAGGTGAAAACTGTTAATGGTTTTCTGAGCTGTTTGTCTCATTATATCCATGTACCACCTTCGCTCCCTGTGATATGTTGGTGCACTGAGGGGGAAAATGTGTTTATTTTTTAGCCTTAATGAGATTTGTGTTACTTAAAAAGTTACCCACCCCATATGAATGTGAATATTATGTGTACTCTCATAGTTAAACATAATTTGTTTCCTATTTCTCTGCAGCGGGTGCCACGTATATCTTTGGAAAAGGTGGAGGACTGATCACATACACATGGCCTAACAATGAACGACCCAGCACAAGAACAGACCGCCTGGCTGTAGGCTTCAGCACGAGCATCAAAGATGGCATACTGGTTCGCATTGATAGCGCTCCTCGACTGGGTGATTACATCATGCTGCACATTGTGAGTTTTATCACCACATACTTAATTCATGCTAGAATTGAGTCCATGAGTGCTTCTAGCGCTCACATTTCATACATGAAACAATAGTCATTGTACATGAAAGAATAATCATGAATAATCATTTTTGACTGCAAACCTATAGTGCTTATATTGCAGTGTAATCCTTAGTATGTGGTTTAGAATTTCAAATAATGAATATGATTCCAAGAGTGCGTTGCATAGTTCAAGTACAAGGTATACAGTGGGAGGGAGCTAAGATGTAACATGCTGTGCCTTGGCACTTGCACATTTGTGAAGTATAAGATAATATGAGATAAGATAAGATAAACCTTTATTAGTCCCAAAACTGGAAAATTTGCTTGGTCACAGCAGAAAGTAGAGAGTACAAAGTTAAGAGCACCAAAATTAAGAAAAACAATTAGAATAAAATAGAATAAAATACTATGTCACAGTACAGCATAAAATAAAATGTTCAAATACAGTCTAAAAATGTGACCTGATCTGGCAAAATGAGTCACAGTGACCCAAAATTCAAAATAGAGGTTTTGGGATCATTAAAAAGATTAGAAAATAAGCTTTAAAATGATTTCGTGGTCAAAGTTGTATCTTAAACGGTTGGCAAGTTACAGTCGTTTGAATACTGGTCTCAGCACCATTTTCCTGAAAAACCCAAAAATCGCACTTAAAGTTTTTAGTCAGTTACTTGTTGATATCTTTAACAATCCATAGCATCCAAAGAGATGCACCCAGTATTCAACAACAACATTTTACTACAGGCATTTAGATACTTAGAAAAATACATTAAATCAGACTGAAGACACATCACTAGAGCCAAAGAACTCACAGACCAACTGGATTCAGTCTTGCTGGCAGCAGCAGAGTGCAGACTGGACACGCCCACTGAGTTTAAACTTTAGCTATTTTACATTATTTTCACAATGATATCATACCAAACAGCAATCACACAACACCACACACTTCACTCTGAACAACTTCGATGATGTTGGTCCAAAGTACAAACGTTAAACCCAGTCTTTGTGAGGAGATATATTCTGGAAAAAAAAACGCTAGCACACTACACAGGACACTGCTAGTCTGTGGAGGGGTGGGCGGGCACAAGGCTGTGAACAGGGCTACTGTTGGCTACTGAAAAGGTCGTGTACATGATTTAAGCATTTTGATAGGTTTAAAAAGATCAGGGATTGACATTTTAACACCATACTCGGAAAGCTGAGATCGTGACGTTTCAGAGGAAAGGCGAAACAGCACTTATTCTGGACTTTCTTTTGTAAGATTTGAGAATATAAATATGGACATCTGTATTGTAAAAATATACATATATGTATGTAAACTGTAAGACTAAACTGCACATTTAAAAGTAAGGCTAGATGTAGGCTTGGGCAAGTTGTATGCATGTAAACAGTGAGTACATTTACGGCATTTAGCAGACACCCTTATCCAGAGCGACATACATCAGTGCTTAAAGTAGTCCACAACTGTTCTTAAACATGTTAAGCTATACTTAAATCAACGGCAGCTATTTAACCAAGTTACACACCATATCAAACCCTGTCAAAGAGAAAAAGCAAGTCAGAGATTAATACACAAGTAAGGATTTGTACATATATAGGAAAAGATATCTAAGAGATGCGTGGGAGGACTGACTAGTCGCCTAGGTGCTCCTTAAAGAGGTGGGTCTTCAGACGACGCTTAAAGAGGCGAAGGACTCCGCAGATCTGACTACAAGAAGGAGTTCATTCCACCACTGGGGGGCCAAGACCGAAAAGAGTCTAGATGCATGTCTTCCTCTTCTTTTGAGCAACGGA
>JBBJLR010000160.1:12634791-12648132 GCA_037577145.1 Brachypetersius gabonensis | reverse complement strand
CAGGTGTCTTTAATGAGGGTGACTAATTGAGTAGGAGTGTCTAACCACTCTGTTGGAGCCAGAACTCTTAATGGTTGATAGGGGTTCAAATACTTATTTCCCTCAATGAAATGCAAATCAGTTTCTGTCACTGTTAAGATAAACCTACCATTAAAATGATTTTGTTCTGAGACTTTTCATTTCTTTGTCATTGGACAAACTTGCAAAATCTGTGAGGGGTCAAATAATTATTTCCTCCACTGTATATGACCATCTGTTTTGATGACATGTTGGATGATAATACACAAATGATGATAAGAATAATAACAAAAATGTAATATACAAGAGACTTGAACTTGACATTTGTTTAGGTCATTTAAAAAAGACATTGCCAGTAGTTTTTTCCTGTTGCCCCAAGATCTCTCTAAAATACAGTGGTGGAATGTAATATATTTTCATTTAGCAATCATTCAGTTCATGCTGACACAGAAATTCATATTCTCATCCTGACTTTCCCTGCTTTGGATTTTATTAATTGTTTGCATGAGTGTTCCTTTGGCTGTTTTTTTGTTTGTTTTAACCTCTTCATGTGGAAAAAATCTTCCTGCTGGCATCTAGTTCTTTATATTTTGCATACTTTTTTCGTATTATTGGTTCCTTTTGGGTTTTTTTCTTTCTTTTTTAGTGTCCTCATCAGTTTGTTTTCCAGGTTAAAGTGGATCCTATCATTTTTCCTCATCTTGTACCGCATGAAATTTTGGTGGTTGGAAAAAAAAGACTAAAGTTCTCCTTCTCACTTTTGTTATGGTTTGTAATATAAACGTTAAATGAAGCACCCCATACTATGTACAACAGGAAATGAAAGGCAACAAAATCTTTTCTTGCCATCATCTTTTTTGACCTTGTGTAGGCTTCCCCACAGCTGTGTGTGTGAAAGAATGATTCCTGTCCCTTTTCTCACCAGAAACAGCCCCCCCCCCACATACACACACCAATGCACAAACTCATCCTTTATTTCTTCAGTGTGTCTCCATTTATATATGTCAGCTTGAATGTAGATGGCATAAAAGAGTTTTATTGCCACACAAAGTATATCTGTTTTTCTATTGTCTTTGCTGCTATTTAATCAGAGGCATTTGTGGCATGTGTTGATTGTGCGCTAAGTAGTAAGAGTTTGCTATTTGCTCTGCATGGAACAGACTGGCACTGTTTGCTTCTACAGCTATAAGTGTGCTCTTAAACTAACACTGTCTGCTCCTTTGTGCTTGGGACTGCTGTTGTGGACCATCACAGTTGTCTTGTTTATGTGTTCAAAGTTTGTTAGTCTTGCAGTTTATTGCTTTGGATCATTCTGTGTCAGATGTCTGGGGCTTGACACCACCTGTCACAGGTCCAGGTCCAGTGACGCCTGATACATTATTTGTTTGTTCATTGACTGCAGAGAAATATACTTTTGAAGCAGCCAGAACTAACCAATCTGCTGTTTAGAGGTAATCCTTTACCTGTGTTATTACCAGATAAATCATGACCAACAAATCTAATCTAAAGCAAAAAGGCTTTGCATTAGTTAACGTTTTTCAGGCCTGGCCTTCTCGCGTACAAATCTGTAGATTAACTACTGAAAAAAATCTAAGCAATCAAACATTTTGCATCTTAGATACATCTGACCTACTTCTGAGAAAAAAATTTAAATTAAAAATTAAATTGTATGTTAAGATACTTACACCATACCTCTGAATATATTTTGGTTACCCTCCTTTGGTTGTTAGAAATATTACAAATAAAATGTGTTGTTTTTTCTATTGCACATTTTCATAGATGCCTTTGGCATCAGCTTCTGTGACAGATGATGTGGAATCCTTTCTTCAGATGATTTGACATGGAATGACCATATTTCACTGTGGTCTATGTTTGTGGTCTAACTGTTGAAGTTACTCTACAGAGAATTCCACAAGAAGGCCTCTGTAAAATGGCCACTAATCATTTTCACACTTTTCAGAACCAGTCTGAAAAATGAAATGAAAAATATCTTTAATTTAACGTATAAATCTATTGTACAACCAGTCAGAATAACATGCACATTTCCCACAGCATTAATACCATTGTTGCTGACGAGTCTTTCTATACAAACTAATGTTGATGAAACTGCATAAAGAAATGTCCCCTTTAAAGAAATAAAAAAATGTTTGCGTTGGAGAAGGATTAAGAACAAAATATCAGAAACCTAGGCTGAGATTTATAGATTAGGAGTGCCGATATGTCAGGTTAGTATTTATGTTACACTTCAGTTTAGTCAAATCAGAAATGTAATAACAGGAGACTTGAATGCAGATGTAGTTTCGTGTGCTTGCCAAAGTGGATGATTAAACCCCAGTCTGCTGCATGGGTAGCAGTATTTCCCACTACACTGCAACTGGTGAGTTGTTCTGTAACGTGACTGGCCAGTGTATCTAGTGTTGTGTCACTCTCTTGGCAGCAGACTCAACAACTACCAGTGCAAAATGTGTAATAAAATAGTGACTGAATGACAATGACAATAACAAACAGAATCAATATATTTTAAAATGTATTTATTTTAACATTGATTATTAAATGTGTGGAGATGTGCTTCATTCAGTAACAAACTGATATAAACAGTAATAAACAACTGGAACATTAAACAGCAAAATAATTTTTGTGAGTTACCTGTCTATCTACACTACCTGCATGTCAATCATAATTAACTTAAAGTATTAAACTGTACCCACACTTTAGTTTGCATATACTCCAGAGTGTAATGCATGGCAGATACAATGTAGGTAGTGGACAGCCTACTTTTCATGGGGTCAGGCAGCTTTAGCTTACCACTGTGATGGTGTTCAGTAACATTCGTTCAGTAACTCAAAAGCAGGATGGACACAGTAATGCCCTGAATGTCACCTGTTATGGTTTATGTGTTAAAACATTAGTATTAGTAATGTCTTTGGTGAAACATGATATATTCACGTGTAGGGTGGGTTATATTTCAAATGATAATACTGTTAGAGGGGACCTATGGTGGCGCAGTGGGTAGCACTGTTGCCTCAAATGGCTGGGGGTTTCCAAATCTTTATGTAGGGAGAAGTGCCTTTGGCAGCTCATTCCACCAACCACAAATGAAAAGAGTCTGGACTGGATTTGCCTTGTGTGTAGGGATGGCAGAGACAGACAGTGTTCCTGGGAGAAGTAGAGAGAGCAAATAGGAATGTAAGCCTGAATGACAGGATTAAGGTAGCTGGGTGCAGACCAAGATGTTCCTCTGTAGGCAAGAATTTAATTCGGACAGTCATGGGTAGCCAATATAGGTAAATTAGCAGTGGGGTGACAAGTGCTGATTTGGGTTAGTTGACTAGCTGAGCTGCTGCGTTCTGAACAATCTGCAAGAGTATCGTTGTACAAGCTGGGACACCCACTAAGAGGGCATTGAAGTAATCGAGGCAAAAGATAGCCGTGGCTTGTACTCATGCGTAAATTTCATTTAACAGTAGTTTTTTTCAATTTTTGAAGGGGACACAAATAATACAGTCAAATTGTACTTATAAATATAAACAAGAAATTAAAAAAGGTTTAAAATTGTATTTTGGGCAGTGGACCAAACCACTGTGAGGAAGGGGAGGGAGAACAGGCAGTGGGCCAAACCACTATGAGTAAGGGGAAGGGGGAAGAGGCAGTGGGCCAAACCACTGTGAGTAAGGGGAAAGGGGAAGAGGCAGTGGGCCAAACCACTGTGAGTAAGGGGAAAGGGGAAGAGGCAGTGGGCCAAACCACTGTGAGTAAGGGGAAGGGGGAAACCACTGTGAGGAAGGGGAGGGGGAACAGGCCGTGGGCCAAACCACTGTGAGGAAGGGGAGGGGGAACAGGCAGTGGGCCAAACCATTGTGAGGAAGGGGAGGGGGAACTCATATGTTTCTAAATGCATTGTTGCATTTGTTTTATTTTCTACTTACACAATTATTTTAGGTATACATACATATATTTTTCACAATAGAGAGTGCGATTTTTTTAAATAATTTTTTTTGGGGGGGGACATCCCTCGGATGGGGGTGGACATGTCCCCCTGTCCCCCCGGGATTTACACCCATGCTTGTACTAGGACTTGCATACTGAAGACAGACCAGCAGGGAGGAGTTTTCAGCAGAGGCATTACTTGAGTAAATGTTTAGTGAGTCATGAACCACATGCATGATAGTAGGCATGAGGGTTGAAGAGATTGGAAGAGCCGTGTAGGGATGGGGTCAAGTCGACACCTAGTAAGACGGCTACAGGTCAAGAATTTGGATACTTCACTCTCAATGAGATGGGGAAGGAGATAGTAGTGATGCACTCTCAACATGTGTAGGTATACTGGGACAGATGACAAAGCAGTGTTTTGAAGTTTGAAGTTACTCTTTTAAGACAATAAAACACAAAAACTGCTCTTGCCTAATAATTGGAGCTCTTTTCCTACACCTTTCACCTAGCATGGAAAAAGTCCTTGCACAATATCAGTACTTCACACCAGACAAAAACAATCCTGTAATAATCCAATGAATCCAAAATGAAATTTCTAAATCTATTTCACTTTCAGATTATTTGAGTGTACAGTGATTAGCACTTGCATCAAAAAATTTGGACTATATTTTGATCTAACCCACCATCATGGATTCTCTGCATGGCCGTCGTCTCCTTGAAGCTGGGACTGTAATCCACAGAGAGCCTGGTGTTCATGCAACGTCATCCAGAATGTTGTGGACCCGGAGAAACTTGTGTGTCGAGCAACTTTTGCTCCACATGCCAATAGATAAAGTATCCTGCCAGCTGTAGGTTTGTTTAGGCAGGCCGGATGGAAACAAAACACTCTGAGTCGGAGAACACACAGCCGCTGCAACTACGTGCGCCGCCATCTTTAATGACATTAAAGTATTTTACTAAAATAAACAATTAACAGTAATTAATTATATTATTGATTGTTATTTATGGTTGCATGTAGATTACATATGAAACATCCCTAAATCATAATTTGAGTCATAATTGTGTGATATCTGAATTATTGTTGTCTAATCTCTGTGCACAACAAGCAGATAATTATATTTTGTGAAGAGTACCACCACATTTAAACTTTGTAAAAGAGAGATAAAATGTGAATTTAATCATGTGAATGTCTGTTATGAGGTTTTGCTGTCTATAGTTAACCTAGAGCATGCTAAAATTGAGCATAAACACCTGATGCTACACTGGAAATCCTGTAGACACACCCACAGAAATGAGCATTATGCTGGTGTGGAAACTGGATAAACAAAAGCTGCTTGAAGAAATTAAAAAAGTTTCTTCCCTAAACATTGTATAAATGGCTGACCATTGATGATGTTATAACTGACTAATACAGACTTTGGCTAGCACACACTACTCAACTAAGGAAATGAAGCATGTAGAGAGTGTATGTCCCTGCTATGGCTAAAACTAAGCTTAGTGCTAAAGCAGTTTGTCAGTTTTAGTTAGTTCAAATCTTAAGTGCAGACACCTAAATCAGGTACTCTTTTTGTTTTCCATAATTCCATAGCCTTATGAGGTGTTGTACGTACTAAAGTATCAACAATTTGTGATGCAAATGAACATTAATTGAAATAACTTCACCTTTTGCCATCTTGTGGAATTTCTCTTGGGGTACTGTTGATATATGTTTAGCAAACGGCTGTTGGTTATGCAGGTGCTTACAATTAATATATTGATATTTGCATATTGGTTAAAATATTTAATTATATTAACTAAAATATGTTCCAAAAATTAATTAATAATATTTAAAATATGTAATTTTGTGTAGATATTTTGATTTTACAACAACTTACAGCCCTCAGCTCATTGTTTTTCTAAGATCTTTATTACAGTCTTCCTGGTCCCAGCTTGCAGTGCTGTTATTCTACTTTCCCTAAATGCAACTTAATTAAAGGCATGAATTAATTATTTAGTAACAACTAAAATCTGTCAGCTTTATTATCCCTTTACAAATTATGCTATTGGCTGAGGGTTTATTGCTAAGGTCTACCAAAAAACTGTCAGTTTAGTAGTATTATATATATATAATAAGATATTAGGAGAAAATAAAGCATAAAATGTGGTATGTAAAAAAAGATGTTACATTTTATGTTTTGTCTTTAATATTTTCCAGTATGTTGAAGCTAAAACAAATAAATATTGTTAGCTTAAATATTATTTGCAGAAAAATGTTTGTTCATAGTAGTAGCGACCTGTCATTACTGTCAGAAACAAAATTTCTTATCTTAAAAATTGTAGCTTATCTGAAAAGAAACAAGCATTTATATTAAGTTAATTTGAACTATTTTATTCTAGATAATGTTGAATGTATTTGTTAGTCCAGTCTTGAAGTTTTAACATCATGTAATTTTAAATGATCACAGTAGATTTTCACATGGTGAAAAAATACAAAGTAAAAAACAAAAATTGAGATATGAGGTTTTGTTCTGATAGTAGGTATGTATACGGTGGCAAGAAAAAGTATGTGAACCTTTTGGAATTTCATGGTTTTCTATATTATTTTTTCAGAAAATGTGATATGATCTTCATCAAAGTCAATGGTATTAATTATAACAAAAAATAATATAATAATGGCACAAAAAATTCTGATGTTTGTATTGAGGACAACCATAAAAACTCATATTGCTAGTAGAAAAAGTATGTGAACCCTTGGAATTAATGACTTGGTTGACCTTCCCTTGGTAGCTATAACCTCAACCAGGCACTTCCTGTAGCTGTGGATCAGACCTGCACATCATTCAGAAATATTTTTTTTCTTCAGTCCACAAAGCCAATACCACTGTGTAGCGTCAGTGTGCTGTTTCACAAACTTCAGGCATGCAGCAATATTCTTATAAGTAAGCAGTGGCTTCAGTTCTGCTACAGACATCCTGCTTGTTCAATGTTTTACATTCTGTAGACTCATGAACACAGATGTTAGCCAGTTCCAATGATGCCTTCAAATCTTTGGCTGTCACTCAGGGTTGTTTCTTTACCTCATTTATGTCTTTCTTGTACTCTTGGGGTCCTTTTGACTAGGCGCCCACTTTTTGGTAGAGTAGCCACAGTCCCAAAGTGTCGAGTGTGATTGCTCGGCTAACTGTAGACTAGTGAATTTCTGAAGTCTTTGAAATCACATTGTAACCCTTTTCCTGTTTTATGTAAAACAACAATTACTGATAGTAGATTCTCTGAAAGCTCTTTTTGGCAAGGCATATGCATATTCTTCTTGTGTGGTTAGCTCTAGTCTACATCTCCAAACTCATTTTCTTAACAAGACACCTGATTACAATTAGCTTGTTTTAAGTTATTTACTTTCACATACTTTTTCACTAGCACTATGATTTTTTATGGCTGTTTTCAATAAAAACATGAAAGATCAGTATTTCCTTGTATTACTATTTTAGGTACATTATTTTATAAACTTTGTCTTGACACTTTTTCTTGACACTGTATTATGGACAGATAATTGAGAAACCATCCAGAAATAAACAATTTGTGGGTCACAAACTAATACATGTGAAATTTCTCAGGTACAACATAAACCATATTTTTATTCTAAGTCCAGTTTTTTTGGTGAATTTGATGTTTTGTTTAATACTCCAAACTTTGCATAATTATTGAATTAAGAACAAGACAACTGAGGCAGTTTTTACCACTGTCTTTGCAAAAGGAAATATATAGATAATCTAAAAAGAAGTTGCAGCTTAGGGTCTGTAAGAGTATCAGTTTTAATTGTGCTTTCTTTCTTGTAGATGGGCATGTATATGCTCATTGTTTGTATATCCCCATCCCTTCCTTACAGCTAAAAGCTCTAATGCTGCCCGACCACTTCGTACCACCTTTACATGGACATGGGCACTGACGTACACATTCATTCCCATCTATATCATCTATATAGTATGTCCATAGGTCACTGTCTTCCTCCTTTTTTCCTCATTTAGCATTTCAGAAGTACAATTAAAAAATAAAATTAAGCACAATTTCCAAATAAAGAAAATAAATTGTATATACTAAAGAAAATAAGTTTATCTATGTACAGGGTTTTTGTTGGGTTTTTTGTTGTAAAAAAAATATATTTATTTGTCAAAAGAAAAAAATGTACAGGATGGTAACATAGATTTTTCATGTCATGGTATGTGGTTATGTATGCTATTGCCTCCGGTATTATCTTATTTGCCATTTTAACAACTGAAAATGGAGTTGAATCCGTAGTCTAACCATGTATATCCAAAAGCATTCTTACAGAACTTTCTTTTGTAATTTTTTTTCTTCCTGCCAAAATCATGCGGGCAATTAATTGATGTAAGTTACAAAAGAATGGTTTGCTTCCTTTTAAAGCGGCTTATGATTATTTTTTTTCATATTTTCATATTACTAATCCCTTTTAGTCAAATTAACTGTGCCTTTTGTTTGCGAATGTTTCTAGTGTCTGCTCTAACAGTTCAAAAGTGTTTGCATTGCCTTTATTTCCTCTTTCATTTTGGTTCACTGGTAAAGACTTGCATTGCCTTATAGCGTCCTACGTGTGTAAGTCTGCAGTGTAATCTGCAAGCCCTGCTGTTGAAGGTTTGATCAACTTCAACCAACATCTGGATGTTTTACTAGTTCACATACTGATAGGCAAGAGTAATATTATAAAATGTATGCCATTTATCAGTTCTGTTTACGCCTTCTACATTTAAGAAAGAATGCAAGGATTTGTTTGTACCCCAGGTTAAGTCTAGTGTCAGATCATTGCTATATCAGTGGTGCTTCTGATTTAAATTCTTTTTTGTATCAGATGATTTAATGTGTGAATGAGTTCCAGTGATTCATTTTAAGCATGAACAAGTCAAAACATCAAGGTGTTTTTGAACTGTTTTGTGACTTTGTGCCATTGTGGTGACTATATAATAACTTTCAAAAGGCAAATGGCTTTGATTATTCAAAGCTAATTCAGGTCTGTTAAAAAATATTTGGGGAAACCGGTGCTTTGAGACAAGGCCTGTGATTTAATTAGCATATAGGGGATTTTGGAATCCTTTAATTTGTCTACAGGATCTTTTGTTTAAATTTGTAGTCTTTCAAAAATGTTTCCCCTCTTCTGGCACTGTATTTCTACCATGGACCAAACTTAGACAGCAGTATATTTAAAAATATTGGTTTTCAAAAAAGTACTTGAAGACAATGTTTCTAGTGTAAGAAAAAATACAATTCGGTGAAGCTAGAACCTCTATTGCAGCCTTTTGATGCAATAATCATGTCTCCCCATCTGTTTTTGTTCTGATTTTAATTTCATAAGGGCATTTGTGTACAAATATTTTGTTTTCTCTTTACTTTAATTCTTCTTTTGTTTGTTGCTTTTCACTAGACCATTTTTAGTTAATCTACCACTAATTTGTTTCTAACTTTTCTTCCTAGGAGGGGAATTAGTCATCCCTGTTCTAGTTGAGGACCCCATAGATATCCCTCCTATTTCCACACGATCCCCTTTCGTTCCTCTACCCCCGACCCTACGCCCCATTCTCACCATTATTGAGACCACCAAAGAGTCCCTGTCCATCACCACTGAGGCGGGGGTACCTTGCTTGTTGGACCAAGGCAGCGATGATTGTGATGATGATGGTGATGATGATGGTGATGGCTTGGCGATATCTGGTTTTGGATCTGGGGAGACGTATGACTCTAGCCTCCCCCCTACTGACGATGAAGATTTTTACACCACATTCTCCCTGGTAACAGATAAGATCTTGACCACATCGGCCTATGAAGGTGGCTACAAAGCTCTCGCACCCAAGTGGGAAACCAAGGACTTTAAGCCAACTGTGGCTTCTGAGGCAGACAGGACTACACTCATGCCGCATCTGCCTGAACCCAGAAGCTCTGTAGCAGCATTTGTTACATCAGAGGCACCTCCTAAAATCCCTGCTGGTAAAATGAACAACCGCGAGGTCAAGCCCTACCCAGATATAGTGTTGCTCCCCATGCCCACAACTTACCACATGGATGGGACAAAACCCAGAGGTCCAATCTTCACCCAGCCCATGGTCCACAATGTGCCCAGCACTCTGCCAACCATACCAGGAATCATTAGGGTTCCACCCGGGGCCTCAGAGGTTATCCGCGAATCCGGCAGCACTATGGGTATGGTGGTGGGCATTGTGTCTGCTGCTGCACTTTGTATCCTCATCCTCCTGTATGCCATGTATAAGTACAGAAACAGAGACGAGGGCTCCTACCAAGTAGATGAGACACGGAATTACATCAGCAACTCAGCACAGACTAATGGTGCGGTAGTCAAGGACAAGCTGCCCGGTACCAAAGGAACCAGTAGCAAAAGACCAAGAGACAAGGACAAGGAATACTATGTATAAAACTGAATCTGAACCTCAAATAAAAATAGACCCAAAATAGGAGAATCTTTGCAGTACTTTACTGGGTGCAGTAATTTAAAATGGAAATATTCTGAGAACTCAAGAAATATTGAGTCAGAAATGAATTATAGGCACTGTGGTTTGAAGCTGACCGTCTGTGGTTAGAGAAAAGAGAATGTCAATGACATTGAGGATTTTGTTCATTTTGGTCTGGTTATGGGACATAGCCAGTGTAAAATATGTCATTGTTATATTGTTATCCCCAAAATTACTTTCTCAAATACATGTTTTTCATTAAAAAGTGTCCACTGTAGCCCTTTACGAAACATAAATGACCATCAACCATGTTGGGAATGCATGTAAAATGTGTGTGATTTACTGTTGGTATATTTGCAAGAGCAAAGCTAAGGAAGAGATTTATTTGTTACATAGAGGTAGACAGTGAGCAACAGTTATATGAAAATATTTTGAGGGAGCGATTAGAGAAAATGAGAAATCTGAATCTCTTTAATTTTTGCATTTTCTTTTTTTTCTTTTTTTAATTTGTCATTAATGACTACTGAGGGCATTAAAATGTTATATTGAATTCTTACATGACACATAAATTACTTAACTAATGGGCCTCATTCACCTATCAAAAAGCATTTTTTTAAAGAACAAAATAAAACAATAAAACATTCTTCATTTTTAACTGGCATTCTCAGTATTCCTGTTTCTGTTGGCTGATACTGAATATTTGTTTTAAAAAGTAATTTCTGTGTTACTGAAGTCCCATCATGGTTTTGAACCAAAATTCATACAAAGACATAGTCCTACAGATGTAAGGAAGTGTAAGGCATTTGAATTTTGCGAATATTTAAACAAACAAAATCCTTTATACAACATAACCGTATTATAGTGTATATTTTTAGTACATTTTGTCACATTGGGAGCATTATTACAATTATTGACATCCTTTAATTACAGAATATCATTTGAATCTGAATATTTCATCATACTGTTGCATAGTTACTTTGTTAAAATATTTTACTATTTCAGGCTGATAAACAATGTTTGAATTACAAAAACATTTAATTAACTGTCCAATCAGTTCATTTCATACAACTCATCTACACACTTATTACTTCCCAAACTTATCATTCAGGAACATTTCAGCAAATAATGCAAATATGTTTTTATTAAGATACTGTAATGCCAGGTAATATATAAATTTGGTGGAGTTGCATGGGCATTTAAATGCTGGAAAGGTAACTCTGATACATTCTCAGTTGTATCAGCCTTTACTGGTTGCTGTATTCCATTATGTTTTGCTAATAATAGTATTTTTAAATAAGATGAGAGCACACACATTGAAGACAGATGTTGCATTTGAATGCATAGTGCCGCTATGTTTCTGAAGTACTTTCAGTTATCTTTGTTCCATTCTCTGTAATTTAATTTCAGTCATGTACTACTGACATTGTGCAGTTTTATTTCAATTTTATTTTACAGCCTTGTGCTGGCAGAATGTGTTTTTTTTCACCTTATTTATTTCCTCTTTGTTTTTCGCCATTTGTCACAGGAACAAAATGTGTGTGTTTATTTCATTTTGTTTGTTGTTTGTTTTTTATTAATAAGTTACTGTTTTAACTTTAAACTATGTCCAGCAATAAAATGTTCCCGGATGTTTTCAGTATTATTGTATCATATTGTATTATTGTGCTGTTGCTTCAAAATCATTACTTTTTGCCCACTGTATATTTTTCAACTCAACAAATGCAGCTATTTACCACTTACCAAATATAGTCTCCTTCTTGGGAATCATCCTTCAACCCTCTAGCTAATATTGATTAGCTTTTCAGGAGACGGACCTTTGCATAAGGTCATCACTGATTAGATCTGGTGATGTGAATCTCGTGGAGGAACTGAAGTCCCAGAGCAATACACTAGATACTGCGCTGCTTCAGCAAAACAGCAGAAGAGCCTAGAAAATTCCTAGGTTCAGCCGCTTAGGTCTACCCAGTTATTGTCTAGGAACTTGCTACAGGGGGGAGGGGTAAGTGCCAGGCTCAGCTCTCTAGAAAACTGGCTGGCTGAGGGTGTGGCACTGCTGTAACAACGCCTGACTCTTTACAACCCTGAATTTTAAATATTTATCTCTCACTCAAAGAAACTTAAACGTATTAAAATGACTAATCTAGAAAAAAAAACTTGTCTTGAATAAAGTAGTTCAGCTCAAATTCCCTGTAAGTGAAATTAACTTACTTCTAAGAATGCAGTCTAAATTTCTTATGTATATGGTCCAACAACATGATTTAAGTGGTAGTATACACGGTAATTAGTTAGCACTCAAGAAACATGAATGCTTCACTGATATTATACATAATCCCATTTAGTTTATCTCATGTTTCAAAATATTTTATATACAGCGGATATAAATGCAAATAACTTGGACCATTTGGAATTTTTTATTATTTTAGGATTGCCTTGTCTTTCACAAGAGGAAGCTAATTTACTATGGCAGTCAATACCACTTACTGAGCTAAAAGATTGCAGTCAATCAGAAGAACTCAGGTAAGGGTGATTTAACCTCTGAGATTGGATGGAGTCTGCTCCAAGGGGCAGGGTCTAATCTGAGGGTGTTAAAACTCCCATGTTCTGTTTCTCTGGTTTGCCAAGGCAGACTTTCCAAGGATTGCCATTTTGTCTGCAAGAAAAAGAAATTTGCTTTGTTCCAGACAAATAACTTACTAAAGTTTTAGTAACTCTAGCTTAGATGTCTGATCAACACCAGAACAAGCCAACAACCAAATCAAATCCTTAAGATAAGGTAAGATATACCTCATTAGTCCCACAAGTGGGAAATTTGCATTGTCGTGGTTGAAAGTGGACAATAAGAGCAGCAAAAATGTAAAAAAAGGTATATGTACAGTCATGGCCAAAAGTTTTGAGAATGACACAAATATTAGTTTTCACAAAGTTTGGTGCTAAACTGCTT
>JBBJLR010000160.1:12621707-12634691 GCA_037577145.1 Brachypetersius gabonensis | reverse complement strand
CTGGTTGAATAAAATCAACTTTAAGTGAAAATTTGCCTGGGGTATGAATAATTTCGAGGCTCACTGTATATATGTATATTATATAGAACATTATCATCTTGTGTTTTCTGCCTTACCCCCTGCTTGTGTTTTTCTTTTGTGTCTGTTTATTTAACTTTTTTTATGCTCACATCCTGCCACAAATGCTATAACGACAGGATCTCCCAACAAGCCATGAAATCAATCAGGTAGTAGATTCTGCTTCTCATCACCCAAATGCTAGAGAAAGTTGTAGTATTCAGCGGAGTAAAATCACATATCTGATTGATGCTACAGTCATTCTGAAGAAGAACTGGCCAGACATACCCTTCTATTTACACTAATACCGCTAACTGAACGCTGGTGATAGTAGTACAATTTTTTGAAGATGATTTTCATTAATCAATAATGCATGACTTTGTCATTAAAAGTAGTAAAATATAATTAGTAAAATATAATAAAGTGTTTTTTCACTGTGCTGAAAAAAAAAACATAGACAACACAGTACAGTGGCCTAGTCGGAACTGACCTCAATTCCAGCTGTGAGATTATTTGAAAATTTCTCTTTCAGTGGGAACAAATCATTCCTGAACATTGTGCGTACTTTCCATACTTATGCAAGGAGCACATTTTATTGCATCAGTAGAGAAATGTCATGTGTAATGTTGTGTAATAACATACAAGTTTACAATAATAATGACTGGAAAAATGTTTGTCACATGCAATTAATAAAATATTGATCACTTTCAAGAGGACTGAAAACTTTTAAAATGCACAATGTATATAATGTGAAACATATTAAGATGGTTTGTACAAAAGTTAGCTTAATTTTAGATAGCATTTAATTTTTTTTTTATTTTATATTGTTATTACATTAAATGGTTACAAGCCTTGCCAGGTGCTTGCAACATCACATTAGGATCATTTTAAGATAAGCATTTTGCCAAAATCTATTTGTGTAGAGGTGTACACAGGACAAAATAAGACACTCATAAAAACAGAGGTATCAAAACCGGCAGTCAACCAACCACTTTAGGTTCCCTGCTGTGAATGAGGTTTTGGAGAACCATTTTGACAGATTAGATGTGTGACTATGAAGAAGCTTTTTTAAAGTTTAAACATCTTTTTATCAAACATGGTTCTTCAGGGAGGCAACAGGTCCTTCATAGATATTGGTCACATACCCATTATGCACCGTTTCTTAATAGTTTACTTTAAGAATAACAGGTATAGACACTTTTACCATCATCTTACATAATTTTACATCATACCATGTTACATATGCTGACCCAGAATACATATTTAAGTTAACTTGACATTTTGTATATTAAAAATGACTATATTTAGCCACTAGTGTGATACCTGGTTCCTGTGACCACCATTGTGAAAAATATCTAAGTTAGCACAATTTGACATTTCACATAAAACCATTGTCAATGACTGACATGTGTTGTTGCTTTAATGCTATTGTTTTTGCTGCTCTTAACTTTGTATTGTCCACTTTCTTTCATAACGTATGTTTGTATGTTTCATAATGTATGTTTCCCAATTGTGGGGCTAATAAAGTGTATCTTACTTGTCATAATAGGGCTGACAAACTCAGAGATTACACTTCTTTTTGTTAGTTGCCTGAATGTTTCAAAAATTGTCCAGTGGATTCACATCTCCCCCTTGCTGTCTTTGCTGTTGCTGAGTGTGTGACAGATAGGTGTGGCCTGAGAACTCCACTAGATTAAGTAGGGTTTCCTCAGGTGATTTCGGTTCTCTCTCATGCCTGTTTGTGCCTCTACTGCTTGCCTTGGAAGTGATGGTTTGGCCACGGAACAGTTGCGCCTGCTGCTGACACAGTCCGACCTTGCTGAGTAGTATAAATATGTCACCACGAAAGGCTTTGGTAAAGACAGCATAGAGGAAAGGATTAGCACAGGAGTTCAGTGGATAGAATAGCACCAGCAAGATTTTAGAGTTAGACATAGTTATGAGTGGGTGATCCAGCACAGCAGACATGGCATAAAAAGAGATGGGTGCCACACAAAGAAAGTCTGTGAAAATGAGTACAGCCATGCGCTTGGCTATGTTGGCGTCTTTGCTGGATGAGGTGTATGTAGGGTTATGTACAGCACAGTATATCTTGATGTAGCAGGCACAGATGACCATAAATGCCACAATATTAAGGATAAGCAAAAAAACAATGTAAATTTGGTCCACTAGGGTATGGGTATCCATAGGCAAACAAATGCTGACTTTCTGGTAGCTGCTAACCCCAAATAAAGGCATGAGGGCCAGCAGGAGGCAAAATAGCCAGCCAATAAACATGATGGCACAAGCATGGGACACACGTAGTTTACGATCTAAGCGCATTGCAAAATTTATGGCATGCCAGCGCTCTAGTGTGATAATGGTCAATGTATAAACTGATAACTCGCTGGCAAAGACAGAAAAAAACCCAGCAAGGGTGCACCCTGATCCTGTCTGCCAGTCTATAGCGTGATTATAGTACTCTGACTGTGTGTAAAGATCCACTGAGGCAATGAGAAGTAAGTAGATACCCATGCACAAGTCAGCAAATGCCAAGTGGCACATAAGGAACCTGGAGACAGAGAGTTTATAGTGACTGGTGAGTAGCACAAAGAGCACCAATAGGTTCCCCAGTATAGCCAACAGACTGACAAACCAAACTGACACTCTCAGGAAACTGAAGCCCATGATGTCTTCACACGGATTGAACTCATCAGGAGCTGGGGAGCATGCCACTGCCTCTCCATCCTCACACACAACATAGTCATAACGACTGACAAAGTCCTGTCCAGTGTCTCCCTGGGGGTTTTTCAGGGTGTCCCCAAAGCCCATGTCACGGTCAGGGTGTTCACCAAAAAAAGCATGGTAATTTAGGCTACTGTGGAAGTCCTGCTGCTCATAGGTCTCCATAAGTAGAATGTCACTTGAGTCAATCCCATGGTCTATACTGCCATGGAGAGCTGGTAGTACTGATCTCTTATTATGTTGGTTGTACATGGCAGTCAAGTTACAAATTATATACTCCAGAAACCTGTTATTGACAGAAAGAGGGAATGTTATTTCACCAGCAATATGACTTAAACTACTTTTTGAAAAGTATGAAAGTCATTGCCTTTTTTTCCCATTAAGAAAAAAAAATAGTCTAGAACTGTTAGTCACTCTGCCAAAATCTATCACCAGTCTAATAGCAAGCACATCAGATGGTTCTTTCAACATACATACAAATTTAAACTACAAACCCTTTTGTTTTCTTAAGGTTCTTGAAAGCACAGCAGTGGCTTGGATAGGTCAAATCAGCACTGATCAGTTGCCTAAATGTTCTGACTGGAGGAAGTTTTTTAAGGGCCCAAACATTCCGAGCACTGAGTTCTCTGAGTGACTCCAGGCCTCTTGTTGGAAGGGAGATGACGCCAGAGTCTGAAACATCACTGCAAAGAAATGAAATTAGAGAGTTCAGATAAGGATCAAGACAGAGAGGCACTCAGGTTGTTTATACTGGTTACTTGTCTATACAGAGCACAGGACAATCTGTAGATTCTTCTGTTAATGTGGGTATGGTTGATGACTAACATAAAACACACTGGGGCAAATGAAATTAATATTTTGTGGCAAACACTAAAAAGTTCATGAATAATCAGAAATGTATATAATGTGAATTAAATTAAAATAAATTCTAAACAGCTGTGAAGCACAAGCAATAAGACCTTCTGAAGTATCCACAATCAACTGTTTTGGGTTATTTTATTATCTTGTATGTAATCTATGTATACTTAAAAGAGTAAAGAGTATACCTTTTCATGCATCTAAAAGCATAAAGAACAGAAGACACAGTAAAAAGCCAAAAATATATTTTCATCTTTCAGTTATGTCCTGTTAACAGATCGGGGTATGGGGAAAACGTTTTCAGCCTAGGTTCTGATTTTGTCATTTTGAGATAGTTAGTCAGTGACTCATGGTTTTGATTTCATCCCCGACAGGCTCCTGAGAGGCTTGTTATTAAGTTATTAGAAAGCTATTTCAGCACCCCACATAAGTATGACTGCAGCCAAAATCCTGTTCTGCATGAAGCTCATCATTGATGATGTGTGATAATGATGGGATCTTCAGTTCTAGTTACTTTTACACACTTCTCATGGTATTCAGATATTTATAAATTGTAATGTTCTTTTTAATTTCATCAAGGTGTCTGCTTAGCTGTAAAAGGAAAACAGATGATCAATTTCAATTCAATGTCTTGACTAGCTCAAACCCAAAATAATGAACAAATTATGAAGAGGAAGAAACTGCAAACATTGTAAAGCAAATAACACCATTATACTAATAAAAGTTTGCAATTTCCAATGAAGTAAAAATGTGTGGAAAACCAGTCTAAAAGGTCCATGGTTAAAATGCAAAAGATTCAGTTCTAAAAAGTAAACAAAGCAAAAACAGATTTTTCCCTGTTACCAACACATCTAATTCAGCTCATCATGATCTGCCAGAGAAAGATAAATACTAAATGTGCAGTATGAAGAGGATGTGAGGATGAAGAACACAGTGGTGGAAAGTGGGATTTGAACCTGCATTTGAACCGGGTTCAAATGTATACCTAACTCGTAGTTTTCAGAAAACATTTACATACTATTTTTTTTCTTACTAACTTTTGCATGAATAACATTTTCATGTTATATAGATAATTCATCTTATGCACACAGGAGAAGACTAGATATTACTGCAAACATCTGTGCACTAGGGGTTGCTTGCTGCCAAAAGGTACTCACAGGAGCATTGGACCACTGATGGTTTCTGCAAACATCCTTTCACCAAGAGCTGTGAGTCGCTTGTTTCTGTGGAGGTATCTGCAGAGGAGTAGAATGCAATGTTTTTATGTTTCCCACCCCTAATCTTGGCAGGCCCAAAATATGGTAAATATTTACTTCCCTACCCTTTCTTCCAGTATACTATAAAAAGCAGAAAAGGCAGAAATAAAGAGTTTTTGACTTGTATGGATGAAAAATATTGCTTTAGTTCAGAAGTAAGTTGCTTTGTTTCAAAGTATACCTGAAGACTGGGTTGGGAAACAGTTGTAAAACAGTTTATATAACCGTGTACTGTAATTAAAAAGCATTTTGCTCTCACAAGAGTTTCCAAAGGGTTTATACATAAAAGAGCAGATAAAAAGACGATTCAACAATGCATTTAGGCAGATTGTACAATGCATCAGTATCAAATCCAGATGTTATTGCTAGAATAGAACTACATTATTCTGCATTGAAATGAGGTGATAGCCTCTACAGCTACTTAAGATAACACACTTCTGGGAGACAAGTTTATGCTTTTCTGTCCTGCGTCCAGTCCTTGAATTACTCTTAGTACACTGCCAATACAAACCTGAATGTGGAAAAGTAGAAAAAAGAAACCTGATGAAATGGTCAAATATAGTCTCCTACATTATAAATGAATGGATAAGAAAAGGAAACCATTCTCAGAAAAAAATACTGTAATCACAACTGAAAAGGTAACTTGTATGTAGTTATTTCTTCTTGATTTGATGTCTTACACAGCATCTAGTTTTGTTCCATTGAAGGCATGATGTTGAATTTTGGTAAAGCCATTACTGTATAACATCCTGTTGGACAAAAATAAGGATTGTCAAATTAAGTACCAAAGTGTTCATTCAAATGGATAATGTAAACACTATTGTGCAGTATCTATTTTGCAATGTTTAAATAAATTAAAGAATAATGGGACTTAAATAATAGCAAAATTAATCTATTGTTTGAAAAATGAAATTTACATTTTTAAAGAAAAAGTATTACATCCATAAAAACACTAACTGTAAACGACCACATGCCATCTAGAACATGGTACTCTTTATGTTAATGGTGAAGTGAAGAAATGAGAAAATTTGTACTATACTTACACTGTTAGCACATCATTGGTAATGCCTTGGAATGCATTGGCAGGAATTTCAGTGATGTAAAGATTATCTGTAAGTTCTCTTTAAAAAATTATAGAAATAATTGTAAGAATAGAACTGATAAATTCTTGGTATTTATACTTTTATTTGTTCCTTTATAAAGCTCACATGTGGTAAAAAAATATTTAGAAGACAAAGAGATGTTGTCATACTATTATGTTATCATGAAATCACACTATTTGCAGTTTTCACTGAAACTTTTAATGGAAGGTTGCTTACAGCATGAAGAGTGGATCATCAGAGTGGATCTTGGTCAAGTCAGGGAACACAGTGAGACCAGTGTTGAACAAACCTCTGCAACAGTAACACCACCCAGAATGTTAAATGATTACTGTAATATTAAATTTTATTTTATATTTGAGAGTAAACTAACTCTTTTAAGAGATGTGGCATTTCAAAAAACATATTTGTTCCCTTTTAAATCACATTTTACACAAGGGTTTGTCACAAAGGTTTGCATTAATTGCCACAAGGGTTTGTATTTTTCTTGCAAACCCTTGTGAGAACTTCTTACAGTCCCTGGAAAGTTTTTCTACAGCTAAATACAACCAAAAATATATTTCAAATTCAAAACTCCAATTATGACAAATGAAGCCATATGTTTTATTATGAAATCAGAGTTTAAACTCTCTTTGATAATTGCCTTTTGTGAATGTATTGTGGATCATTTACTGGAAGAAAATAAATTTTCTACTCACATGTAAAAGGTTAAAGAACAATAATATAAAGTAATTTTATTTTTAAGATGGTCGGTGAAAATGTCATGTGTAAATTATCTTCCTTAAACTGCATTGGAACATGAGTGTCCACTAACAGGGGCTGTCGATTACTAGTTGCCTCACCTTGCTAGGGTTTTGCTCAGGCCTGTCATCAAGAGGAACAAGGACAGGCTGGAAACTGATGATCACAAAAAAGGATGCAGATTCAAACCCTCGCTTTCTACCATGTGTCTTTAAGCAAGGCAGTTAACGCTCAGTTGCTCCAGAGGGACTGTCCCTATATTGACTGATTGTAAGTGGCTCTAGATAAGCATGTAAATTAATGTCCCCTTTTGTATCCTGTCCGAAGAAGACATCATAGCCCTCCAGCTGATATGTGAAAAAGACGTACTGCAATATTTTTATATACACCAGTCAGACCTAACATTAACCTCCTGTTTAACAATGCTAGATCGGACTAAGATTCAATATTTCAGAATTAAATGATTCAAAGTTGTACAGAACATAAAGGAGTATTAGGGCAATTTGAAGGCCTAGTGAACACCTTGAACTTTTGTTTCTCAAATCTTTCCTCGAATGTTTTTACAGTGTCAGGGTGTAGTATCTTGGTAAAGGGGCCACTGCTATTAGGAAATTGCCATGAAGTACCCCTGTTGCTATTAATGAGTGTATTTGGTTGGTAAAAAATTTTATGTAGGTGGTTATGTATGCAGTTTTTAGCAGCTAATTCTCTTACTCCTGTTCCATCTGATCTGAGCCCACAAAAGAATTACTGCAGTCAAATTGCTGGCTCAATGCTGTCTATGATAGAAAGGCATCAGAACATAGAGCTTCACAGCTGGCTGCGTATGAGGCTGTATAGAGTACCCATGCTGAAAGTGCCTACAACCAGGCACATCAGAATCAGAAGCTCTGAGTTCTTGAAGTTATTGGACAAGCATCAAATTGTGAAGGCTGATGACTAGGTCAGGGAAAATGTGTGGTATGAAATGAAACTGTGTTAGAGTATGTAGGTTCAGGAAAATTCTGATTAATTTAAACAGTGCTAACAGCCAGACCACGGTCACTAACAGGCGGACCACAGTCCGGGTTCGGACCCAGAAGTAGTAGCCAAAACAGAATGTTATAATTTAAACCTGACAGGACGCGTCTGTTTTAACCGGTGCAGCTTTGATAGTCTTTATAGTAGTGGTTTAGAGGCCGGGGACACCCACAGACCAATTGCATGCAAGTTAAGCCATCCCACGTGATACCTTTCAGCCAATCAAATACATTCGTTCCAGGTGGTTAACACTGCGAATCTACAAGGCAGTCAGATGAGAGAGTTAAAGGCAAGGCAAACAGATGGTAGAAAGAAATAGAAAGATAGCGATATATGAGCAAACAAAGGAAGAGATACAGATGACTGAGGGAGTTGTTGGGGAGGTGAATATAAGAGGACAAGAAAGTGAGCCTGTAAAACTGTTCAGTTAGGATATGCTGAATGCTGCTCCTCGCAGATTTGTCTGTTTTGTGTATATTGTCTTGTTTGTATAGTTTGCAGCCAGTGAGTTGTTTAATTAAGTACGATAGACAAGCTCTCCTAAAAATAGCAGAATATGGAAAAATTTGTATTTTAGACCCTGAGGTGACATCGCTACTCACCTGTGGCCGTTGGCCACGGCGCCACAGCTGGGGGCAACCGGAGGACCAGCAAGCGGAGACGGGGCCGAAGTGCAAGCAGACTATGACCACAGATGCCCAGCATTTTACTGGCAAACTTCCAGTCCTTGGACAACAAATTGGACGATCTCAGAGGAAGATTTCAACCCAAAGAGAGCTGAGGAACTGCTGTGTCCTCTGTTTCACACAGATGTGGCTAACAGAGAGCATATCGAACCACGCAGTCCTACTGGAGGGGTTCACAATCCATCATGCTGATCAGACAGACTTCGTGGGAAGAAATTCGGAGGTGGCATGTGCTTTCTCGTCAACAACTCGTGGTGCACTAATGTGGAAATCATCTCACGGAACTCCACTCCAGACCTCGAGTACCTGCTGATCAAGTGCCTCGAGTACCTGCGGGCGTATGTTTTGCTCAGAGTGTTCTGGCTGAGTAGTGTAATTTCTCAGCCTGTTCTGTTTGTTTAACCTGTAGTATATTTTCTATCTCATTGCCCCGTGTTACCCGCCAGTACAGAGTTTGTTAGCTCGCTTAAAGAAAGACGGTGGTTCTTGCTCATGCTTGTTGGAGAGTGTAAAGGGCTGTTTCTCACGCTAGACACCTTCGGAGTGGATATGTCTGTAAGTGATATCTGTTTACTGACACTTACATACATGCTTATGTAACTTTTGAGATGTATGGGTTTGAAAAATGTAAGTCTTCTTCTTCGTGTTAGCATGCTAGCTTGATTCGACTCACATTTGCTAATGCACTAGCATGTAAAAGCAGAAGTTTTGCTCAATGTATTTAGCTGTTTACTTTGTGTAGTAAAGGATGTATTTTGTATTTCTTTAGTTTTTACGGTGGGATGAAAGACATCTGTAACAAGCCATAACTTGTCGTAACGGATGAAATATACAGTAAAAGGTCAACTGGACAAGTGTGCTTGGACTTCATTCAGACCGTTCACTATCTGCTTATACATTGTTAGGACACATCATTAGGGCAGAATAGTAAAAAGACGGGTGAAGCGAACAGAACAGCTCCCAGTTGCCGTTACTGAGTTCCGAAATGGACAAAGTAAATCAGCAAACTTTGGAAACAAAGTCACAAGTCAGTGGACTATCAACAGCTAGCAGTGCTGCAACAAATGCACGAACTAAAGCAGAAGCGTACAAGGTCGTCTATGCAGATGTGGAAGCGGAACTTCATGTGTTACAGCTTGAAAGGGAGGCAACTTCAGCATCTAGAGAGGCAGAGGTCTATGAAGCTGTGGCTGGTTTAGAAGACAAGCAGTGCCCCAATTTTGGAGAAAAAGAGAGAGCTCAGTGCACTAGGGAGTATGTGCAGAACACTCCAGTGCGATACGCTCAGCAGCCTTTTCCTGAATTGCAGCACACTTTGAGAGAGCCAGTTCCTCCCCCTCCAAACACCTTTCAGCTCTCTCCTCAAACTCACACACACACGGTTAACTTTACACAGCAAGCTGGAGTCGACCATGTGGACCATCAGAACAATGCAACAACAGTACAGTATGCTTCAAGCAGCCTACTTACATACACCACCTCAGCCACCTGATTTTGCCACCTACTTGATCAGAAGAGAGATGGTGAGCTCAGGGTTGACTCATTTCGATGACCGCCCAGAGAATTATTGGGCGTGGAAACACTCATTTCAGAGCATCATACACGACCTCAACTTGACACATCGGGAGGAACTCGACCTGCTCACAAAATGGCTCGGACCAGAGTCCTCCGTGCATGCCAAGTGAATCAGGTCAGTTCATGTAGCGAATCCGGCTAAGGCAGTCCAGGTAGTATGGCAACGCCTAGAAGACTGTTACGGAAGTCCCGAAATCATTGAACATGCTCTGCTGAAGAGACTAGAGGATTTCCCTAGCATAACAAACAAGGATCCTCACCAACTCAGAGAGCTGGGAGACCTGCTACTGGAATTGGAATCCGCTAAATGGCTCCAGGTACAAGGAAGAACACAAAGTAGCCTTCCCACCATTTGGCTTCTTTGTACAGTTTATCTGCAGCCAAGCGAAAACTAGGAAACTAACAAACCATCCGTCTTTGTTAAGAAAACTGATGTGTCGACCACTGCCTCAGGTTCTCTGTCCGGTCAACCTGAGAGGCTGGATGGGCCAGACAAACATTGTCCTATTCATAACAAGCCACACCCTCTTTCTAAGTGTCGTGCATTTAGGAGCAAGCACCTAGACGAACGGAGGGCCTACCTTAAGGAAAACTCCATCTGTTACCGATGCTGTGCTTCTGTTAGACATGTTGCCAAGGACTGCAAACTGTCTGTTAGATGCAGAGAATGTGTATCTGCCTTACACTCTGGGCCCACACCCTGGTTTTGCGAAAAGGTCAAATGTGAACTAGAGCAAAAGTATGACTTGCTCAATGTAATTTCTAAGTGCACAGAGATATGCAACAGTTCTCACCAAACCAGGTCATGCTCCAAGATATGCCTAGTGACAGTTTACCCTTTGAACCAGCGCAACAAGATGCTACGCGTCAATGCAGTCCTGGATGACCAGAGCAACAGATTGCTAGCGAAGTCTGATCTATTCGGCATTGGAGGTAACCTTTCCCCCTACACTCTAAAGACATGCTCAGGCACAGTCGAAACAGCGGGGAGAAAGGCAAATGACTTCACAGTGGAGTCACTTGATGGAAAATCTGTAGTGAGACTCCCTACCCTCATAGAGTGTATCACCATTCCAGATGACAAATCAGAAATCCCAACACCAGAGATAACACAGCAATTCCCCCACCTTACTTCTGTGGCTGACAAGATTCCGCCTCTAGATTTTGATGCTCAAATTCTTCTACTCCCCTGGAGAGATGTTTTAAGTGTGTATAAGGTATGTGAGCATCATAATGGGCCCTAGAATACACCATATGCACAGCATTTAGACTTAGGCTGGGTCGTCATAGGAGAAATCTGCCTTGATCCACCAGCCAAGAGAATATGGTATGTACCTGACACACCGCAATACTCTAGAGACTCAAATGGTCTCCGTATGCAGTTGAGGTGCCAGGGAGAAAATGTTTTCAAGAAAAATGCGGATGATGAAAAGATGGCCTTCTCAATTGAAGATGAAATCTTCTTGGACATAATGAACAAAGAGGTGTATCTTGACGATGATAACCACTGGGTGGCATCATTGCCATTCCGTTCACCTAGACGCTGGCTACCAAACAACAGACAAAAAGCAATGCAGAGGCTGTCGTCGCTGCAACGTACTTTACAGAAGAAGCCAGGTATGAAACAAAATTTTTTGGACTTCATGCAAAAGGTCATTAAAAACTGCCAAGCAGAACCAGCTCCGCCTATGGACCCAGCTAAAGAGTGTTGGTACTTGCCAATATTTGGTGTTTACCACCCTCAAAAACCAGATAAAATCAGAGTGGTGTTTGACTCGAGTGCCCAGTTCCAGAACACCTCACTCAACGACGTTCTGCTGAGAGGACCTGACCTCAACAACACATTAATTGGTGTTATACTGCGTTTCCGTAAAGAGAAGATAGCCATAACTGCTGACATTGAGCAAATGTTTTACAGTTTCAAGGTGAAAGGAGATCACCGCAGCTCTCTTCGCTTCTTGTGGCACACAGACAACTGCCCTGAGAAAGAAATCATTGATTACAAGATGACTGTGCATGTTTTTGGTAACAGTCCATCACCCGCTGTTGCTGTATATGGCCTACGGCGCACAGCAGAACACAGCGAAGCAGAATATGGCACAGAGTTTGTGCTACACAACTTTTATGTTGATGATAGAGTGACTTCTGTGCCCAGTGAAGAAGAAGCTATTGAAAAGAACGCAAAGAATGCTGGCGACAACAAACCTGAAACTCCACAAAATAGTTTCCAACAGCGCCACTGTCGTGGAAGCCTTCCCACCAGAGGATCGGGCAAAAGAGCTTAAGCACCTAGATTTGTGTGCGAGTGTAAGCTGGACCCTCAAGATGGACTGTTTGCCCTTCAGGGTGTCAAAAGAGGTCAAACCATTTACACGGAGAGGAGCGCTTTTGAACTCACATCACTGCAGCAGGACTGGGATGAGCCCCTTCTAGCAGACAAAAAGGCTCAGTGGGAAGCATGGACTACAGCCCTAGCAGAACTCGAACGTCTACACATCCCAAGGTCGTACATCCCTGGACTCGCTCTCACAGACCCTAGGCAGAGAACTGTGCATTTTCTCAGACACATCTGTTCTGGCCATTCCTGCTGTGGCGTACCTGCGGGTCGAAGATTCTAAAAGACAACGCTATGTGGGGTTCATATAACACCTACGTGTCAAGTTCTACACTGATAGCACGTACTTGGCTACATTCACAACATGACAAGGACGTTTCACATGTACGTGGCCAACAGGGTAGCACGCATACGAAAATCCACCTCCCCAGACCAGTGGCATTATGTTCGGACTGACCAGAACCCAGCCGATCATGCCACCAGGCCTATGCCTCACTAACTGGTTCTCCGAACCCACCTTCCCCCAACAGCAAGATGCCTTGGGATTGTCACACGCACCAGAACACGTGACGTCAATCGGCATCGGAAATGACTCACGTAGGATATATAAACAGGAAGTAAGTGGTACCTCC
>JBBJLR010000160.1:12588397-12598993 GCA_037577145.1 Brachypetersius gabonensis | reverse complement strand
ATCAGACAGGTTTAATTGATTTCATGCCAGGCCCAATAAAAAAAGTGTTCCTTTAATTTTTGTGAGCAGTGTACAATGAACATAACCTAACTAACCTGCAGGCTGCCTTTAACGGCAGCCTCCCTCAGACCTCACACTGCCTCATAGCACAGCAGATCTACCCCACGCAGGACAGCTGGCCATTAGTGTTCTTTTATTGAAATTATTCTACTTTTTTCTCTAAACCTTGACTGTAGCCCGGGAGGTGTTTGTTTCACAGGCTATGGTGGTTTATCTATGTGTTGTGCTTCACACTTTAAATGTTTGGTGAGGCGATTGCAGTTAAGACCCCTCTATGTAGATCATTTGTTTATGACAGCACTGCACAGTGTGTTGGTGCATCGCTACTACTGTCCCAGACAAATCTTTAAGTTAGTGAACTTTGCAGACCTGATCAGCAGAGATGGGGACTCGAGTCGCACAGAGACTTGAGACTTGACTTGGACTCGGTAAAAATGACTTGTGAACATGTCTGCTGCTAAGTCCATGAGGATTGTATACATACAGTTTTGGGCGTCTTTCATGTCTTTTTTTTCACTTAATTTGGCACAGTGAAAATTACAAAGTGTCTAGATGTATTTTTAGTATTCTTCTGCTTTGCAAGACTGGGTTATCTCTTTTCTGAGCCCTTGGCAGTTAAGTGTATGCCAAGGTTTGTCACATTACCCCTGACACAGTGTAGTGAACTGACTGATCACATGCCACATTGTTTGTTCTATGTATTAAAATCAGTAATGAAAACTGTCTAAAATGTGTTGAAACTTATGTTATCTAAGTTTATATTTAGGATGTGGTGGTACCTTTCTTCTACAAACCATTTGATAAGGGGTCCCCAAACATGTGCTCATAACTGGATGTGTATGTAGAATATACACAAAATGAATACCCAGGGCTCTGCTGTTTAGAAACAGATCTATTTTATAATAAATTAATCCTCAACAACATTTTCATTTTAAATTTAATTCCTGACACTTTAATTTGTCTGATATGTGAAAATAAAGTTATAAATCACTTACATTTTTCTTTTGCTTCTTCTAAACTAACAGACTTATAAGGCTTTTCTCCCAGCAATGTTACAACAGAACCACGGACACCTAGTCTGTGTGTCTTCTCATGGAGGACTATTCGCCATTAATGGCCTCGCAGGTAGGTCTGGAGAGTAAACAGGGTCCAGTTGTTTAAAAAAACGGTGAGCTTCCATGTTCATAATGACTGATCATGCATGTTGAGTCTACAGACTACTGTGCGAGTAAAAGTGCAGCCATTGGTTTTGCTGAATCCATTGCTCTGGAGCTTCTTGTTCTTCAGAAGGAGGGAATCAAAACAACCATAGTGTGTCCTTATCTTATCAATACAACAATGTTCCAAGGATGCAGAACAAAGTATGTATGTTTTTGCATCAAAAATGAGAGACATTTATGTCATACCTTACGTCGCACCTATCGTACCTCACTCTCATACTGCTTTTAGGTGGCCATCATTGCTTCCAATAACTGATCAGAGGGAAGCTGCTAAGATGATAGTTGATGCAATTCTGAGGGAGAAGATGTATTTAATGCTGCCTGGAAGCTTGAACTTCTTGATGGCACTCAAGAGGTAGGCATTCATGAAAATGTCTGGCCAGTTTGTGGTCTTAACTCCATAACTTCAGAAACTATAATTCACAATTAAAAATCATAAATGTTGACATCAGCGCTGTGACACAAAATGTAATCAAGTTGTAATCTTCACTTGACAAGATCATTGATTCTTCATTGATGAGTGATTATGTGCTAGCAACTAGCGCAAGGTGTCTTAATGGTGCATGCCAGAAGGATGACTGTGTCAGTGAATGTGTTTGTAAACTGAGATCTTATTTTTATATACTTGCAGCTTCATGCCAGCCAAACTGGGCATCATCTTTTTCAACTTCTTTGGAATATTGGATTTGATGGATCATTTCCATGGAGGTCCTGTGCCTACTTTGGCTTACAAAAAGTCTCTACGCTCTAGAAACAGCAGCAGTGAACCACATGGCGTCATGTACAGTGACTGAATGTGTTTGCCCACCATTACCACTCCAATAAGGTCCAAAAACAGGGAACGGAATATTCTAATTTTCTCCTCAAAAAACACAGGCAAGGCTTAATTAGGTGGATTAGACAGCAGCACTGCTTTGTGTGAATCACTCCATGCAACACACAGACACACACACACACACACACACACACACACACACACACACACACACACATATCATGGCTGTGATCCACTACCCAAATAATATTTTCTCACAGGTGGTCTTGTGGGGGTCCTGATCACTGATGAACAGTGCAAACGGGACTAACAAATGATTGACTACTGTATGTAACTGTAAACAACAAAGTGTGTGTGTGGTCAGTGGAGCTGATCCCATGGACAATGAGTGGACATCAGGTACTTAATGCAGTGGCTTGTGGGAGTATTTTTCAATATACATAAACTATTTTTTTTGCTTTTTGCTTTAAGATAAGATATACAGCTATAAAGCTGGGTAGAAATGCTTTTTCTACACATTAGTGCTAAAATCTTGAACTATTTCAAATGTTGTGGCTCTAGGCTGGGGTCTTATACACAGAGCTCTGGGTGATTGCAGGTTCTTTCAAAAGAAGCAGGTGAAAACCTGATTTTACATGTTTTATCTGTTGGTTTCTTCAAACAACAGAACATGTGTGCACCTGCTGTCTGAAATGAATCCGCACAAACTACACTGTCTACAAGCAAATTGTTGTAAAACGCTTGAAGTGAAGAGGAAAAAAATAAAGAACATTTGAGGAAAACAGTGCAGTGTTCCTTTGATGGCTACTACAATACTGCAGTGGAATCGGTGTCAAAATCTGCAGACGGCGCCGTATTCCTGCCCCCAGAGCCTGTACTAGCAGATTCAGATGAAAGCATCAGCTGTTCTTTTGAGTAAAAAATCACTGAGCGTGTCGCCCTTCTGCTCATGGGCGTGTCCAAGCAACTCCTCCCCCCTGGGCGTGTCCAAGCAACTCCTCCCTCCTGGGCGTGTCTGAGCTCCAGCGTGCTGACGCTCTGGATGTACGCGGCTGCTGTTGGGCTGGATGGCTCCACACTGCTGTGGCTTTCACGCGGAGCGGTGTGGACTTGCTTTACTGACCTACTTTTAGCTGGCGCCCTCGAAAAGACTAGCAAGTCAGTAAAACTCTCTGCGAAGGAGAATAAACACCTGCCTCTTCTGAGAAATAGTCGGATCGACTGTAGTGCTCTCCGCCTCGGAACGCACCGCTAGCGTGTCTTTCACGTGGCTCCATCTTCGCGGCGAGACCGGGAGAAAAGTTGAAATAGCATCACCGCGGCGTGTTTAATCCTCTTTTACGTCGAGCTGAATTTTTGACGTTTAGATTTTACTAACCGAGCAAATATGTCGACGAAAATGGCATCTTTGATTCTGGAGGACGGGACCACGTTTAAAGGCCGCGTTTTTGGGGCCGCCACCTCAGTTTCTGGTGAAGTTGGTAAGTCGCTTGTCATTTGGCATATATAATAAATTCCCCTAGAAATACTTTCTACTCTGCTTATGGGTTGTAAAATTCGGCTCCCCCTTTTACCGTCTAAATCACATTTAGTCGAGACAACAGTCAGTGAAGAGTTTTAGCGCCTTCCCACGTGTTTGTCGCTGAATACCAGCAAAAATGATGTTCGCCCCGGCTTCCCACGCAGTGTTGAAGTGTTTCAGCAGTTTAATAACTACCGCGGACGTTTGCCCGGTTTGAGCAGGTAAACACTGATCAGATAGTCTAAAGGTCACCTGCAGTGACTGCCACAAACCGGTAATAGCAGTTGTTTCTTTTAGTGATGTTCTCTCTGCCCGGGTTTTATTAAAGTATAGATGTGTTGGACTTTATTCAGCTAAAAGCAAGTCAAAAGTAATTACAAAACAGCAGCGGGTTGTCTTTTCAGATTAATTCTTAGGTTTTACATTTCCACAATAAAAAAAATCATATTATGGATGATAATCATGCAGTAGGCGGTCCAGTCACGTGTAGGGGGGTTTCAAAATGCTTTTTATTTCTAACCAAAACTATCTCTGCAACACGTATTTTCAGTTTTCCAGACAGGAATGGTGGGCTATCCAGAAGCGCTCACTGACCCCTCATATAAAGCACAGATACTGTCTTTCACCTACCCACTAATAGGAAACTATGGCGTGCCCAGTGATGAGGATGGAGAGTTTGGACTCAGCAAGGTGAATCATTGCAGTGCTTATTTTATTTTTTGAAAAGCCAATAACACATTCCCCAATGCTTTAATAAAAGTTGTATGTGTTGAAGCCATTTCTAAAACCCTTCCCACATTACTTTGTAGTGGTTTGAGTCTTCTAGGATTCATGCTGCTGGCCTCATTGTTGGTGAGCTTTCTCAGAATCCCAGCCACTGGAGCTCAGCCAGATCTCTAGATCAGTGGCTTAAGGAGCAAGGCATCCCTGGACTAGAGGGTAAGATCCCTTTCTTTCTTATTTATGTGGTCTGATATGTGAAAGTGGTTGGCCTAGTGGTTAGTAGGGCGGTCACCCTGTTTAACCCTTATTTAATTTTTTTTTCTCGGCCTGTCAGTAACACAGATGTGTGTGTATAGCTGTGCTATCATCATTCACAGCTTGTTTTTTTTTTTTTTTTAATTATCTTTTTAATTAACTGACAGACAAGGCTGGACAGGATAAACGGAAAGTGTGGGGTGGCGATAGTGAAACGCACACACGGGTTAAATGCAGAGGAAGAATTTTTGCTGTTCACACTGTGTAGTGTGATCAGATATGACAGAATGGTCACTTTCTCTTTACTCTACTGTTGTAATCATACATACAGGGTCTTAATTGCAAAAAGATTTAAACCCTGTTTGCTAAAAGCAAAGACAAAGTTTGTGGTCATATTTTGTGTAACTAGATTCACCTGTACAGGCACCTGTCCCACATCTTTTAATCTAAAAACAAATCTTTCTTTCAAAACAGGTGTGGACACTCGTTGCTTGACCAAGAAGATTAGAGAAAAGGGAACCATGCTGGGGAAGATTGTGGCTGAAGGGACCTCAGTCGAGAGTCTACCCTTTGATAATCCTGACAGTAGGAACCTGGTGAAAGAAGTGTCCTTGAAAGTAAGACAATCACATTTAGACATTACCAGACCTTCTTATCTAAAGTGAGTTAGAGTTTATAATTAATCATTTTATACATGCAGTCTTCTTAAAGTCCAGCTAAGGACACTTGATCTATCTAGGTGCATTATTTGTTGTAGTGTGGCATGCTTTCTAGGCAGTGTTACCTACTACACCACAACAGCAGCTAGACTTCAGGAATGTACTCTTTAGGCTCTTTATCTGCAACTCTATTTATTCTTTCATTTAAGGAGCCTAGAGTTTTCAATCCAGATGGAGATTTGAGGGTCATTGCCGTGGACTGTGGTATTAAATACAATCAGATCCGCTGCTTGTGTCAGAGGGGTGCCCGCGTCACCTTGATGCCCTGGGATTACCCTCTAGATATCAATGGTGAGTGATGATTTGAAATAAATTTGAAGGGGATAGTCCAGCCGAATAGAGTCTTGGGCTGATGGTGAATCAAACCTTGATGTTTCCATTCAGTTTAATCTTATGCAAACGGACGCCACTATTATTCATTTCATTAATTGTTAGCCAGGTTAGCATTGTATGATGTGTGTCTTAAACTGTGTTTTTAGTAAGAATAATTTATTTACAAGTTTAGAGATTAATGAAATAAGTTTGTTTGTTTCTTTAGACTTTGATGGAGTGTTCGTCAGTAATGGCCCTGGTGACCCTCAGTATTGCAAGGAGACCATAGAAAACCTCTGCAAAGTTGTATGTGTGGAGAACCCCAAACCGGTGTTTGGAATTTGCTTGGGCCATCAGTTACTGTCTCTGGCCATTGGGGCAAAGACCTACAAAATGAAGTAAGCTCACATTGTTGATTATTTTGCACACAAGTAGCTGTTCTTGTGACCTGGGGCCAGTTTCAATGTTATTTTTGAGTAAGGTGGGGCTGGTATGTGTTTAACTGACAGTATCCTGGCAGTTGTTTTGTTTTATAGATTTATACTTCACTGCCTCAGGTTTGTCATCATGTTTGAATTACGGGGAGTACTGGGGCGTACTGTGCCCCCCCCAAGATACACAAAATGCGGGGGGGGATTTTTTTGTTTACTTTTTTTGTTGTTGAAAAAGGCAGTACCTCCCAAATATGGTGGGCCAATTCACACTCTGCTTGTCATGGCTGCTGAAACTTAACAGCAGAAGAAAGTGAAGGAGTATCTCTTTCTGATCCTTTCCCAGGTCCTGTAAGTGTTTGTTAGATCAGTTCGCTGTTCAAATGTGTTTGTGCTTGAGGTTAGCATTTTTTGAATAGATAATATAGTGGTGAGATGCTGGAACACGCCACTGTTTTTGTAGGAATCCTGGGAGATTTCCTTTGTTGTCCCATTCCCAAGGCCAGAGGACGGCCTCCCACCAGTTTATAGTAATGCCTAGCAGTGGACCTGCAGACCCTGTAGGTTCAGACGACTGCTATTTTTTTATTGTTTTAGAGCAAGTTAGTTTTTAAACAAGGAAAACATTAAAATGTGATTTGTGATATGGGAAAATATTGAGAATTTCATTTTATTGATTTTATTATGTATGACTGCAAATTAATCCCCCAGACAGAATGAAGTGTAATATGCTGTAATTTTCCTCTTTTTTATTGAAGCCAAGCCAAACCAAACTGGGAAGCGGACAAATATCATTATTTACATATTGAGCATATGCTTTTATTTGTAAAGTAGACCAGAATTCAAAATCATTTGATCTTGATAAGCACACACTTTTTATACGTTGGCGGGTATATATAATAATTCTGATTATAATGTTTGTAATTGCTGACTGAATAAGGGATTCAGAGTGAGCATGTTGGCTGCCACACTATTCTGTTATACTCTCACTAGGTGATCCAGACACTGCCTGAGCTTGAGGAGGTAGACACAGCTATGTTATGTATTTAGGATTTCCCGCTTAATAAAAACAAAGGCATGACTCTGGAGCACAGCAAAAACTCTTTTTTTACTATGGCGAGGTAAAAAAGATTGACTTTGCCCTAACATTGATTTGTTAAACACTGTGTGTCTTAGGTATGGAAATCGTGGACATAACCAACCTTGCGTCCATAAAGGAACGGCGCGCTGTTTCATCACCTCTCAGAACCATGGTTTTGCAGTAGACCCCCAGACCCTCCCAAAGGATTGGGATGTGCTCTTTACGAATGCAAATGACCACACCAGTGAGGGCATTGTACACAGTTATAAACCCCTCTTCAGGTGCTGCTTTCCTTGTATTTTTTTTTAGAAAAACTCCTGATATAGCCTCTATTATATGTATGTTTAGCTGTTCAAATTTCAGTTAATCCCTACAAACCTTATAACTCCCTTTTCAGTGTGCAGTTTCATCCTGAGCACATGGCAGGACCCGCTGATCTGGTCAGCCTCTTCGATCTCTTTATCGACACAGTCAGAGATAGTAAAAGTGGAAAAGCTGGCAAGTCAGGTACGGTACCTGAACATCTTAGTTTCTGACCATGACATCATGCACTTACAGCTGAGGAAAACTTTTGCCAGTAATATTCTTCACCTCCACAGAGCTAGCCCACACATGACATATTATGGAAGGAAAATGTTGTGATTTAATTTTTCATCTAAATTTATTCCATTACATTTCCCTTAAGTTTTAATAAAATAATTTTTTCATCTTGTAATTACTAAAGTGATTTTTTTTTTTTTTTTTTTAGTGAAAGACAAGCTGAGGGACCTTCTAACATTCCCTGACTCTCCTAAACCGGAAACGCTTGTGCAGCCCCGTAAGGTGCTGATTCTTGGATCAGGAGGGCTCTCCATTGGACAGGCTGGGGAGTTTGATTACTCCGGCTCTCAAGTGAGTCATTAAAAAAAAAAAAGAGCAATGAGTGTTATTTCACCCAAAATTGCTGACTTGGTAAAGAGTGAGCAAAAAGTATTATTTGCCGTGTCCTCACTACCTCGTACAGGCATCTTTAACTCCAGTAGGTTTGTCCTTTCAATCATGTACACAGTGAACTGAAACATCTTGGTGTTTCAAGGATGTATCAACACAAACAAAGCACCACAAGGTGGAGACATTAGGTGTATAAAAATGCAGAATAGAGGTAGACAGTAATAAGTAATTGCAAATAATTGCAAAAAGCAAATAACAGCAGCAGCTGTCATCACTATCCGAAACAGAAAATTCATATACCAAGCTGTGCTGCAGCTACAAAGAATGCTGTTTATAGTGCCACTGCAGAAAGTGATGAGGGGGGCTTTCTTGGGAACGGAGCTGGTGTTGAAGTTCTCCACAATATGAAAACCAGGGAACTTGTTCCTCTTGCCCGTCTCCACAAAGGAGCCTTTGATATTCAGTGGAGTTATATTTATGCTGTGCCATCCTAACGTCAAGAACCATCTATTTTGTTTTGACCACATTCAGAGATGTTGTTGACTCCCACAGCATTCTCACAGAAGCGTCTGTTATGTTCAGATTGCTGCAGGTCTGGTGAAAGGTTGTGGTGGTGGCGTCATCCGTTGAACAGATGTACAAACTTTGAGGTCCAGTGTGTGAGTACGCCATTGAGGCAGGATACTGACAACTTTTTTGGCATGGGGTGAATTGTGCTTGCTTTGAAGCACGTTGGAATCAAGGAGGTGCCCAGAGAAATATTAACGGAGAACATCTGCCAGCTGGTCGTTGGGGGGCATGAATGGTCTTCCTTACTGCCACAAAATGTCATTTTGTGTTTCAAACTGTGTGTAGTAGTGACTCACTTCCAGATGTGTTGAGGCTTCATTGTCACAGGCAGGTGGAGATGGCCTGGATTCCCAGCAAGTGGCTGTGGATTTTGAGCGTGTGAGCACTGCTCTGTTGGCCAGGGAGAGGGACTGGTTGGCCCTTGCTGTTGTCTACCTATTCTGAAAACAGTGGCTTGGGTTCTCAGTCATCCTCCACAGTCATCCACGGCTTCTGGTCGGGAAGTGTGGAGATGATCTTACTAATGTCAGTCAATAACAACGTGTACTCTTTCAGGTTGGTAGAGCTGCCGTAGGTTGCAACTTTCCTAAACAAATGCTCAAAGCAATCACATAGAGCAGAGATGGCTCCTGGGGATCAGATCTTTGTCTGCTTTAAACTAACAAGCAGGCTATATGCTGGAATCAGCATCACTGAGATGTGGTCTGAGTAGCCAAGCTGGGAATGGGTCTTGGCGCAGTAAGCACCAGTAATGTTTGTGTAAATATGTCGTCCCCAACGCCACATGATTAACATCTGGCGACAAAACAGCCTGTCAGTTTATTGGTCTAGTTAATTTACCTGACTCCTTATAAATCCCAAGGGGCCTAGCCCAAACTATGGAAAACAGCTGTCTCAATTAGTGGTGGGCCGTTATCAGCGTTAACATGCTGCGTTAATGTGAGACTCTTATCGGTCGATAAAAAAAAAATATCACTGTTAATCTATTCACAAAGTTGGGTTGGGAGCTGGGTCTATACTACGCAAGCTATGATGACTTTCACCTTGATATTAGCCGAATTGCACTGTAGGGGGCAAGAACAAGTCTGAACCTGTGTGTATGCCTACTGTGAAACAGGGATGCCATTGGTACGGAAAGACAAGGGGGGCTTAGCCTTAGCTTTAGCCCCCAGGGTTGTAGGAAGGAATTGGCGTGTATAGAGGTCTGAAAACTTTTCACCAAACCTTTCCTGTCACTTAAGGAAACAAGTAAAGATAAGCAGTGAACAGTTATGAACACTCATAGTATTGTTCTGTTGAACTGCGTATAAACAGCGCTACCAGAGAAATATTACTGAACGGGCTCCGGTTGCTACTCACTAACAAGCAGCGCCGTGTAGCTTCGCCTGGGTCCTAATGCCCGCCTTCTACCTACAGCAGCTTCAACAGCCAGGACATCATTTTAATTCAATAAAGATAGACTTATTTTTAAATTCAGTTCATAGTCTTTTCTATTTGTAAAGTGCGTGTCTGCGCTCAGTGATATCTTGTATGAAATGTTTGGCTATATAATTTTAAAAAAGTAGAATAATGAATATATGTGACCTGATCTGGCAAAATGAGTCACAGTGACCCAAAATTCAAAATTGATTATTAAAAAGAAGAGTAAATAAGCTTTACAATGATATCTTGTATCTTAAACGGTTGGCAAGTTACAATCGTTTGAATTCTGGTCTCGCAGCACCATTTTCCTGAAAAACCGAGAAAATCGCATTTAAAGTTGTCAGTTTTTCAATCCATAGCATCCAAAGAGATGCACCCAGTATTCAACAAAAACATTTTACTACAGGCATTTAGATACTTAGAAAAATATATTACATTATATTTACAAAGAATGGTGTGCAAAGGAAAAAACATCTAGTATGTGGCGGCAGTCTTGTGGGCGAAAATGCCTTGTTGATGCTAGAGGTCAGAGGAGAATGGGCCGACTGATTCAAGCTGATAGAAGAGCAACTTTGA
>JBBJLR010000160.1:12568806-12584377 GCA_037577145.1 Brachypetersius gabonensis | reverse complement strand
TGGGTTTTGTGATGAGTTTGATTTGTGGAGTTGACTGGGTGTGTGGGTCCCCCCCCCCCCCCCCCCACAGGACTACATAATTGAGGTGAATGCTCGTCTCTCACGGAGCTCTGCTCTGGCCAGTAAAGCCACCGGTTACCCCTTAGCCTATGTGGCAGCTAAGCTCGGCCTGGGGATCCCTCTGCCAGTTCTGAAGTGAGTTGTGACAACAAACCATTAACTGTCTCTATAAATAATGTATTGCTGAGCCCTTAAATCACACACTTGCTGGCACTTGTGTTGGGACACAACTCATCTTTGGTAATTTTCTCTTGTTGGTCATTTTCTAGACCAGGGGTGGCAAACTGAATTCCTTCCCGGCTACAGCTCTGCCTGGTGAGTTGAATCAGGTGTGCAGAGTGCGACTGAAATTCTGTAGAGCTGTGACCTGGAATGAGCACCGTTTGACACCACTGCTTTAGACTAGGGTTGCACTGATACCGGCATTGGCCGATACTTCATTAAAATAGTCATACCTGTATTCGTACGTGAATTGCCGATACCATGCACTGATACCACTAAACAATATCCTATTTCACTACATTAACTGATCACACTGGGTGGATGTGAGTTGTTGTCCTACCTGACTTCAGTGTCTAGGGGAGACAATGAGCTGGAGACTTGGCGTCAGATGTTTTATGCATGAGCTAGCGAGAAAGTATCAAGGCCATAGACTATTGGGTGCTGTTTGTAAAAGCAGCATTTAATGGATATTGGTGGTTGCCTGTGTGTCCCAATACTTTAGTCCCCATGGAACATGCTTGTGGCTTTTCTAGGCGGGACAACCACCAATCTCTGTCAAACTTCAATTAGATATGGTCCGATAAGATCTTTCCAAAGATCGGTACTCTGTATCGGCAAGTACACAAATAAAAATACCTGTACTCCTATCGGTTTGTGAAAAAGTGATATCTGTGCATTCCAACTTTAGACTATAGTGCCAGTGTTGGCTGTATAATTTTGGTGGTTGGACTCTTCAAACCCTTTCAGTGACGAGGGATATGTATTGCTTACAGGATATTTAACAGTCGGAAAATATACACTTACTAATATACCACTAACTTGTTAATGTCACTGCTGTGCTGAGAATGCCACACCACCTAGAATATTTTTAGTAGGTGGCCAATAAATTGTTTGGCAACAAGAGTAATTGTAAACATAAAGTGCACCTATATATTGGGTATGTCACAGGATGGTGTACCAAATAAACTGACTATTCAGTGCAAGTTGCTCTTTTCCAGGAACTCTGTGACCAACTCCACGACAGCCAACTTTGAACCCAGTCTGGACTACTGTGTGGTGAAAGTCCCTCGCTGGGATCTGAGCAAGTTCCTCAGAGTTAGCACGAAAATTGGTAGCTCCATGAAGAGTGTTGGTAAGACTACCATTTTTCAAATGCAACCTTTCAAATGCAGTCTTTGAGGACTCCCACCCTTGATCTCTGTCCCAGCCTCCACGACAAATTTCAGAGATTCTGTGTTCTTGCTTGCTTGGTTGTCTTTGGAGCGGACCTGGAACTAAATTGTCAGTGATTGCCCTCAGACCAGAGATGGGGACTTGAGTCTGAGACTCGGACTCGAGTCGCACAAAGAGACTTGTGACTTGACTTTAGACTTCCCTCAACGACTCTAGACTTGACTCGGACTCAGTGCTGTGACTCGTAAGTCATAACTCCCAAACAATGTTATTATATAAATGTTATTTATTTATATCTCGCACTCTTTCCAACGACCCGAGAACTGTTCACCTCGCCCCGGTGTCCCATTACTTTTGTCCGAGGTGAGGGGTTTTCAGCTAATAACAATTTTCGAGGGGTCGTTGGAAAGAGAGAGATATTTGTCATATATAATATTTAGATTAATATCATTTAAGAAAAATCCTCCATGTTGGTGAGGGCAGATCACAGCATGCAACCCCGCCCCCTGCTAAGGAACAGCCAATTGTAATCATGGGGCGTGGTTAATTAGCATATCTTATAAACATTTAGAGCTCAACATTTACAGCTCAAACTTCCACATTTAGAGTTGCGTCTGTAAACATTGCCACTCAGACTTGAGACTTGACTTGGACTCTGTAAAAATGACTTGTGAACATTTCTGCCAAAGCTGTGCTTAGGTTTTGTTCATGCTCACTAGGCTTCATTTCCCCAGGGGAAGTGATGGCCATAGGTCGAAGCTTTGAAGAGGCCTTCCAGAAAGCTCTGAGGATGGTGGATGAAAACTGTGTGGGATTTGACCACACCATCAAACCAGTGTCTGAGCAGGTTGGTGCTAAAAGATCTATGCTATGGCCACCCACAAAATGGGTCAGTGTTTCATATGCACTCTCAAACTTTTCTTTTCTTTTTATTTTGTTTTCTTTCTTTGGCAAATTGTTTTGCAGTGAGCATTTCTGTATAGTTCCGCCTGCTTGCTGCCGGAACGTGTATCTCTTCTTCGCTAGCAAGAAGTCTAGCTGTCAGTATTAGGTAGGTTAGCTTTCACTGAAGCTGTTCTTTGGACTGGTTTGCTAGCTGCTGTAGGCATCTGCTGTGTGAGTGAGTTCATCTGTGGCAACCAAGTTTGTTTGGTCGGACTGGTGAAATGTGAGTAAAGTGAGCTCATGCTTACACACACAGCCTTCTCTCACATGGAAAGCCAGCTTTGTAGACGGGCATTGCAGCGGCTGCTGTTCTGCCTGGAGTTCAGAGAGCTGCTCCAAGTGCACCTATGGGACTCAACTGCGCGCTGGTTCTGTTTTTTCTTTCTTTTTTTTCACATTTTTTCACATTTTGATCATTGCTTACAAATGTTTGATGTGCTATCTTACATCTCTTATGTTCACTCTTCTCTCTGGAGCAGGTGTTTAACTATTTTATTCATATTTGTAATCACATCTTGTGTTTGTTTGGAAAGCAGATACTATAAATGTGGTTGTTGTTGTTGTTGTTGTTGTTATTATTACTATTATCATTATCATTTTCCTTAAATATATCTTGGGTGTATTCCCTGCTTAACTTGTTTGTTCCCTGCTTAACTTGTTTTAGGCTATTAGTTCTTGCACTGTTCCATTATAAATATAATTATAAATATATTTTTTGTGGGGGAAATACACATACACTAGCTTAAGGATAGTGCAGTACTTTCACAGTGGAGGCACCGCGCTACAAATGTAATCACCTATAATTATTCTTATTCCTATGTAAGTAGTATATTACTATTATGCAGCTATACAGTTATATTTGTGGTATCAGAAATTTCAGCCACCTCCTCATTACACCGCTGAGAATTCAGGATCCTGTTGTGCCATTAATTAGTGTAACTGCAAGTGGCCCTGTGTGGCGCTGGATGACTACCATCCGTGAAAAAAGGGGGTACATTTGTGAGATAAGTCCGTGTGTCAGTGTAAGTATGAGTTCACTTTACTCACAATCCACCAGTCCGACCAAACGAATTTGGTTGCCGCAGATGAACTCACTCAGCAGATGCTCCCGATCCGATGTCTAGCTACGGCTGGGGCTTGGCTCGCTCCATCCAGGATGCCCCAAATCAAGTTAAATTAATTACCATAATCAACACAGAAGTACAATACAGACAGGGTAGTACAATGTATAGTACCCAGTAACAAATAAATCAATTCTATTACCCCTATTTCAGAGGTTCCTACGTTAGTGTGTGCTAATATGATCACATCTTGGTGGCCTAGTGGTTAGGGCATTCGCTCTGTGATCAGGAAGTCGTGGGTTCACTTCCCAAGACCACTAGGCACCTCTGAGGTACCCTGAGTAAGGTACCGTCTTCACACTCTGCTCCCCCACTCACACACACTGCTTGTAACTTTAAGCATACAGTGGGGAAAATAAGTATTTGACACATCAGTATTTTTTATCAGTAACGGGATTTCTAAGTGGGCTATTGACACAAAATCTCCACCAGATATTGCCATCAAGCCAAATATTGAATTCATACAATGAAATCAGAACATTTAAGCATACAATTTGAGTCATAATAAATAAAGTGAAATGACACAGGGAATAAGTATTGAACACACTTTAATACTTCGTAGAAAAACCTTTGTTGGTGATTACAGCTTCTAGACACCTCTTGTATGGAGAGACCAGTCGTATGCGTCACTCGGGAGCGATTCTGGCCCATTCTTCCACACACACGCTCTAAGTCTTGAAGGTTTTTTAGGCCTCTTTTATGAACTGTGATCTTCAGTTCTCTCCCTAGATTTTCTATGGGATTTAGGTCAGGTGATGACTGGCCCATTCTAGCAACTGCATTTTCTTTCTTTGAAACCAATTCATTGTTTCCTTGGCATTGTGTTTGGGATCATTGTCTTGCTGGAATGTCCACCCTCTTTTCATTTTCAGCTTTCTGGTAGATAGCAGCAGATTTTTATCCAGAATTTCCTGGTACTTTTCTCCATTCATCCTGCCTTCAACAATAAGAAGTTTGCCAGCACCCCTTGCTGAGAAGCAGCCCCAAACCATGATGCTTCCACCCCCAAACTTAACTGTTGGTATGGTGTTCTTGGGGTGGTGGGCGGTGCCATTTCTTCTCCAAACATGGTGTGTAGAATGACAGCCAAAAAGTTAAATTTTGCTTTCATTTGACCATACTATAGTCTCCCAGTAATCCACAGGCTTCTCCAAATGCTGTTTCGCAAACTTTAACTGAGCCTCAACATGCTTTTTGTTCAGCAATGGAGTCTTGCGTGGTGAGCTGCATGGATACCATGGCGGTTCAGTGCATTGCTTATAGTTTTCTCAGAAACAACAGTACCTGCTGATGCAAGGGCTTCCTGAAGTTCTGCCCGAGTGGTTCTTGGCTCTTGGAGAACTCTCCTGATTATTCTTTGGACTCCTCAGACAGGGATCTTACGTGGAGCACCTGATCGTGGCCAGTTTATGGTGAACTGATTATTTTTCATTTCCGGCTAATGGCCCCCACAGTGCTCACAGGAACATTCAGCATTCTGAAAATGTGCCTATAACCATTCCCATCAGAACGCTTTTCAACGATGAGGTTACGAAGATCTTGGGAGAGTTCATTGCTTTTACGCATCATGAAGTCTTTCCTGTGTGCCTCCTGGTTAATGAGAAACCTTTATAGGCCGTCAATTAGGACTAAAGCAGGTGATATCGATTAGTGCTGATGGGGGGCAGGGTTTCTCTCTCAATACTGACAGATTTCAGGTGATCTCCTGGCTTTCTATGCCATTTTACATCTTGTTATCTTCATGTGTTCAATACTTATTCCCTGTGTCACTTCACGTTATTTATTATGACTCAACTTGTATACTTAAATGTTCTGATTTATTTGTATGAAATCAATATTTGGCTTGATGGCAACATCTGTTGGAGATTTTGTGTCAATAGCCCACTTAGAAATCCCCGTACTGATAAAAATACTGATGTGTCAAATACTTATTTTCCCCACTGTACCTCCCTGGACTCCACTTTACTCTCTTTCATTCACCACCAGAGACAATAAAAAACTGAGCATTTTGTTTGTCTACTCACACTTAAATTCTTTTGTTTAAAAAGTTCCCGTTTGTTTTTTCTCATCCTGTGGGATCGAAAATAGTATTAAGTTTGAAATTTCAGTATCGTGACAAGCCTGGGGCCAGCTCTGTTCAAGGAAATCCCCTGGATTCAGTGGACGAAGCTGTTATCACTTTTGGACAACATCTCCCACCCCATGCACAACATCATGACAGCGCTGAGCAGCTTCTTCAGTGATAGGCTGCTGCACCCATGGTGTGTGAAGGAGAGGTACTGCAGGGCTTTCCTTCCAGCTGCTGTGTTTTAGTAAACGAGCTTATGGGATAAAAAGGCATCCTTGCTGTTTTCTCATCCACATCATCCAGAGGAGAATTGTGTAGTGCAACGTTTGCAAATGCACAGGAAGCCTAGAATAAAGATGTTTACAGTTCCTGGATTGAAAAGTTGATTGAAAATATGCTGCCAACTAGATGAAAGTTCATTACTGCTCAGACATTGCCTTTGTCAGGATGTACATCCTTTTTACTCACTGGTCTAAATGAGGGCTGTTGCTGTTTTTTTTTTTTTTTGGTCATTCATCATTAGCTCCTACTCCTGTTTTTCCTCTTCCCTTCCAGGAGCTTCAGATTCCTACAGACAAGCGTATCTTTGTGCTGGCAGCAGCCCTACGCGCCGGCTGGAGTGTGGACCGTCTCTATGAGCTGACCAGAATTGACCGGTGGTTCCTTCACAAGATGAAGAATATTACAGACCACGAGAAACTTCTGGAAACATTTAATCAGGACGAAAGCACCATGCCACCTGATGTGATGAGGAAAGCAAAGCAGTTGGGCTTCTCTGACAAGCAGATAGCCCTTGCTGTGCAGAGGTGCTGCAAATTTGTTTGTTTGAACTGAAGGTGTTAAATGATCACTAATAGATTACAGTCAGCTGTATTTTTGTGACACTTTTACAGGAAGGTGTTTTATACACAATTCAGAAATGCAGAAGTTCTCTTTTGTTCATGCCAAGAATATTGCATCCCTTTTTTCCATGTTCCTCCTGGTAAGGATAACATGTAAATGACACAATGCACAACTGACGATTTGGGTATCCTGGTGATGTCCTGGGTTCGGATAGTAATAGGCTCTTCTGCTTTTTTCTTTTTTTTTTTTTTTTTCTTTCTCTCTCCCTTGCTCTCATTTTCTCTTTCTTTCACTCTTCCTTCTGTCCTCCATCTTTCAAAATAATTTCTTTCCTTTTTTTCAGCACTGAGCTGGCAGTAAGGAAACTGAGGCGGAATTGGAAGATCCTTCCTGTGGTGAAGCAGATTGACACAGTGGCTGCCGAGTGGCCCGCCCACACCAATTACCTTTATCTCACCTATCATGGCACAGAGTGTGATTTGGCTTTTGAGGAGGCCCATGTTATGGTGATTGGCTCTGGTGTGTACCGCATTGGCAGCAGTGTGGAGTTTGACTGGTGTGCTGTGGGCTGCATCACAGAGCTTAGAAAGGTGGGTTTTCTGTGTATACCTATGGTTTTGAGTAGTGATAAAGCCACTCAGCTGGATCAGGATTGGGAGTTAATTACACATCAGAGATGGGTCAGACATAAAAATGTGCATATTTTGAAAAATATTGTAATTGTAAGGACTGCAAGGATTTTGTGTGTGTTTCAGATGGGCTACAAAACGATCATGGTGAACTACAATCCAGAAACAGTCAGCACAGACTATGATATGTGCAACAGACTCTACTTTGATGAGATTTCGTTTGAGGTAAGCCATCAGTCCACTCATAATTAATAAAATAAGTGAATATTTGTTTTCTGTGAGACATTTTCACTGCAGAACTAATTGTCCTGATTACATTTTGTGAACTTTGGCATCAAAAAAGGAATAGGTGAGGTTAGTGTTCATACCAAATAACGTTTATGATATGAATTTTTCTTATACCACAGTACTGGTTTAAATTAGCCTGAAGAAGGTTCAGAAAGTGGTTTCTTTTTCACAGCTGCACCATTAGGGGAAGGGAAGCTACGTGTGAGTCTCGACATGTCAGATCAATAGCGTGTGGGTTATAGGGTGTAAAATATTACTTTTGGGGGCAATTTGTGTATGTAATTTCTAAAAAATACTTTCATATATGGTAATATTAATATGCCTTCTGTATAGTTTGAGATTGTCTGATTCTGATGATGTGCATGATTCTGTACATCAATGGGACAAAGATACCTCAAATTAAGGGCAAATGAATCCCAAAAATGATTTTATTTCGGCATTACGTAGAAATGTTTTAAGCCTTTAGTGGTTAGCTTTAGCATTTAGCCCAACAGAGTGAGTACAGTAACAAAATATTTTAGCTAAGTAATAGTAATACCATGGATCAGAAATAAACAAATACTTCTGAGTGTAAATATTCTAAAATGCACGCCTTGGTTCAGCTCCAGACAAGACGAGATGACGCCTGATACCTTGTGATTCACAAAAAAAGGCGGAAAAGGAGTTGTTTGGCGGTGCGTGGACCATTTATGAAAGAGCCAAGCCACTGGAGTTCTAATACAGTCCTATACCGTGAAACTGGTATAATTTTGAAAAGACTTTGATTAGATCAGAATTTGCGGTCCTACAGCCCAGCTTTAGGTGAGGTTGTTTTGATACTTTCTCAGTTCAAGTAACTTTAATTTTGTTTTGAATCTCAGGTGGTAATGGACATCTATGAGATGGAGAACCCAGAGGGAATCATTCTTTCTATGGGGGGCCAGCTTCCCAACAACATCGCCATGTCTCTCCACAGGCAGCAGTGTCGAATCCTGGGCACTTCTCCGGAGTTTATCGACTCCGCTGAGAACCGCTTCAAATTCTCCAGAATGCTGGACACCATTGGAATCAGCCAGCCTCGCTGGAAAGAGCTGTCTGATACAGAGGTATCTATTAGTAATTAATTTGTCATTCCAGGACTGTCTTCCATTAGCTTTTTTTCACCATTTATTTCATCCTTTTAAAGATTTTTTTGTGGTAGAACTAATTTCTTATAGTGGCTGCCTCATAAGCTGTTAAGGTCCCTATGTTTTTTAAGGTGCACCAAAAGAGTTCATATTTACAAAAATTTGCTGCCTGTTTTAACTTTTCTTTCCTTCTCCAGTCAGCCATGCATTTTTGCGAGACAGTGGGCTACCCGTGCTTGGTGCGTCCATCATATGTTCTCAGTGGAGCTGCTATGAATGTAGCCTACTCTGACAGTGACTTGGAGAAATACCTAAGCAGTGCTGTGGCTGTTTCGAAAGAGCATCCTGTTGTTATCTCCAAGTTTATTCAGGAAGCCAAGGTTAGATTCTGTTTTTGTCTGCAATTGTCATGTAGTTTTAAATGGTACGTAAACTGGATGTGGGAATGAGGGAACAAGTTAAGGCTTGTAAATTATTTGTAACTGATAGTAAAGCTCCCAAAACCAGTCAAAAGTTGCATGTTGAGAGCATGTGTTGCATCAAAAGGCATTTGCTGGTGCATTTCCATTTTTTTTCTTGAACTTGCATGAAACTTAAATAAGCTGTTCAGAGAACATTTTTCCAGATTTAGAAAGATAAGTAGCACAGTATTATGAATGTTGGTATGTCTGATTGGGTGAATAAATTGAAGTAATTTTTTGTGTTTGATTTTTGTGTTGTAGGAGATTGATGTTGATGCTATAGCTTGTGATGGAGTGGTAATCGCTATAGCTGTATCTGAACATGTAGAAAATGCTGGTGTCCATTCAGGAGATGCTACACTGGTTACACCACCCCAAGACATCAACCAGAAAACTATGGAGCAGATTAAGCTAATAGTCCATGCCATTGGCCAAGAACTACAAGTTACAGGACCATTTAACCTGCAACTCATTGCCAAGGTAAGTGTTTGCTTGTTATGCAACTTCCTTTCACGCAAATATAGTATTGAAGAAATTGAGGTCAGGCGTTTCTGTTGCGTTTTGTAGCGGCGCTTGATTGACTTCAGTTTGTCTGGCGCTGTGTAACGCCAGCATGCAGCCCAATGTGTACTTTCGTGTATTTACCTGTGATGGCCTGAATTCTTCAGTCCAAAGTGTTTACATGTGGGTTGTCTTTGTTAAAACTAAGCGTTGACATTCTTGTTTTATTAAAAATCCTCCTTATACCAGGAAAGGAACGTACTTTGCCGCCGATACTGCGTTCACCCTCTTACTGCACAACGTCAGGGCAAATGTAAATTTTTTTGTGATTTTTGATGACATGCGAAGATTTAACCCTCTGGTCCTGTTGTCGGCCTCTCACACCTTTTTTTTTTTTTTCTTTTTTTTTTTTTTACCATTCTGTTATAATGGAATAAAAATTCGTAAGGGTCTGGAGTTTTTCAGATCTTTCAATTTTTAACTTCAACTCATTAAATTTATCAATAATATACTTCATACATCCAATTGTAACACTTGACTTGTTCGTGATCACGTTTGGCCAAATGATACCCATGAAATGAAAATGAAATTCCTTATTCTTTACACTGTTAAATTGTGCAATTTAGGTTAAAATGCTTTCATTCTAAACTCAACACTTGAGAAATGGAGTATGCAGTGGTTTCTAACAGAGTCATTTATCCATTTTTACCCCCAGTAGCATTGAGAATATAGAAAATTGCCATTTTTGAGGTTGTTTACTAACAAGTGCATTGTGCAAACAAACTGGTATTTGAAGGATTAAAAAACAAAGAAATTGATGTTTGACTAACTGATGTTAGTTAAAAACTTTATGTAGTAAAAATAGCAAAACATTCTTTAATATATATGACAATAAATGACAATCTGGTAGAAACCACTAAAAACCCGTGTTGAGTTTAGAATGAAAGCAATTTAACCTAAATTGTACGATTTAACAGTGTAAATAACAAGTAACTGGTTAAGTGTCCATGAATAAGCTGAATGTATAGTAAAAACAATCAGGGCCAGAGGGTCTAGGTGTATTATTTATTAATAATAGTAATAACTAACAAAAAACAATATTTATATTATAATTTAGCATTAAAAGCCCCCAAAATTCACAGGAGTTAAGTTTTCAAGAGCACCCGCTATGTATATATGCTACTATAACACTTTCCTTTTAAACTACGCCTAAAACATGACTTAAAAAGTGTAAAGGTAAACCCGTATCCGTACTGTACAGACTGTACTGTAATTCATGCAAGTGCGTGTTGTTTGGGTGTAAACAGGGTAAATGAACTTACTATAATAAAAAGACAGGGCTTTAAAAAGGGTCAGGGTTCACCTGACACCACAAACGCTCGATTCAGAAAGCCATGTGGACGAGGCCTAAAGGGTGTTGATAATTCATGTGCTGATTAATAACTGTCTTGCATGCTAAAACTTAAGTTTTGCCTTTTGTTCTGTGTGTCTCAATTTAGGACGACCAGCTGAAGGTGATCGAGTGCAATGTTCGAGTCTCCCGCTCTTTCCCTTTTGTATCAAAAACGCTGGGTGTAGACCTTGTGGCGTTGGCAACGCAGGTCATCATGGGAGAGGAAGTGGAAGACATAGGACTCATGAGGGGAAACGGTGTTGTGGGAGTTAAGGTAAAGAGCTACTACCTGCAGCCTTTAGACAAGGAACGCACAAGTGGCCTGATCTTCACAACAGTTTGGTGATTTCTCTGCTCAAACTCCCCGGTTACTGGCCAGGTTTAGTTGCTTCGTGGGCAGCACAACTCCAGAGCTGTCCAGAGCAGTTTGGTAGTTCTCCGACTCAAATTTGTTTAGAGTAGCACATCAAAGTAATTTTTCTAAATTGTTTTCTGTTGTCAGTATCCTTAGTTTGTCATGAACATGTTCCCCATCAGTATATTTTTGTAAAACTTTAACGTTTTTGTGTACGTTGGTGCATTGTCGTGATTATCTATAAAAATAATGCGTAGTTGGCATGATCTGATTTATTTTTTTTTTAAATACTCATTTTCCTCCATGCTTAAGTCATGTTTTAATATGAACATGCTGCATGTTCTGCACAGGTTCCCCAGTTCTCTTTCTCTCGGCTGGCTGGGGCAGACGTGGTGTTGGGGGTAGAAATGACCAGCACTGGAGAAGTGGCCTGCTTTGGTGAGAACCGCTATGAGGCCTACCTGAAAGCCATGCTCAGCACCGGCTTTAAAATCCCCAAAAAGAACATTCTCCTCTCCATCGGTAGCTACAAGGTATTTGAATCAGGGAATAGTCTGCCCTTTATTGCTTTTTAGGTTTTATTTATTTATTTATTTTTCTATGACATGCTAGGAGAGGTTTATTTATATTATATTGTTGCTGTCAGCCATGTATTTCATGAGTAAATGTGTTGAATAAGCTTCGCCTTTTATATTTTAAAATGATTGGCCAAATACAAATAGTCAAATCTTGTGCCATAGATTTCCCTTTTCTTTTTCTTTTTCCCTTCTCCCTGTTCCTGTAAAATGTTCCTTTTGGACATGCAAGGTTTTGTCCTGACAACAAGAACAGGTATCCTTGTTTTATTTTCCCTTTTGTTTACTAGAATAAGAGTGAGCTTCTGCCCACAGTTCAGGCTTTGGAAAGCCTGGGCTATAACCTGTATGCCAGTCTGGGAACTGCAGACTTCTACACTGAGCATGGTGTAAAGGTACAGTGAATAAATGCTATACTGCTAATCTGATTCTCTGCTTTAGTATATTTCCTTTTTGTTGTTGTCCAAGAGGGCTGATTGAGATCAGGACATAACAGGTTGTATTTAAAACAGTGTCCCACAAAGTATTATGGAAGACTATTAAAGACACCTTGTTGCAAAGTAAAGATGATTTAGCAAGGTTTAGCATTTTAGGTAACACATTCCTTAAGTAGTAATTCAAAACTCAATTACCTTTTTTTTATTTTAAGGTTATGGCTGTAGACTGGCCTTTTGAGGAAGAGAGTGACAGCTCCAGCAAAGAGAAGCAGAGGAACATTATGGATTATCTGGAGGAGAACCATTTTGACATGGTCATTAACCTGTCCATGCGAAACTCTGGTGGACGGCGCTTGTCTTCCTTCGTCACTAAAGGATACCGTACTCGGCGCATGGCTGTAGACTACTCTGTACCCCTCATCATTGATATAAAGTGCACCAAGCTGTTTGTTCAGGTAAAAATCTGTAAGAATCCACTGAACAATAATAACTGACCTTTACCTGATTAAGGCCTTCCTAGATAAAAACAAACATTTTAGTCTCTGAATCCATACCAAGTGTCTTGCTCCCTGAAACACGTTAGACCTCTTAATGTGCTTTGGCGGTTGGTTCTTTTGGAGTTAAACATAAAGTAATCAAGTGCAAAATAGTATTCCTCTTGTAAGCTGTTTATTCTGTAGTACATGTCCTAAATTAGCATTGCCTGGCTGGATATTTTCTTTTATCAGTACATGTCTGTGGTTGCTAAACACAAAACATGGACGGGAAGCACCTTCTCTCATGACTTGGAGTTTATAAAAAGTTACATTGACGTTATTAACTCAAACACTGCAGCTGAATCCGTGTATCATATGTTCATTCATTTTTCAATATGAAACTAAAACAAAAAAAAAAACCACTCGTATTTTCAGTTTTTTTTCCAAAACAAAAACGATACGTCTCGTTTTCCGATTTCCCACTTTGTGCTCAAATCCAAAATGGAAAAACGGAAAACGAACGCTCATATTCCATTTTGGTTTTCATCGGGTAGGAGGGCGGAGAAACAGGCCTGGTAGCTCCGCCCACCTGTTTTGGCTGTAAAAATATTCTAAGGGAAAAGACGCAGGGGTAGGGATGGGAATTGCTATGAAACTATTGATGTCGATGATATTATTGATTCCTAAAGTGTTACAGAATGAACCTGTTGCCTTAAAGTTTGCATTCCGGGTAATTGAGCCTCTGGGGAGGCTGGGAGATGTAGTGTTTCAGTGTGGGGTAGCGTGGAAGTGTTTGGAGTTTTACATGGCCATCCTGTGAGTGACTCTTGTTACTCTGTTTTTTTTTTTTTTTGGAGAAAGTAAATAATTGCTCTCTTTCCAAGGACCCAAATATAAAACAGTTATGGGGACATAACTGTTTTATATTTGTACCTGCTCTGTGACCGAGAGTAACAAGCCAAAGACGCCTGGCTAGCAGCCGCTAAAGCCGAGGTTGAGAAGGCAACAACAGTATAAAATATTTTTTGACAGATCATAATTTCGTGGACAGTAATAAGCCCTGGCTAGCCACATATTTAAATTGAAAAAGCTAGTCGTAGGCCACTTTCAGCTTCGAAAGCAGCTGTTTTATTAGATGTCAGAATTTAGTCTTGTCCTTTACATGGTAAAAATAAAGACTTGATCAATAAATTATACACTTGTCCTCCTTTAAACAATAAATAATATGGTCGAAATATAAAAATATAAGTGTAAAATAAATTAGTATTGATAAAAAGAGCATGAATTAAAGTTCTCTGTCGCTATGACGGATTTCCGTCAACTGAGGGCACTAAAGGTTAATAATGAGATTGAGACGGATCCGAAGGGAAAAAATGGGGAGCAAGGGGTGGAGCTGAACAAGCTTCGGCAGACAAAGTTCTGGAAAGGCTCTTTTTCTTTGGTTTAATTACAATTTAATTATTTTTCCTAAAAATAAACATGGTTTCGGTAGTTCTCTTAAACATTGACGGCTGCGGAGTAGCTACTGGCTGCGTTTCTCGACGCTTGTTTAAAAAGCCAAACTTCATAGTAAGAGAAAATAATTCCCCAGCATTTAGTGCCACTTTAGTCTCAAAGGCTTTTAATGTCCCCAAACAAAGACGAGCTCTGCAAAACGGGGCTCTGGTGTCGCGAGTGCTGCGAGAGCTTATGCTTCGTTAAAAATAAATAAATAACACCATATGTCACCAGTCAGAAGCTAGCTATAAGGTTAATGCTAGGTCTCCCCAGCAGATATCCTCATTTCCTGGTGCAACAACCACCACCACGGAGGTTTGTGCTTCTATGGCTCTCCTTTACTGTACAAACGGATCCATGGGTCAGTCCATGTTCTTGCTGTTAACAGAGGAATGTCAATGCGAAGTAGTGAACCGAATCACTTGAAGTCCGCCAACGCTCCCCTTCAACCACACCCCTCAGTAGGGTTGGGTTGATAGACGATGCCATACTGATACTGAGCCGGCATCGCGAGCCCCGCTGCAGAAGCAACCAGCTCGCGAAAAACACACATTTGGGCCTCGTTCACACGGACGTAACGCCAGGTGAGCGCCTATTGAACGCCGCCCGTTTTTCTGCTCATTGAAGTAAATCAAAGCGTCCACACGGGCGTTCAGCCCCAGCGTTCGGTCGGCTGCGCGTTCGGATGACGTCAAATAAATGCTGCATGCAACGTTTTCTTTGCGTCAAAATAATACACACAACTACAGATTGGGTGTTAGGCTGGCGTTAAACGGCATCAGATGCCAGTTGAAGCATCGCTATCACACGGCTAAGTTCATATACAAACCTGAATGCAGGATACGTTTATTGGTATATTGTTACCCATTTATATTACTCATGTATGTACCATACATTTGAATGCTTCTCCTGCTGTGTTTATGCCTATGCATGCCAGTCATGCTGAAAAAGTGATTGACAGGTGGTAATTTATTTCTTACTGTATTTTAAGGGTTGTCTTTATCTTCTAGCTATTGTTTAGTGATGGCTGGTTTGATAGTTTTGCTTAAAACACTTGTATCAGTATTAAAATAATAGGTAAATTACTCAATATATTCAGTAGTGATAGCACTGTGGTGGTGCGACCCAAAAAAATAAGAACAAGCAAGAAAGACAGCTGGTGTAAATGTAGATCCTGGAGACTCAGACTTTTAAGATTAGCTTTTCCTCCATAACCGTGTGTGTGTGTGTGTGTGTGTGTGTGTGTGTGTGTGTGTGTGTGTGTGTGTGTGTGTGTGTGGAAGTGATGGGTCGGTCACGAACGAAATGGCTCTTAGAGCCGGCTCTTTGAAGTGAACGACGTGAGACGGCTCCGTATTGGGAGCCGTGGGTTTCTTTTTTTTTTTTTTTTCTTTTACCCTCTCTCACACTTTTTTCACTTC
>JBBJLR010000160.1:12541411-12555347 GCA_037577145.1 Brachypetersius gabonensis | reverse complement strand
TCCCAGATACTGAATTTGGGACTTTCATTAGTTGTCAGTTATAATCATCAAAATGAAAAGAAATAAACATTTGAAATCCATCAGTCTGTGTGTAATGAATGAATCTAATATACAAGTTTCACCTTTTGAATGGAGTTACTGAAATAAATCAACTTTATCATCATATTCTAATTTTATGACCAGCACTTGTATATTAGTGTTTCCTGGTCCTGGTCCTCAATCTCTGCCGCAACACAACACACTATTTTAATACGATCATTTAAAATGAAAACAAAGCCGTTATCATGGTATTGCCTATTGAAATTTCACTTGATTGCATAATTACACAACAAACCAAAAAAATAACAGTTAAGTTTCCTCATTTATACATCCCAGACATTCAGAGTGAATTTTTTTTAATTGCCTTGCTTTGGAAATATGAGCATAACTAGCTATAGTCTAGCTAGTTTTTTTGTGGTTATATTTTTGCATATTCTTGCGACAGTAATATTGGTCATATGTAAATTTATATTCTGTAAAATATCTATGTATTGTTTTGACATTTTATGGTTAGGAATGAAAGTGGCAGTACCTCCATGTCCCGTTCTAATCTGTTAGCTGTTCGGTTGATGCATTGTGTGCAGATGTAAGAGGACTGGGTTTAAGAAATGCTAGATCCAAGCTTTATTTATTTGAATAATCCTTTGAAAATACAATACAATGTGGAATGCGTTTAGACTTGTTTGGCCTTTTCAGTTGCACACACATGACCTGTGGTTGTGTCTGATTGAAAGAGCCAGTTCTAGTATGGTGGACAACAGGAGGCTCAGGCCTTGTGGAATACAGAGAATGTCCTTCCCTGTGTGTCTTCCTCACTGCGGCCATCACTGTTTCTGTACAACTGGAGGACAAGGACCCCTTTGCTGCATCTGTATGATCAAAGCTCCGTCACTGCTTTGGTTATGTTACTGTTCAACATGATTCTTCAACATCATATGTTTATTTATATTAAGTCTAAATGAATTAAAAGATGGTGGATTTATAATCGACTGCTTCGTGCTGTTTTTTGCCACTTGCCAAACCCTTTTATTTTGTGGTGGAGGCTGCAAGGGGAAACATACACTAGCTCTGTGGCTATAGTTGTGCCGATAATCCTGTAATCAGATTAGCCCTTGGCCCTCTGCAGATGCTCATTAATGATCCTCCCACTTTGCCGCAACATTAAGGAGAGGGTGGATTTCCCTCACATGTAGCAAAGGTTCTTCCAGAGTTAGTCAGTGAATGAAAACAGCTGCAGGCTTTTTTCCAAAATTTGGATAACCAGACAGAGAGTGGGTTGACAACTGGTAGAAACATGTCTAATATTGGTCAAAACAAGTTAGACATTTAAACAACTTGACAAAACTTCGTCTGGCGAGTCAAAAACAAAGTGTATTTCCAGCACTAGTCGAGGGTGTGTTATAAATAGCATGATTAGTTTTCATTGAGCTAAACTATATTCTTAGAAAATCGTTTAAATAACTTGAAGTGTCCCATCAGACGTATCAGGTGAGTGTCTGTTTACCACAGCAAGTCCTGCATTATGATGCTATGGCATTTTGGGAGAAGTGTACTTTCACAGATTGACTGAAATTAAAATAACCAGTGGTGGCCAGTTAGAAGCAGATATCAGTTGGTTCCAATCTTGGTTGATTCAATGTCCTTAACCTCCCATTTAGGATTTGAGTTTTTATTTAAAAATCCATAATATCATTTAGTTTGCCTCCAAATTAGGGAAATGTTAAATTATTTTTTGTTTATTTTCTAGGCAAAGTGAGTTGCACGTCTTGCTCAGGAAACACACCTATGCATATGTAAATATTTTATAATACCCATGTTTTATATTTCTAGATTGTATGGTGTACATTTTATACTGTACTGATGGTAGTTTTTTATTCTACTTTAATTTCACTGCTCCTAACTTTGTACTGTCCACTTTCTGCCATGACAGCAAATTTCCCACTTATGGCACTAATAAAGGTTTATCTTATGTTCTGCACATTTGAATACAAAATGACTATTTTGACTATTATATTAATCTACCTGAAGTTATAGCAACAAATTATGAAAGCCCAACATGTACACACATTTGTGTAATTAATAGTGACGGGGCTACAGATATGCAAATCTTTTACAAAACTGATCAGGGTAGTCATATCTGTGAAGTATCTGATCCCTCTTAGTGTGTTTTTAGTGTTCTCCTCACTGTTTTCATATCAGTGGCGCCAGACCTCTTCGCTGTTGAGCCAACATACACCAACTGTTCATCCTGACCCAGCACTAGCCCATGTGTGCTCATCTCCAGTTGCAGCACTCTCCCATAGTGTCTCTGAAAGGGCAGTGCCAGTGGAATTTGGGGGAGGGGTGGTTTAGACAGTAACCCAACCCAGGATAAACACATCCCCAATTTTATCCACAGCTCTCCACTGGCATGAAGGGTGTGGGCCAGCTAAGATTTAGCTCACAGTTGAGCAGAAAAGTTCAAGGAAACAGGTTGGAATGAACTTTACGTTGGGTTTCAAGCCAGTAGGGGAGCCAAGCTCCATGGAGAACCTGGAGAAGCAGCTCATCTGTCCCATTTGCCTGGAGATCTTCACCAAACCAGTTGTCATCCTACCATGCCAACACAACCTGTGCAGAAACTGTGCCAGTGATGTCTTTCAGGTAATCTACCTTTACTGAGGATTTACTAAGGAATTCTGCAGGAACCTGGTGGAAGTTCAATGCTGTGAAATACCACTTTGATATGAACTGAACAGCTCAGGATAAAAAAATCTTGCCTGATATGTAGATTCCTCCGTTGTGGATTGTATAGGATGCGTTTCCTGTTCACAAACGTAATCATCAGGTGAACGTGAAGACAAACACTAAAGAGTGATCATTAACAAGCTCAGAAAAGGGAATATCTGGTATTTGAGGAGTCATTTCAGTGTTATGAGCCTCAGACAATCCAGGGTGACTTAACAGTTCTTCACACTCTTTCTTACATTTAAGGAATGATCTGTATATCTTTAAAAGTTCTATATACCCAAATACCCTTTCCTGAACAATCACATTTATAAAATAAGTTACAAATCCAGAAATTGTAACAATATTTTTGGACAAAGATACAAAAAACTATTGGTTAATATGATTTTCTTATTGTACTTGCTCAAATTACTTTTTTTTCTCAAAAAACCTTCCGTTAATGTATGAAGGTGTTTGTTTGTGAAGCATATATGGACCAGGGTAACAGTACTGTGTTCTTTTAGTGTTTGAAAGTAGGGAACTCGTCATGCTGAAAGACAAGAAGCTGGTATGTTCAGGGACACTCCTTAAAAAGCTTGTTTAAAGCAGTGGTAAACTGAGGTGGACATCTAGAAGATTTACTTGTTCTGGTACAGTTTCTATGATATGTATCCTAACAAAATTCCCTATAACTTTCGAAGCAAAACAGATTTACGTGTTACATTCTTATTCCGATATTTCAGCTCTCACTGACACTGGAAACAGGTTTGAATATTACAGTGTAATTTAGAAAACAGCAGCTTACAGAGACTTTATTCTTCCAGTGGCTCCTTGGAAAAGGATCTTATTGTAGTTTTGGTAGAATTTTACATGTTTGTTTATGAGTTTTGTACATGTGAAGTAAAAAAAACAGCTGGCTTCAAATGGTGTGACCTATGATTTTGTTATTTTACTGCAATATGTGGCAGATTGTAATAAAGTGTCATAAAGGATCTTTATTTCTGTTTTTAGGTGAGAGTGAGTGCGTAAACGTTTTTGAGGAGTGGAATTTAAAATATACAGTCTGGGAAAAATGGCTCACCAGGAGGGTTTTTAAACCTGTGTAGGGAAATGTCCCCAGGAGTAGAAAAGGATGCACATTTGTAAAGTTTTTAATTTTATCAGGCTGATGAATTTCCCTTTCTTATCATGGCCTAGGCCTCCAACCCTCTTTGGCAGATCCGTGGCTCTACCACTGGGTCCACAGGAGGCCGATTCCGGTGCCCATCTTGTCGGCATGAGGTGGTTCTAGATCGTCGTGGAGTGTATGGCCTTCAGACAAACCTCCTAGTAGAGAACATTATTGACATCTACAAACAAGAGTCTACCAGGTCAGTCTCTGACAGAGATGCCACAAATAGTGTAGCTCCACTATAGAGTTGTGGGTCATAATTTAGGACGGAGGGTTCCAGATCCCTGTCTCAGGTTGTATACAAAGTTTAAATAATGAAAGTAAACTCAGTCTGTTACATATATATAACATAAAACGATTTACAGAATATAACTGTATAGATAATATAACATAGATAAAACACGTATGATGATTTTTGAGAGATTAAATCCGAAAGAACAGATGAACTGAGAGTATTGCAGAAGGTGCCCTTCTGTAGTCTGTAAGGCTGACCTTAAACATGGTGTGGAATGGTTCTGTGTACCTAACATGAAAGCGATGTACGTACATTATGACTAGGAGGATCCTCCTCTGTGGTGAGGTCATGATCTGAGAAAATGGTGACATAATAAAAACAGCTATGTTATTTAATTTAACTAAATTAAATCAGTAATCATCGGTTCCTATTACATTTTGACTACAACTTACAGAATCTAGGACTGATGCAAATGCTGATTTCATTGGACTGAGTTCTTTACCTAAATACATTTTAAACACTCCAACAGTTGTCTCTGTGAAGCCATTGGTGGGTTATAGAAAAAGAAGTCTGGATGTTAAGAAAAATAATTTCAAAAAAGTGACCTGTTTTCACATTTTCTAAACAATTCTGTAAGTCTTGTGATACCCCGCATGGACAGAGTGCGCACAGCGTGGGTATTTCAGACAGTTGCAAGAGCTTTTTTTGCTGTGTTACGTAAACATACGATGCACGACCTCAAGCTTTTGTAATTGTTTCAAATCCTGAGCCAAAATGCTAAATATAACCAGAACGTTTCATCCCTGAAGCAGTAAACAATACGTCAAGAAACCCCCTGGGATACAATTTGTGTAACTGGGAACAATATGGTACACACAGTTTTACTCACAAATAATATTTTAAAGAAGATTACATGGTCTTTCAGCTTGTTTTATTCGCTCCAAATTTGTGCAGGCATTAAACAGTACAAAAAAAGCGCTGTGGAATATGGCATTAGAGTACATTCCTCCCAAAGCAGTATATTTGCTTTTACATACAACTTTTGTGTGTGGAAAAGTAAGAATGGAAGCCAGGCAATAGTTCGACTGAAAGATTGCATTTTTTAGCATTATAGACTGAACTTGATTTAGTATTTATGACTTCAATGTAATTACGTGACATGAGGATTAGTGGAGGCTGTGCTGGAACAAAGACTGGGAAATTTGCTCCTTTGTAAGAATTTTAGAAGCTACAAGAATAAATATAGTCTCTTATTTGACTGAGTAATCAACTGGGTGGCAGATCATATAAAACAATATTTTCACAGACCGGTATCAAGTGAAACAATGTTTTTTGTAAAGAACTAAAACCATTCTGCTTCTAAGAGCCAGTTGTTGTTAGGCAGGCAGGCCTCCATGTTTGCGTTCTACTCTTTATTTTTAGAATTTATTTTTAGAAACAGAAACTCTTTAAACAAAAGGAACACAGAGAAACTTTTTACACCTTTCGTAATGATGGACCGACAGCCCAGGTCCACCTAGACTGAACTTAAATACATGTCCACATCCAAGTTCCCACCAATCATTACATCCCCAGTCATTATGGGCTGGAGGGGCTCAGTGGGTAGGATACTTGCCTCCAGACCAAGAGGTCATGGGTTTGAATCCTACCTTCAGCACACCACCACTGGGTCCCTGAGCAAGACCCTTAACCCCAAGAGGGTCTGTCCCCTGTAGATAGGGAATGGAAGTCGCTTTGGATAAAAGTGTCTGATAAATGCCGTAAATGTAATCCCTGTGCTTAACCCCCAAATTAAATACAGATGTTTCTTGTAACCAATTCCCACACAAAGAAAACCCTACTCTACTGGCCGTCCACCCACATGACCCTAACACTGGTGACCGATTAATAAAAAGATATATCAGACTATAAAGATATATAAATATATAAATATTTTTTATTCAGTCTGAACTAAAAGATTATTGTCATGCATATAATTGCTATCAGAGCAAAAAAACAATATCAGTGACATTATTGCTGTGTAAAAGTCCTAGCTTCATGATCCTGCCACTTGGTGGCACTCCTTTACAAATTAAACTTTTAGATCTGTGTGGGCTCCCTCGCCAGCTCTCTGGACACACCATCCCTCACCCACTTGACAAGCCATTAAAGATTAATGCATCACGACAGGAGCATTTTTAAATGGTCTTTGTGAGTAATCCTCTCATTTTGCTCCAGAATATTATATGAGACCTCTCAGTCACATTCAGCTGCTCTAAAACGCAGCCATGGCACCAAAATAGCCTGATGCATTTCACAAAGCCAGTACTTGGGAACTGAGTGAATTGTGCAAGTTTTGATAATCTGAGTATTTTTGATTTCTGAGAGCATGTTAGTTAACATTATGGATGTCTCTTAGTGCACTTGGCCTCCACTAGGTTCTCACCGCTGTTGTCAGGCTGCGTTTGCTACAAACCAAAAGTTCTAGTCAAACTAAAGACTGTGGTTCTAATTACCATTCATGAGGTAAAAAAGGAAAACCTTACACCAGCACTTTTTATTCATGTTTGCCGCTGTAACCTCTTCTCACGTTCTGTCAAGTTCTCTATCTCTTCGTAGGCCACTCCTGCATCAGGCTAAGCAACAGCAGCTGGTGTGTGAAGAGCATAAGGAAGAGAAGATCAACATCTACTGTCTCACCTGTGAAATGCCCACCTGCTCTATGTGCAAAGTGTTTGGCGCACACAAGGACTGCAGTGTGGCTCCGCTGCAGACCATTTATGAAAGACAGAAGGTACAAAAGTTTTCTTTTGGAATGCACTTATACAATTATAGTTGATGGACTGAAATTGATTTAGTATTTATGACTTTAATGTAATTACATGACACGAAAATGACTTTACAGTTGCAATAAATTAGAGTGGAGGCCATGCTGGAACAAAGACTGGGAAATTTGCTCCTTTGTAAGGATTTTAGAAGAATAAAGCTTGTCTCTTATTTGAAAAATGCCTCCTAATATGGCTGTTTCAGTTAAATGATGCAGTACTATCAAATTATATTACGCTTAGAATGACAGATACTCTAAAGCAGAATCAACCTACATTTAAGGCGTTCAGCAGCTGCAACTTCCACTCCCTACCTACAGGGGGCAGTCTCCCTGGAGCAATGTGGGGTTAAGGGTCTTGCTCAGGAACCCACTGGTGGTATACTGAAGGTAGGATTCGAACACATGACCTTTTGGTCCAGAGGCAAGTAACCCAGCAGGCCACCACCATCCCATGGTATAGCCTCAAGGTATTGGAGGCAGAGCACACCTGAAAATATGCCGAGGTTAGGGTGACCAGGTCTGTGATTAAAAACTACTGCATGGTCTTTACTGAAATTTAAATTGCTGTATAACACAAGAATAGACTTGATTCAGGAAACATTTATAAAAAGTGTAAATATCAGACAATAAAATGTACAGTCCAGAAGTTCTTTAGTCCTCGTGGAGTGAAGCATATAGTTCTGTCCACATCAAATCCACAAAATAAAGAGTAAGTAAAGTCTATAAAAACTGTTTCAAATGTGCTTGGAATTTGACATAAAGGTTGTCTAGACTTTTTACGAGTAAACAATACTAAACAAGAATAAATATAGCACAGATTTAGTTGTTAAACCATGATTTCATTATTTGAAGGAAGACAGTTATTCTATTGCAGATCACCCTGTGTGGAAACAGAATTATCTAAATACAGCCTATTATTCAATAAATGCAAACAAATTGATTGAGTAGACTTAAGTAGACACACCCAATACTGTGGTAAATATAAACAATACTTAAAAATTAGTGAAAGAAAAGGAGGCAGTATGCTATACCATCAATAGAAATCCCAGAAAGTAAGTTATTAAAAATATTGGACTGTAAAAGGCAAAAAATCCATGTCTAAGGCTCTGAGAACAAATCACAGAATCATAGAAAACACTTGGAAAAGTGAATGTTCCCAGAAATGGTTGTTTGACAAAAATTTCTCCACGAGTGTAGTGACGACAGATGAGAAGTCACAAAAGATCCATAAAAATAACATCTAAGGAGCTAAGACTGCATGCATTATTCCACCATTAAAGAGAGACAGAACAATGGAATCCATGAGGTGAAAAAATTGCTAACCAAGAGGGACCTAAAGGCATTTGCCACATCTTGATGATGCCCAAGCCTTCTGGAATAATGTTCTATGGACTGATGAGTCTAAAGTGGAATATTTTGCCTGCAGTAAAGATAATACAGCATTCCTCAATAAAACCATCATCCTATCAGCCAAGCAATGTGGTGTTAGTGGTGTAACGTGCGGAAATATAACCAGTCATCACTCCATGATCTGAAGTTTGAGTGCTGTTGGGATATGCAGCAAAACAACGGTTCAAAAGAAGCGAAACACACAGTTCTCTTTGTCTTATATAATTTTTTGTATTGGAATCTGAAACCATTTAGAGTGACAAATATGCTGAAATAGGGAAAATCACGAAAGGGACCGTTTGTTTGTATTACAGTGTCAGAAGCAAGTCTTCTAGAGAGCACTTATCAAATTAGGCAAGCTGTTTACACTGTGCTACACTGGGGACAATTAGCTTCTATTTGCTGAGGATAAAAATCCATTTCCTACAGTTCAGAGAGCTTAACTGACAACAACAGGTGACTTCTTAACCACAACAGATGGCCTTATCAATATTATTTATTTTCAAATGCAGGAACTGAAGACTGAGCACTGAGAAAAAACACAGCAGACAAATATTAGTTCACCTAACAGCAGCATCTCAGCAGAGTAGTAAGGTCTCAACCCTGGATCTAAAGGGCTGACTAGTAATCAAAGTCTTCTCATCAGGTCATGGCTGACCCTGAGGAATGACTCATCCCTTCCTGCGGCATTTGAGTCATACTTTGCCTCTTTTGGTCTTTAAAGTGAGTTTTTGTTTTTTGCATTAAGGTGCTGCTCTCCGCTCAATCTCTTCGCTATCTACCAGCCACCAGATGAATAATGACTAATTGTACTTGCATCTCCCACAACAGCGAAGCAGCGTGCATGGAGCCACACCATATGTCGGTGTGTTATGTGTGATGTTGCTCTGCCGAAGGTCAATTTGCATTACTGGGAGATGTTCCCTACTTGTGGCTGCTCCTGCCGGGAGAGAGCACCACTTGATTTGCCAGCAAAGGGATGATGTAATGTCAGCCTAAGCCAAGATGAAGCTTGAGCAGCCATGGTCCAAATGCTGCAACGGCATGCCAACTCTCAATGACAGCCATGACTCCACACAGGTGGCTGCAATGACCTTTTCGTCCGTCCAGTGAATCACAAATTACAAATGAGCAAAAGTTTGGTCAGTCATGAATGCTTACATCCTGGCTACCAGTTTACACATTGTACTGTTCTCCCTTGTTTATCAGAACAGATTTGACAAATGACATAACCAAGTCTGACTCTGTTGTCTTGTGAACGATGACACTTAGAGAATGATGGCTGTGTTCTGTTTGAATCCTGGTCACTCACAGGATTTTTGCCGTTGTTTTGTTTCAGACTGAGCTCAGCGATGGCATTGCCACCTTGGTTGCAGGAAATGACAGAGTCCAAGCCTTGGTTACACAGATGGAGAACATTTGCAGGACCATTGAAGTGAGAATGAAACATGCTCACCTAAAGGCCTCATCTAAATACTTCAACTTGCTTTATATGATGACAAGCATGTAATAACAAAACAACAAAGCTATTAATACCCCGTTCCAGCGACTGGTTGTAATCATGATGAATATCTCATGACCTCCGGATCCCTCAGACAACGCTGCTTCTATAAGTTCACAATAGTAGCACTCACAGTTGACTGGAGCAGTCCTGGAAGGGTAGAAATTTTAGGAACTGACAAGGTAGCATGCTATCAGTGTACCATGTTTAAACTGAGCTCTTCAGTGTGGCTTGTTATGCTGGCAGTGGTTGTCTATGGATATTGCAAGGCTTGAATTCCATACACATGTTAGTGTGGCTATCCAGACCTTTTGTGTATATATAGTGTATGTTTGATATAGTGTATATATAGAGCGTATAACTGTATTGTTTTAGGAGAATGGTCGTCGGCAGAAGCAACAGATGTACAACAGGTTCGATGGTCTCTACACGGCCTTGGATGAGCGTAAGAAAGAGCTGGTAGAGTACATAAGCCGTGAACAGGATCAAAAACTCAACCATGTCCGCACACTTATCCGCCGCAATGGAGACCTCCTGGAGGTGGCTGTCAAACTAGTAGAGACAGCCATTCGGTCCATGGAAGAACCACAGATGGCTGTGTTCCTTCAGGTACTGTATTCTACACAATCGTATCTTCTTTAAGACTTTGTACAGTTTAACTCTCTGTAGTAAAAGTTATTGCTGCTATTCAACAGAAACACAAATGCAAAACCAAACAAAGTCAAAACAGTTCTACCATCCAAACAGACCTGAAAAGCTTTAGCTCTGTTTATTATGACACTTTATGGCACAGTTATTTCTAACGATGGCCGTTTTGTCTTTAGTCATGGGTCTCGAACCACAAAATCTAAGGAAGGAAACTGGTGGCAGAGCTCACTGTTATTTGAGGCCATTCTAGGAAGAGTCAAGCTCCACATATTCTGGCTGCTAATTGACCCCCTGCTGCCACATCACTGTACATAGCTTTTTCTGATGAGAAATGGCAAGCAAATATTTATTGTAACAACCTTCCACTGCTAGAAAACAACGTTGGCATACTCTCCTATGCATTTATGCAGTTCTTCCTCCAGTCATCGGTACTTTTCTTTGACGGAGGGGTTTACTGTCACAGATGGCTGGGTGAAAAAGATGACTTCATAAAACAGCTGCAGGAGGTGCTAGGAACTTCTCTTTTCTAACAATCACTTGCGATACCCACACGGTTTACTGCCTAACAAGAGGTTGTGACACATAGTTTGTCACAGCATGTACTTTAGTGTTGTTCACGATGAGAGGGCTGTTGAGAAGATTGAGGGATTTGTCATTGAAGATGTAACATTATACTGTCTAAAATAGATCTTCTGCTTCCCACATCCACAGAGTGCCAAAGAAGTGTTTAAAAAGTAAGTCCTCCTTGAAGATTGTTTGTTCAAGTATTAAACTAAACACATTTTGCATGTTCATGAGCACTTTCATAACAATGGAAAAATGCTTTCTCAGTTACAAAAACAAGGAGAGACTCTCATCTCCTCCAAATGCCATTCATATGTCCCTCACACTAGAAAACCCAGATTAATTAAGAGCTGATGATAAAGATTCTGCTAGAGTCAAACTTACTCCACCAATGCCCTTTCACTCTATTAAAACACAAATATTTAGAAGCCTTTTTTTGTGGTGACCAGCATTTTAATGACCTCTTGGAAAGCATGAAAACTGTTTTAAATAGTGACTGAATTATGAAACAGTACAATTGCAGTTTGATTACTGTATAGTATTAACAAAGATGCCTAGTACGGATGAAGGACACAAGCAGTAAATGAAGAACTGAATAAAAATCACACGGCTGATACAGTGTACGGCTGATATGAAAAACTCTATTAGATTGATGAAAAAGGGGATAGAAGTAGGTTATGAGCACAAACGGCAGTGACATCCTTCCTTAGCCTGAAGCTTTATTTTATGGTGTAGGAGGAGCAAAGCTAGGAAAACACTGATGACAGAGATTTAACTGAAATACTAGCACTTTATAGACACAAAATATGGCCTATTAAAACTGTATGTCCTCTCTAAACTGTACCATTTTAGCCCAAGATCTTTAGGTATTTCTTTAGGAAAGAGGATGAAAATACTTACTGCTCTAACAGCATGAGCTGCTCTGTTTTGTTGAGTTGTGATTTGAACTCCTCCACCTGAGGAGATACCAGGCACTGTTTTATGCTCCTGCGTCACAGTCAGGCACGGGAAAACATGCAGTTATCTGTCATTTTTATTTGTGGGTCCGTCATGTCCATGACAGGATCACAGAGACTGCCAAGGCCTCTAACAACATGGAGCGAACGGGGGCAGGCTATGAGAGCATGGCACACTTTACCATCAACACAGACGATGTCACGGACATGTTGAGAACCATTGATTTCTACACAGGTAAAGAATTCCAGTCAATGAGAGCTGGACACCAATTAAAAGTTCTAGAGTAAAGTATTTCTAAACGCAACTCATGATACTTTCTGTCACATACAATAAAAAACACTGCCTTGATAAGCTATTTTGTTGTCAACCAGTGAACCAAAAACAGGGTAATAGGTACCCAGGGTTCACTGATGTGCATGGAGAGCAAAGGCAAGCCCATCTGGTCCCACCCACTGAAAAGCTACAGCCCAACAAATTGCTGAATATGTATCAGAACACACAGCTTTCTGTGTATAGGTTCAGAGTGCCTATGCCAACCCCTGCCTACAATGGAGATGTGAGCTTACATGACTTTGCCTGGTGAATGGTTTGGTTCCACCTATAATTTGGAGGATGTCACACTGTGTTGCGTGTCCAGATTTGAAACCAAAGTGGCTTAAATCAGACTGGAAAAAAGTAATAATTTATGCCTTCACACTGCAGAAACTGTAACTTAGGTTAGCATTGCTGAAACACTTTCACATGTGTCACATAATACAGGAATACATATTGCATTTTCCTCATATGCTGTCCACAGATGTAGGTGGAATTAGACAGAACTACACTGAGGAGCAAATCTGGAAAAATCTATAAAACAAAGGACACACACACATTCAAATTAATGTTACATGGAAGACATACCAGATACACCTTCATTGCAAAGATTGTTTGCTCTGAATTGCTGTATTTTCTGCAGCTTTGAAAACATTTAGTCCAAAAGTCTAATATGTCAAAAAACTATTAGGTGACTGTTGCCTTAGTTTAATCATACGCAGTTCAGCCGTAACATTAAAACCTAATTATTTAATGATTTAAATTCAGCTAAATCAGACAGGGGTAATACAATACAGAAAATACAGTGTGGAGGAGGAAAGGGAAAAGAAAAAGAAGAAGGAAGAAGTTGAGGAGGTTGAAGGTCCAGATGAAGACTGCTGTGGCTGGATAATCACTCCAAAGTCTGTGTCTGCAAAACCAGAACCAGCCACACAAACACAGAACAGAATACAGAGCAACGGCAGCACAAACATCATACACTCATACTGTCAGTGATGTAATAGCACACAGAAACCTGGGTGTCTCTGCCTGTACCTGAACGTGTAAAGCACATTATCCTACTGAAAGAGCCCACTGCTATTAAGGAATTCCGTTATCCTGAATAAGTGTACTCTGCATTATGGTCTGCATTAAGAAGGTGGTATGTGGCAATACCCAAGGTTTAATATTACACCTTAGTTCTCTCTCTTCCTCAGGTGAGCAATGCATAAACAATGGATCACCCCTGAAATGTATATAAAAACATTCCGTTTCTCCATGATACATGATGCTCTTGTGCCCATTGTAGACTCTTTAGGCGGTGGACAGGGGTGACACACTGGTCTACAGCTATGCAGTCTCCTATGAAGCAAGTTGCTATACACTGACCTTTCTATCAGAGCTAGTATGAGATATTCTGTGGGTCAGGATCAGGTCGGCTGTGTTTCACATCTCACCTGCATCAGTGAGCCTTGGGTGCCAGTTGTTCACCAGTTGTTCTTCCTCGGACAACTTTTGGTGAGTACTAACTAGCGCTGCACGATATTAGGAAAACATGCGATATGCGATAATGTAGTTGAGTGTTGCCATGGCGATATCACATGCATAAGTGAGTAAAAACTTAGCCTT
>JBBJLR010000160.1:12494905-12508656 GCA_037577145.1 Brachypetersius gabonensis | reverse complement strand
TTTGGAAAAACACCATTTATTGCAGTTCAGTCAGTCTTTGGCGATATGGATATTGCACATGTTGATATCGCGATAACAATAATGTATATATATATACTTTAGTCTGAGGTGCAAGAGTTTCTCTTTCTTGTGCCAGTCCCTGTGAAAGTGTACATGCATGTTGTGTGAAACTCATGTCGAGGCCTGTTAGATACAGCACACAACGAGCAGAAGGGTTTGCAGGAGCTGTATGTGTTTTTACATGCAGGGCATAGTTCCTAACCACAAGTGCATGGACAGAAAAGGCAGTGTTTAAGGGGCTGATAAATGAAGGCACTGGCACTAAAGCAGTTCTGTACCCCACAAATCATGAAGTGAGTTTTTTTTAAAACAGGGCTATTCAGTCATATCTGAAAATGGCCACTACGGCTGGAGGTTTTTTTTCTAACCAAGCAGAAGAACAATTGCTTAACCTGCTGGGTTGGTTTTAAAGCCTAGAACCACATCAGCCATCTGATGACAATATTAGATAATTCTTAAGTCTGACATCATAACACTCTGTTCTGTGTTTCTAAGTGAAACGCAACATAAGCTGAACACTGTTAAATTGGAGGTGTTGGGAAAGGGAGGTCAAAAATTATAATATTGGTTTATATTATTTTCCCTGCCTGCTAAAGCTCTGTGACATATTAAAAAAGTTATATGTTTTCCAGACAATTAAAAGTCATCATGCTGCACACAATGTGAAATTCTTTGTTTAATGATATGGAATAAGGCTGTCCTGAGAAAGTTGAGAATCATGTATTATATTTTTTAACCAGTATAACGATTCTGTATTTAAACTTGGAAAATTTTTATTTTTTTTAAATAAAATTTTAGCTCATTATATCAGCAGAGGCCTTCAAAAAGAAGGAAATATCTAAAACAGGTACTGTAAGAGCAAAATGTGGGAGCACTTTCAGACACAAAATAAAGTTCAGTGCAATTTTTACAGCAAGATGCTGGTCTACAGATAAGTTGGACGATCTCAAGTTTATCGATACTTCATGTACAACTGGTCTGTGGTGAGAGCTAAAACCTGGAAGTCAACGTCCTAATACCTCTAACATGTTTGCTTAGGTGAATTCTTGGCCAAGACTTCTAATGCTGCTTCAGCGGTGGTTCAGAAGGATTTGTTGCTCCAAAAACTCCTCAGTCTTTTACTTTAGCTACCTGTAGATGTGACAGATTATCTATGCAAGGTCATATCTCAATTAGGGCTGCACAATATATTGCAAATTTACTGTCATCGCGATATCAACATGCGCAATATGTTTAAAATATTAAAAAATATATTTTCAGATTTTTTTCAACAATGTTCAATGGTTCAAACGTTTTACGGGAGGCATTAAATGCTCTGTTTAAGTAATTTCTTAAAAAAAAACATGTTGTAAATATTGCATTTAATTTTTTTTCTGCATAGACTAGTCAGAGTCTGGAGTCTTTATCACGAGCAAATCCAAAGCAGAAAAACATTAACACTATAAAGGCTAAGGTTTTACTCACTTATCGCATGTGATATCGCCATGGCAACACTCAACTACATTATCGCATATCGCACGTTTTCCTGATATCGTTCAGCCCTACTTTAGATACTACTTTCCATGACAAAAGAGATTGAGTAGCCAGTTAAAACAAGGTGAACAACGGTTAGCTGGGCTTCTGCTGTTATTTAGTACATTGTTGTTACCTAATGGATATATTTGCAGTAACAAAACTATGTAAAATTGTGCTATAAAATGAAAGTATTGTTATTTAGTAATGCTGGTTTTAAAAATGAGTATTTGAGTACTTATTAGAAATACCAATGGCTGTTTAAAGCATGTAAAATACAAACTAGCCCTACTATTGCATGATATTTTATGCTTAATAAGACATGAAGTAACAAGCTTAAAAAGGTCAGTTTTGTTATTTATGTTGAATTTAAAGGATTTTGTAATGAAATAGGCTTTGCAAAGCGATCATAATGTGTTGATGCAACTCCGTCTCTTGGGGTTGGGAAAGGCCTGTTTAATTTCACTTTATGGAGAAATATCTTGCAAACTCTCATGCCCTAGTAGCATTTGGAGCTCCTAAGGAGGCTGCTGGTTCGCTGCGTCCTGTGCTCTGGGAAGCAGAGCTGGCTGATTGTGTTTTGCAGGAGTTGTTGAATATGATTTAGGCTGCGATATTTACTTAGAGTACTTACTTGCTTAGGCATCACCTACCCCCCAAAAACTGAGCATGACAGGGCCGCAGCTTGTTTTGCTGGAGGATCTGAGAACTACAAGCAGTGGAAAATGTAACACCCCTGTGGTTGATGGTTGCCTGGCGACCAGCTGACGTCAAGGCATGCCTGCTTCAAACAGCTGGGCTTTTTTGCTGCAGCAGCTCTGCTAGAGAGAGCCGTTTCATATGCAACAGACAGGAAGTTCACCGGCCTTTTTTTTTTCTCTCAAGCTCCATTTTTTCATAAGTGGTACACCCTGTGGCTCTGCACTGCAGGGGATAGCCACAGAGGGAAATTACCGATCTGCTACTAATGAGCCAGTGTTTACTCGCGAGAAGTGGATACCATGTGTCTTTTTAAAGCTCATTCTGGCCTTTGGGGAAGCCGAGTGAAGTGCATCTTTGTGCACTCGTCTTTGTCTCTGGCAGGACATTTGGGTTTTTTTATACATAAACATGGCAAACAGTGGATCACAAACTGCTTAGTGTATTAGGCTTTGTTTAATAAAACCCAGCCTTTACTACCTTCCTTTCATTGTGGCATAGCAGTGTTAGCACAGTGGCAGAGAATCAAAAGCATTAGTATAATTTAGCCTGGCCTTTAACTTTCATTCATCCTTTGCTATATTACCATTTAAGGGTAAGGAGAGAGAAACTTCTCTCCATGTCAGACTGGAAATATTCCTGTTCCTACTTTCTGAGAACCGAGGCGTAGAAGGTGATTGTTTAATCTGGAAGTGAGCAGCTTTGATGACCCTGAGATTCGTGCCTCTGCTCTCATTGAAGTGGTGTCTTTGATGCACAGACTTGAGTGCTTGGGCTGCCATACCCACCTAAGCCCAAAATACACATCCATAAACCTATTCTGTGCCACTGAAAAGATCTTGGTATACATACAAAGAAAAGTTAGGGTTTTTAGAAATGTCAAATAATGATCTAGAAAGAATTTGATATGAAACCTGAGATCATGCTAAAATGCCTGTAGCTTTCATTCATTCTTAGTGCTGTTGTCATTGCTGTCTGAAGGATATGAGTTCCTGCTTTTCTGTTGTGTGTTTTCCTCATAACTTATATCAGATTTTGAAGTAGTTCACAAAAAACATTATTGAAGTAGAGAATGACAACATGTTATTTAGCATTTTCTTCAGTACTTTGTCACAGAATTCTTAAAATACGAATTAAAAAACACAAAGAATCTTTTATGAATAGCAGATACAGGGGGTTCTCAAGTTATGACAGAGATCCGTTCCTACGACACACCCTAGAATAAGTTAATAACCTCCTAACACAGTTGTAAAATCTATCAACTCAACAAAGAAAAACTGACAAAAATCTGTGTAAAAAATTCGTTCAGAAGCCATGAAAAGGCCAAACAGTCACCAAACAAAGCAACCCATAGGGAACACTTGCGTACTCTCTCTCTCTCTCTCTCATATAACGTGTTACTGCATATTCTGCTCATTCTTCCGCCGCACGCCACTAAAGTAATTTGCCCACGTTAGCGCCGTAAAATCAAAACGTTGAATGTCAAGACCTTTGTATTCCAGGACCCTCTGTATATGATCCACATCAGTAAAGCAAATTTCTGTAAAATAACAGGTATTTTACACTGTAGGTGAAGAAGCCTCCTCAAAATGAATCTATAATAAGAATAATTATAATAAAACTTAAGAAGAAGTGTAATAATTAAGAAGAACAGTAGTGACACAATCACTACTGGTGGCTATTTAGGGCATACTTATAAGTCAATTAGACATACGTACTTGTTATGAACTGTTAGTTCAGCATCATTCAAATAAAGCAACACATAGTGACCAAAATATTAATAAAATATTAAGAATGGGCTGATTATAAATCATATATCTGAAGCAAAAAAGTGCTAAGTTCGATCATGGCCTCCCCAAAGTAATTAATTTGTTATGGCATTTTTACAACCATGAATTTGGAGCGCTGATGGCCTTGTTTTAATTCCTAAAATTGCTCAGACATTGTTTACCCAAGAATGGCATTGAACTCTGACCTTGTTTTCTGCTAATAAAAGCTACAGTGAGGAGATTCACGATGACCACCGCTGAGCATGTTGCCTTGGGACACACAGACACCGTTCTTTTCTTGTGGGTGAGCATCGTGTCTCAGCAAGGACTCTCAGTGTTTTTGCTATGCATTGGTCGCAGATGTGGAAAGTACTGTCGGTCGGCACTTTCCTGTCTTAACTGAGAGGTTCCTCTCAAGGGGTAAAAAGCCACTTCCTCCCTCAGCGGCACTCAGTGGAAACTTTAACAACACCAGTGGGGTTGAGGGGGGATGCTGCGAAACAGCGGCATCCCTTTCCTCATGCTCGAAATAGCTTGGTCGGCTTTTATCAGAACAATGGCATGACCCAACTGCTTTGCTCATGATACGGCGGTTCCTCTTCCGCCCTCCATCTTAACAAACCTGAAGGTTGTTGATAGACACACACAGTGACTGTGGGCTTGTGGGGTGGTTGTAGTCCAGGCACTGAGCATCACGTACAGAAAATATCCCCATGGACAATTTTTGCTTCCTTGATATTCCCAAAAGGCAGATGGCTCAGATACATTACGTATGTTTTTTTTATTTATAGCATGCTGTCATTTTTAAGCTTGCTGTCAATCAGGCCTGCTCAGTTGTGAGAAGGAAGTAACCTGGTAAAGAATGTTATAGATGGTTTTCACAAGGAATCAGGAACAGATTGTTCATAAAAAAATTCTTGCAGGTTGGAACTGTCTTCTCAGCCAAGCCAAAGAAACAGGCTCTTTGGTGCTGCTTTCAAACTTGTACTCAGTTAATCATGCACTCGTGTCTCCCAGCCTGCACACAAGCGTCGGAAACTTTTGTGGTTTCGAGATGATGCTTGCTCATATAACAGAAGGGAGGTTGCTCACCTTTAGTTCTCCTTTTGACCCAATGCTGCTTGCATACGTGTTTTAGTTGAATATAAACTCTAAAAACACAGCATAAACTCTAAAAACACAGCATAAACTCTAAAAATACAGCATAAACTCTAAAAACACAGCATAAACTCTAAAAACACAGCATAAACTCTAAAAACACAGCATAAACTCTAAAAATACAGCATAAACTCTAAAAACACAGCATAAACTCTAAAAACACAGCATAAACTCTAAAAACACAGCATAAACTCTAAAAATACAGCATAAACTCTAAAAATACAGCATAAACTCTAAAAACACAGCATAAACTCTAAAAACATGAAATATATATACAGTACCCCCCCCCCCCCCACTTATAAGTGGATCAGCAGTTGCGCTTTCAGTCTCACATGGATTTAGAACCAAACTAATCATTTTTCGCGGAACCCCCCACACAGAGAAAAGGCAGATATCCTCTGCATTTTTTTTTTGCTTTTGTGACGAAGGGGTGTGGTGGACGAGGCCCAGACGTCACAGCTTTTTTCATGGCTATATATAAATGTTCGTATATTTGTGTTAAATTAGACAGAAATATAATTTACAAATTTTGTAACAAATATAAATATAAACATAAAACATAAATATTGTAGTGGCACAGCAGGACGGCCTCCCATTTTTTTAAGACTAATGAGTTTAAAAGAAATTAAAGTGCTCTGAGAGCATATTTGGGGGCATATTTAGGGTTTAGACTATAAAAAGGCATTTTTTAACGGTTTTCGGGGAGTAACCTCTGATCTTGTTGAAAAGGTCTCCTAAAGATCAATCAAACTGTGGAGTGCTTGCACTGCGGAGAAATCACGCTTGGAGCCGTAAATCTGGGGATTACTAAATATATATATAAATTAGGGCGGCACAATATATCGCAAATTTACCGTCATTGCGATATCAAAATGCCCAATATCCATATTGCCAAAGACTGACTGAACTGCAATAAATGGTGTTTTTCCAAAATTCTTCACCCAGAGCCACAGAGAAGAGGGCAAAAACATCACTGGTGTCTCGGCGCTGAGGGCAGAGAGACACAGCAGCTCACAGCAGAGTTCCAGAGAGACAGTTTATTAGTAACACAAGCATTTAAAGTCCAACACAGAAGCACAGCATCCCTGTTACTGCACTCCAAGGATTCTTCACCCTCCTTGGTACTTCTTCAAGTCATGCACTTTGCAAAGTCCACCTCCGTCTCCAGTGCTGAGATGGGACCCTTTTCCTGTCCTCTGTATGTTTCCCAGTCCCCTTTAAGAGCCCCGGACTTGCACGCCGCCACTCGTCACTCCTGCTTAGTACACAGAAAGGAGAGAGAGAGGGAGAGAGCACAAGATGGAACAGACAGTGAGGAAAACATGCCACTCGTCTTTCGACAGTTGCTTCTCTCCACCACTCGCTGTGAAGCTGTCTGCTCTCCTCCTTGTGGCTTCTCCTAGACAGGAAGGGATTCCCATACACACACAGTCCCAACTCATTTCACACCCGACTCTCACCAGCACAGCACAAACCACAGAGCAATACGGTTTCTGAGTCTACTGACTCTACATGCAAGATACGGTTTCTTCTACTCTGTCACTGTTCCACCTTCCCGCCAGCTCACACACCCAGACTCATTAAGATGTTGAATGTTGGTTGTTGAATTTGGGTTTGGGAGACCACATGCCGTGACTCAGATTCAGCCAGGATTTAAACGTACTCTCTGCCAATCACGTGTCACACTCACACGCTCCTAACGAGCCCAGCTTTGGAGACTCAAGCTGCTCCTGCCTGAACTCTAAGCCTTTAAACTGGAGCACCTGTGTGTAATCACTAGGTGCCTCCAAGTTCCTCACAAGCTCAGAGCCAACCTGCTGATCACACACAAGCACCCAGACAGATGGCTTAACTCAAAGGCTGCCTCTACCTTGAACTAAAATAAACCGTGAACAAAAACATTAACTGAACTAAAAGTCAGTGTCTGGAGTCTTTATCACCAGCAAATCCAAAGCAGAAAAACATGAACACTATAAAGGCTAAGCTTTTACTCACTTATCGCATGTGATATCGCCATGGCAACACTCAACTACATTATCGCATATCGCATGTTTTCCTAATATTGTGCAGCCCTAATATCTAGTTTATAATATATAAATATATATATAGCAAAACCTATTACCATACATAAAATGAAACATGCACAAATGATATGCTTATAATTTTCAGCATTGTGTTTTTGTTCACAAAACAATTGAGCATTTTGTTTTGCAAACACACAACCGGAGCATTTTTTTGCAAACAAACACTGGAGATTTTAGTAGCCAAACTGCAGCAATTTTAGGCTGATATTGTTCACCATGCTTGGCAATACAGTCATGTAAATGATAATTCTTCATGCAAATAGGAGATCCTTTGTGATTGTAGGCAGGTCAAAGTAAACAACAGTAAATGTATTTTTGCATAGGTCCTCAACCGATTAAGGTCAGTTGATTTGTCTGTGATTTCCCACCATGTGATGTGAGACAAATCTCTGAAGTCCTTTACTTCTGTGGCACCTAATAACTTCCATTTCTGAGGGAAATTTGGCATTGTTTTCATTTGAAAACTGCAGTCTGTTTTGTTACCATGTTGTCTGTCACCTGCAGTTTTCGGCAAAAAAAGCCAGTTCATCATCACTGACACAGGAAAAGGAAAACTGTCTGCTGCACAGATTTGCTCTGTGACGTCAAAGTGAGGAGATGACCTCTCCTTGGTCTGAAAATAACTGTGAATCTCATCTTCCCTTATTTAAACTGTTCTATCATCTATCCACGTTGTCTAACGTGGCCGAGAAAAAGCAGGCTCGTCAAACTGAAGTGACTATAAGTTCTTGATCATTTGTGTGTCAGTGCTGGTGGATTATGATGTATGAGGGTCTAGTGCTGAAGATCACGTTTAGTCCTGCTCATTTCCAATCTCCTTTCAGGTCCAGCTGCTGAGTTGAGCTTGGAGAAGCCTCAGATTTGCGTGGCTTAGTGCTTCAGTCGGCATCTAAAGATTTTTCCATATGGTGCTAGAACAAGTGTGTGCTACTCTGGAACATTTGCATGGTCTGGTTTTGTTTCCAATACATTTGTGCAAAGAAACAAATGAGAGGCACCCTTTTGCCCAGCCCTTTCTTTCCCTCAAGCCTTTGATTGATGCTGCTTTTGTATGAGGCAAACTGGAGTGGCACCCCACTGTTGACACCATGTCGGCTTTGGCCTCGCATGTATGGAGTATCCTTCTGCCTGCAATAAGTTTTCTTGCCACAACAGTCATCTTGATCACCAGAGAACTTCAGGTAATAATGCAGTGGCTGTAAATGTATTTTAGGAGTTAGAACCTCCTCACATTTGCCATGTTGCTAATCTGATCAAGATAGTAAAGGAAGTTTTTATTAATAATGTACATAGTAAGTTGTTTATCCACCAGCCAGATAACTAACAAAACTGCACTAAGTTTACTTTTTAACTGGTTTCTAGGAGTGTGACGATACTTGATTCAGCTCTTGATACTGATATTAAGACTCAAAGCTTGATTAACGATTTCCTAGTTGAAAGCAAAAATCAGTTTTGCACACTAGCCAACTGTTTTATATCTTTTATTGTTATTTAGGTAAAAAAAATAACATGATACTGCCTGAAATTAAATGAAAGTTATAAAATGTATATAAATTGTGAGAATTTACAATGTAGTTTTCGCTTTAAAAAAGAATGTTCTGTTTTCATGTTTGTGCCATGTGGGCATTAATTTACTTCAAATAGAAAAAAAGGCACTATTACTTTTTACCTTCCATTACTGATTTTGATGTTACACCTTTTATAATGGAACTTCACAATATTTCCTTGATGCACAGTACGTCTCATGATGTGTAATTTTTCTGAAGTTGATAAGTTGGAACAGACAAAACAGCTCTGAAAAGCGTATTGTAACGTCTTGCCTATGTGAGACACGTTTGTTGTTTTGTCCTGAAACAGATGTAAGTTACTTGTTTTCTGGGAAGTGTCCTGTGGTCTGCTGATTCCGCAGCAAACATTTTCTGTCCATCACTGCTCATGTTTTTAAGGCATTTTAAGCTCCTAAAAAGGTTCTGCTTTAGATTCAATACTTGGAGATGATCCAGAAGTGTGTCATGTTTAATCTGGTTTTAAATATTACCCTCCCTTTCCTGATTTAATTTTTGTGAAAAAAAAGTGTCTGCTTCCTAGGAATATTTGTAGCTTTTCAGTGGTCTACTCCAGGTTCATTGCTATCAGGACATTTGTTATGGTGTTGTTTCGTAAAAGGGCAGGGGAAACCTCCCGCCCTTTGCTAGCCCACTGCGGGGGTTTCTTTTTTGATGTCCAAAGTCTGGCTTTCCCCAAGCAGTGCAGTTGATCCGGGGCCACTCATTTTCCACTACATGCCCTGCCAGGGTTAATTTACAAGAGGGTGTGTGTAGGCAGCGTTCAGGGGAAATTAAAAAGCCATGGCTGGCTTTCAGGCAACATCATACACACTCAGATTCAGACAGATCAGGCAGTTATATGTAATGTAGAAGGATGGACCTCTTTTCTCAAAACAGTGGATCCCTCACATGGTGACTGACCTTCTCATGATGCAAACTGTCTCATGTTACACCAGAACTTTGCTCTGATCATTTCTAACATTCACCCAGTTCTTATACAAGATGCAAGTGGCATATCTAATATATTACAGCCCACTGAGATGCAATAATCACTCATCTGACAGAAAAACGCATATGAAAAAACTTTAAATGTGTTCATTAAGTACTCTCTGTGGTTAAAACCTGGCTCTTTGGATGCATAGGGTGAGATTTGTAGTCACAGTGTGCCCAGCAACCCTTAGAGAGTTGGCACTGACTTGTTTGGTTTCCCCAGTCTCTAAGGGAACCCCCTCAAGCTGCCATTCTTCTCCAGAGACTGCAGAGAAGCATGGCAGGAACTTTAAGAGAAATCTGCTGACAATATAAGGTCAACCAGAATAACATGGAGTAACCAAGAAGATCAGGTCTGACTGCCCAAAGAGGCCCTAACAGTTCATGCTGCTTCTATCGAGCCGCATTAACAAGGCCTGTGTGTACCCCGATGTGTTGATCTGTATAAAACTGTGGCAAATGATGAGGTGAATTTTGTGTAAAAAACCAGTACAACTGAAAGGAGTGTATTGAGATGAACGCAAGGCTGTAAGCTAATCAGTTGTTACTCATTTTTCTAATTTTTCATTTTCACCTCTGCTGTCTGCAAGGGTTTCTGCGTGATTTGGCTCTCAGTGTGCTGGACAGGCCAGTAAAAACTAGCTCTCCCTGTTCATCTCTGCAAATGATGTCAAATTAATTCTTTTTTGAATCATTTTTTCCATCTTATAATGTGTACTATGTGTAGCACATGGTCTTTTTTTGTTGTTTGTTTGTCAGATTGCATTCATCAAGCTAATGAGGAATGGTGAAGACCATGCAAAAATGACAGTCAAATACATGCAAAATATGTCTTTTTTGTGGCCTTGAGTAAGCACTTCTGGTCTTGGTGTATTCTAATACAGGGAAATGACCTCCTCCCACTAAAAGAAAAACCAACCAACTTGCATAAGTAATTATTTACATAAGAAATAATTTGCGCAGATACTCGTTTTGCTAAATACCCATTTACCCTGGGAAAAAAAAAAAAAAATTTTATTTGTCAATCCCTCTTTGTATCCCTCAACAGCATAAGTCATGGAAGAAGATCAAGAACATGGTGCACTGGTCCCCCTTCGTGATGTCTTTCAAGAAGAAGTACCCTTGGATCCAGTTGGCTGGGCATGCAGGTAGGCATTAAGGCAATGGCCTTAAACCCATTTCATGTCAATGTGCCTGATATTCTCACAGTTTGTGAGGTTAATGTGCACAAATTTATTAAAATAGGTGCTGTGTAACATGAAGAATGAAGAAAACTTCATTGCTTTCTAATGGAAATCAGAGATTCTGTGAAAAATGAGAGCTCAGAAACATTTTCCAAGCATGGCACATTGCCTCTTTCTGTATGCTTCAGGTAGTTTTAAGGCAGGGGCCAATGGCCGCATCCTGAAAAAGCACTGTGAGTGTGAGCAGCGCTGCCTGGACTGGCTGATGAAAGATGTACTGAGACCGTATGTACCAGCATACCATGGAGACGTGGAAAAGGACGGTGAGAAGTACAACCAGATGGACGACCTCCTGGCTGAGTTTGATCTGCCGTGTGTTATGGACTGCAAGATGGGTGTGAGGTTGGTAACATGAAGTTTGAATTTACATGCAGGTTTTATTTTTAAAGTAAAAACAAGTACACACCCTCTACTAAACTTCTACTTTATAACTTTTGGACAGGTCTTATTTTATGTTTTATTGATGTTTTCAATCTGTTAAGTTCCACAAATGAATGAATGGCAGTCTGTTAAGGACAAAGACTTTTAGAAAATCTTTGTAGAAAATCAGTAATTTTACTAGTGGCACCTTTGATAAAATCCAACTTTCTTTAGCAACTCCAGCTCAAGCATGTCATTCCTCAGAGGACAGACCTGGAAAGGATGTCACACCCAACCTGTTCTAGTACAACAAACGCAGGACGACCCGGGCTGTGCTTGCTATCCATGTTAAACATTGTGAGCAATACCAGTCGATAACAAATGCATTTTGTATTTGGGTGGTTGACATGACATGGCCTTTTTTTGGTCCACTGTGTCAAAGATAAGCAATTAATATAAAAATATGTGAAAACTGTGGTGATATTGCTTAGAAAGTGCTGTTTTATATGAACATGTAGAGAATTCATGGGATAAATCTTCCACTAGTTCACAATTTAGGGCCAAACTAGAAAAAGCTCATACGGCGTGACTGTCCTGAGCACATTTCACAAAGTTTGATTTAAAAAAAAAAACATTTTCATTTTCTGTTGAGTCAGTCGTATACTGATAACCCAGATGTCTGCTTGTGAGTCTGCTTGGCTAAAAGTTCCCTTTTGGTGAGATGCATTTTACACAAAAATGCCCAAATTAAAGAACTTTTCAGTCAGTATTACCCTGAAAGCTGTATTATAATATTGCAGTTAGCATGGGTTTAGCATATTAGCATAAAAGCACATTGCTTAATGCTAAGTTCATGAAACATCATACGACGTGACACAACATCATAAGGCGTGACACAACATCATACGGCGTGACATCATCATAAGGGGTGACAACATCATACGGCGTGACACAACATCATACGGCGTGACACAACATCATACGACGTGACACAACATCATACGGCGTGACACAACATCATACGGCGTGACACAACATCATACGGCGTGACAACATCATACGGGGTGACACAACATCATACCGGGTGACAACATCATACGGGGTGACACAACATCATACGGGGTGACACAACATCATACGGGGTGACAACATCATAAGGGGTGACACAACATCATAAGGCGTGACACAACATCATACGGCGTGACACAACATCATAAGGGGTGACAACATCATACGGTGTGACAACATCATACGGCGTGACACAACATCATACGGCGTGACACAACATCATACGGCGTGACACAACATCATAAGGGGTGACACAACATCATAAGGGGTGACACAACATCATACGGCGTGACAACATCATAAGGGGTGACAACATCATACGGCGTGACACATCATCATAAGGGGTGACACATCATCATAAGGGGTGACACAACATCATAAGGGGTGACACAACATCATAAGGCATGACACAACATCATAAGGGGTGACACAACATCATACGGCGTGACACATCATAAGGGGTGACAACATCATACGGTGTGACAACATCATACGGCATGACACAACATCATACGGCGTGACACATCATCATAAGGGGTGACACAACATCATACGGCGTGACACAACATCATAAGGGGTGACATCATTTGGCATGACACAACATCATACAGCGTGACAACATCAGACGGCGTGACACATCATCATAAGGGGTGACACAACATCATACGGCGTGACAACATCATACGGCGTGACACATCATCATAAGGGGTGACACAACATCATAAGGCGTGCCACAACATCATACGGCGTGACACAACATACAGCGTGACACAACATACGGAGTGACACAACATCATACGGTGTGACACAACATCATATGGGGTGACACAACATCATAAGGCGTGACACAACATCATAAGGGGTGACACATCATCATAAGGGGTGACACAACATCATAAGAGGTGACACAACATCATAAGGCGTGACACAACATCATAAGGGGTGACACAACATCATAAGGCGTGACACAACATCATAAGGGGTGACACAACATCATAAGGGGTGACAGCATCGTAGGGCGTGACACATCGTACGGCGTGACACATCATCATACGGCGTGACACAACATCATACGGCGTGACACAACATCATACGGCGTGACAACATCATAAGGGGTGACACATCATACGGCGTGACAACATCATAAGGGGTGACACAGCATCATATGGCGTGACAACATCATAAGGGGTGACAACATCATACGGCATGACACAACATCATACGGCGTGACACAACATCATAAAGGATGACAAAACATCA
>JBBJLR010000160.1:12472356-12488034 GCA_037577145.1 Brachypetersius gabonensis | reverse complement strand
GAAATATTACTGAACGGGCTCCGGTTGCTACTCACTAACAAGCAGCACCGTGTAGCTTCTCCTGGGTCCTAATGCCCGCCTGCTATCATTTCGGGGGTGCTTCAGACCCCCCCAAAATAGACCTAACAACGCCCATGCAGTGTCCACTGCAAGATAGCACAGATAAACAGCTTCCCTAACGCTAGATAGCACAGAATCCCAAAACTGTACAGAATCCCAATCACAACATCAGACATGGCTTTAAATTACGGTGTAAGACGACTATGCTCTCACATCACTTTCCAAACATATAGTTCACCTTAGTTTACATTTATTCACTGTCATTTGTTTGGAACAGCATGTATAACATGTGACCAAAAAGAGGTCAGCTTCTGACCAACGGAATTGTTAAACAATCGTCTCTGGTCACTTTTTACCTTCATACTGCTGCAGACTGTGATTCATGAGCGTGAATGTCAGTTTGAATAGGATCTTCTGTTGCTCATTTATTAGAAATGTTGCCACCCCTTAGTGAGCAACATAAACATATGAATGTGGTTTAACAGTGCTTTTGTGCGCCCAGGCAAAGTCAAGGCTGTCCACTCTCTTCTCGTATTATTTCTGTTCATTCGCTGTGTTGTTAGAAAAAAAGACTAGAGAACAACTCTAGTGTGAAAAGCTACAATGTGAAGGAGAGAAAATGTCTCTTCAGTCTTGTCTGGAACCTCTCTGCCCCTTTTCCTACTTCATAGGCTCCAACAGGAGGGTGTTCTCTAAGAAGAGTGGCAGGGGCTGTCTCAGGCTGTGTCCCAAATAACACACTACATACTGCTCATGCACTGATTTTTCTCATGTAGGAAGGTAGTATGCTGTATGGGACCTTCATGAATTCTTCAGTATACCAGACATTACTGGATGATGCAAGCTGTTATTCCAGGGGGGCTACAGCTTCCGTATCAGTGACTACTGGGCAGATGGTGGCTGGTGGGCAGCTGGTGGCAACAGGCCTAGTGGTTAAGGCGTTCGCCCTGTGATCAGAAAGTCCAGGTTCGATTCCCAAGACCACTAGGCACCTCTGAGGTACCCTGAGCGAGGTACCGTCCCACACTCTGCTCCCCCACCCCCCACACATTGCTCCCCGGGCGCCGTGTTCATGGCTGCCCCCTGCTTCACTTGGTGAATGGGTTAAATGCAGAGGAAGAATTTTATACTATTCACACCGTGTGCAGTGATGTGTTCACGTATGACAGAAAGATCACTTTCAAATACAGCACCTACAGTCTTGGGAATATCCTCTACTGCTCACCAAGTGCCCATCAGCTCTGTACAGTTTTCAGTCTACTCTGTGTAGTGATTCCTTTGCACATAAAGAACAAATTTTGGTAGAATCTTTGAAATCACATTCCTGTAAAATTGTGATCAAACTGACTTGAGATGATTTGATGGCACTGGCTTTGGTTTTCCTTCTATCCTTTTTATGATACAGGATCAGCATTTCTTCCCCTGAATGCAGAGAGAACCCATCCAGTCCCAGCTGTCTGATCCAGCCTTTGAGTCATTTTGCTTCCATTACCAGTCTATGCCACTGATCCAGCTCCAGTTTCCATAGTTAATCCTTTTCTATGCCACCTGATGCTCCCGAGCGTACCGTACCAATAGTGCTGATCCCACTACTTTTACTGAGCCTGTCAGAGTGCGGTCCTGCTGGAGATCTGGAGGTGAGAGTCAGTACCATCTATCTGTTCCCTGCTCAAGTATGTGCATCCAGTGGGGTTCACTGGAGGTCCTGTGAAAGTGATATGATTTGCAATCACAAATGACCATAGCAACAATTGGACTTGGACTGCTGCACTCTCCCAAGTCGTCTATCACCACCACTTCCTGCTGTAAATACTACAAATCTGTTGCCTTACCATCTGTGATGAAAGATTAACACATACCACTCAAACCTACAATCTTCAGACCCTTCAGAAAGGTAAAATAAAGCTGCACCACTATATAGGTCATTTATTCTAGAAAAAATGTAGGGATTACATGGTGGAGACCGCATTATGTAAGCAGGCCAGTTTGGGACTCTTATTTTGACATGTGACTGATTGGGTTCTTGTTGACTTGGTGATCTTCTTTTACACTTCGCTACCAGTCAAAGGTTTAGACACAACTATGTGAATATGCATCTAAAGGTGGTGGTGGCCTAGTGGTAGGATACTTGCCGCTGGACCAAGAGGTCATGGGTTCGAATCCTACCTCCAACACACCACCACTGGGTCCCTGAGGAAGACCCTTAACCCCAAGTTGCTCCAGGGAGAGACTGCCACCTGTAGTTAAGGAATGGATGTCACTTTGGATAAAAGTGTCTGGTAAATGTATAGGCCAATATTTACATGCAAATGAAACAGCAAACTTGATGCCTGTGTTGAAATTAAACACAGAACAAAAATTGTTCACAGAATACACAGAACTGTATTTTTAATACTGTGGTTTTATAGTCATTACACAAATCCATGTGTAATATATCATTTTGTTTTCTTTACTACTACTCTCTATTACTGTAATTATTACTATTGAAGTGGAAAATGGAAAAAGTAAGAAAGACCTTTCTGTATCAAATGGGTGCAGCGACCATTATAGCACTTTTTAAAATAATTAGTTTCGTCCCGAAGCACTCAACCACCCACCTTTGTGTGGGGTTTAAACATGATGTTACTGGCTTGTACCATTTTTCTCCACCTACTGGTGCTCACTGATGTAATCAAAACTCAAAAGACTTTTTAGAATCAAGCAAAAGTCAATTTTCTCTAAAATGGTAGTCAGTCATGAACCATGCCAAATATAAACAGGAACAAGAAGTGAAAATAGGGTCGGGTAATGTCACCTACCTCTGTTTGTGCTGAGAATTGTTCTGTTAATTATATTTTTATTATTTTGGTGATGAGTAGTATCATTTCTGTCAAATTCTATATAGATGACATATGGGTGAATAGGTGATTATGATTCTGATATCTTAGAACGCCCCCTGCTGGACCTGCAAGGAACAATATTTTTTATAATCACATTTATAAGGTAATATTTTAAGGTAAAGCTAATATTTAAATATACAGCATCCACATCCCTAATGATTAGCATACAGGGTGAATATTAAATAGTAAGAAATCACACTGTTCAACAACTGTTGACATTCATAAAGTCATTAATCAGCTTTCCTTTATTTAATGTGTTATTTTTTCAGGAATTAACTGATTTTAATTACCTCATTAAATCAACATCCATACAAAATATACAAGAAATGTAATGTTTGAATGAAGCATTAAAAATAATAGAAACATGAGATACACTATATGGACAAAAGTATTGGGGCGCCTGACCATTACCCCAAAAGGGATACTGCATTCAAAAAAAAGTTGGGGCCCCATTCACGGATACAAAAGCTTCCACTCTTCTTGGAAGGGTTTCCACAAGATTTTGGAGTGTTTCTGTGTGGATTTGTGCCCATTTTTGCTGTAGAGCATTGACACCAGACACTGATGTTGGACCTGCTAGTCCTCGGGGATGTGAATGCTGTTTGGGTGAATCTCGTAATCTCCGCTGCAGGTGCAGGATGGGGTTGAGGTCGGGGCTCTGTGTGGACCAGTCAAGTTCTTCCACACCAAACTCATCCAACCGTGTCTTTATGGAGCTTGTTTTGTGCACCAGGGCACTGTCATGCTGGAATAGAAAAAGGCCTTCCCCACAAAGCATGGCGTTGTCCAGAATGTATTGGTATTAAGATTCCTCTTCACTGGAAGAAAGGGGCCAAGTCTAAACCCTGAAAAACAGGCGAGCCCAATTTCTTTAATCCATATAGTGTCATTTCCGTGAAACAATTCAGGATGGTGCTTTAGGAGAAGCTACAGTATCTGTTAGTTCACTCCAGCAAACATTTCCTATTGTGTCAACATCTGAACTGATCTTCACAGCATTTGTAATATCAAGGAAATGTCTTTTATACTACGCTTATATATTTTCTGCACTCAGCTGTGCAGGAATATGCAAAGTTTACAATAGTCCCCATAATTGTAAAGCTACAGAATTATGGCTACTGTAAAACATCAAACAGGGCAACACTGTATATTTGCACCTAACCTGGCATTATAGAGTTACTGTAAAGTTCTTGACTAGTTCTATTTCTAGACAGTTTTAATAAAAACACACACACACAGTAATTACCAGCATGTTTTTATTAGGTACGAGATCTCCTTAGTTACAGCTATATGACACTATACATGTTCTACTGGAGCATCCTAACTGTCTTTTAATGGCGAAGGCAGTTTGTTCCCTTTTGACCTTGTTACAGATTTCTAGTTTTGACATAAAAAAGCAACACTTGAAACACATTATTGTTCACATAAGTAGATAATTTCAGTCCCTTTGGTCTACAGTACAGATACACCCATTAAATTATGTTAAGGGACATGTTAGAGGAGTTTTAAAATAGACCTTGAATACATAGTTTCTCTGAAAATCTCTAAAAATAGCTGCTTCAAAATAGGAATAAAAAAAAAAAAGGGTAGAGAATTCTAGTGGGCTGTTTAAAAAAAAAAAGCATCCTAAACTAAGCCTGTGTTTCCTAATACTGCATTAAGAACATCATGAGATTGGTGTTGGGTGTCACTGCCATAGTTATTGCCCTGCAGTACCAGTCAAAAATTTAGAGACACCAGATTTAATTGCATGGGTTTCAGACATTTTGGTCTGAATACTTTTCCTAAATGCTTGACACACAGAAACTGGTAAAAAGAAGAGTTTTTCCTTAAAAAAAATTCAGGTTAAAATAAATTTTAAAAGCTCTTTGCATGTGAAGAACATCCACAAACCTCTCAGAAGAGCAGGCGGCTCCTTGTGAGGCTGTTTGGGAAAATGCCAAGAGGTTTAACTAAGTGAGGTTGAAACATATAAAATATAGGATGTTTTGGTGTCCCTGCTATTTTTTCAGTCAATATGAGGAAAACCCTTCCAAGTGTGTGTCCAACCATGGATTGGTGCTCTGACTCCAAAAGCAGAATATTTAAAGCAGCGTTTCTACACGATTTAAAGTATTTGATTCACAGCTGAACCAACTCATCAACTGATAATGGAGCTCTTAATAAGCAGAGTCAGATGTGCTCTAGTCCAAAGCTGCGAGTGGCCAGGAACAGGACTGGCATCTTCAACATGAGCTCAATATCTCCTGGATCTGTACAGTTGATTAAAGCAGACAATGTTTATATGTGTCCCTGCACTGAAAAACAGGGACACTAATCTTACACTAATCTAGTTTACAGTTACAACACGCCTTTACCCTGTTCATCAGTGGTTAGGACCTTCACAGGACCACAGATATCCAAATATTTAGGTATTGGATCATTCTCAGCCCAGCCCAGAGGCTCAAAAACTTCAGCAGCAGTGCTATGTATTTATTTATAGTGTGTGTGTTACTGCACAAACACACACACACAAGCAGATTAACTACACCTGTATTTTAAGGGACAGGGGGGGTTATGTGGGTGGACGGCCAGTAGGGGTCGTCCTCGTTTCTGTTTATTTGTGTGGGAATTACTGGATCATAGACACTTGTGTTTAGTTTGGGGGTTAAACACTTGGGAGGTGTGATTGGTGGGACTGTGTTAGAAAGGAATGTGTTTAAGTTCAGTCTAGGGGGACCTGAGTTGCTCTTGTTCTGTTCTGCTCCTGTGTTGCTGGTTCTGGAGGAACTATGTACTGTGTATATAGTAGAAATGACAATAAATAAAACTAGACTTGACTTACGAAATGTGAAGAGTGCTTCTACCTGTTCCTTTGTTTAAAGAGTTTGGGTTGAAGAAGTTTTTCCACAACAAATTTCAGGTTAAAATAAATTAAATTAAAAGTTCTTTGCATGTGAAGAACATCCACAAACCTCTCAGATTTATTTGTTTATTTATTTAAACAGTTTCTGTTGTAAATTCTAAAAATAAAAGTTGAACGAGAAAATGGAAGCCTGCCTGCCTGCCTGCTGTCTTTGGGAGAGAGTAGGGGGCGTAACATGTATAGCCAGTTAAAGTGTATTGTATTGTACAGGAGCCTTGAAGCAACATGTTTTCTGTACTTCCATAAACTAATAGTCTTGGGTTTTTGATTGTACACTACAGACACAGCTGGAATATTCCTTTCACTGGACAGTGATCATTTTTCATGTTCAGACTAATAGCATTTTGGCCTTTTGCCGCATGTCCTCATCACTGAAATGAAAATAACTCAACCTAATTACATTAGATTGTCCCTGGAGCAGTTGACCAAAGCACAGTCTCTATGGCAACCGGTGATACACTGAATGATCCAGCTTGACTGCTTCACTAAACAACCACCAATAAATACAGCTATTCAATCAACTACCAAACGTTACACTTATCTGTGTTACTACTGAGGGCAAGACACACAGGACAAACACCTTTTAACGCTCATGGCATCCATGCAGAACAGATTACTGTATATGTTGTACAAAATCATTTGATAAATAAATAAAACACACTGCCCTGGTTTATACAACTGTGGATGGCAGTAAGCTACTAAGATGTTTAGAAATAAACAACAGAAGAAATAGAGCATAGAGTTGGACGAAAGCTTACTCACACTCCTGTAATAAAGATAAATGAATATTTGCTGAGTGGAAGTTTAATTTTGGCAGAGAGCTCTTGAAAAAAATGGCACATAGAATTAAACTGTGCAAAGTGGTTGCACATAAATAACTACGCTACATCAACACAAATCTTGCCAAAAAGCAAACTCAAACATATGTGCCATATTTTATTTGTGTGCAACCACTTTTAATCATGAGTTGTTTGTCCGAAGTGTACAGTGTGGAGTAGAGAGTGCACAGAACAGGTAGACTTGTGGGGTCGGCACGAACATTCAAGTATTTGTTATGATGTTGCTATTCATTTTCATATGTATACTTCTCTGAAGGGCAGGATCAAGTTATATATTTAATTCAAAGACAGGTAGTCATACTCCGGTACTTGTTCTGTCTGTTAAACAAAGGGGTAAAGTGTAATGTGATGTGACCCTGCATACACTTGTTTACAGTCCGTGGATTGAAATAGGTAAACAAGTGTATGCAAATCAGCCTGTATATAAAAAGCAATTGCCTTTGCTGCTCCCCATTTTCAGTTTTGTTCAAAAGAAAGGCACTATTTTGCAGAAAATATAAGAAGAGGTTGTTAGAAATAATTGTCCTCCTGGGTCATTGGCATCATAGCAGCAAGATGGTGAAAAATGATGAAGTGGGTTAAAGTTTAAACAGACTGGTGCTTTAACTGACTCTCATAACCTGGGGCGCGGCAATATCTGCATTAAATAGCGCCTCTACGTTACTTTTGCAAATGTGTTTTGGAGAGACACCTTAGCAAAAAGTAGGTTATTCAAGTGTACTGTGAGTATAACTTATTTTATACTAAAACTGAGGCAGGATACTTGAAGTTTACTTTTCATATACTATATTTTATATACTTAAAAATAGAATAGTGAAATATACTTGACTTATACTGATAAGTATAAAGAAAGTATACAAAGTATACTTTTGGAAACTCAAAATGACCTTATAAAGTATATTTAAAGTATGCTTTCATCAAAATTGTTCCAATTTAGTTCAAAGAAGTATTAAATTAGTATACTTTCATGTACTCTACAAGCACATGGTCCGTATCCCTGCTATACTTGTACTCAAGCATACTGAGCAAAGTGAACTTCCGAGTGTACTACTTGTTGCTAAGGGCTGTTTACACAAAATGTCTCAGATGAACCTCCTGAAGTGTTTGAGCAGGGTCTTAGGTGTGTTCAGCATGGCTTGGTCTTATGCACATATAATCCTGATACTTGCTGCATGACATAAGTAGGTGTAAACAGGGTCTCTGAGTGAAGGAGTGAAGTTCAGTCATTGCCTAAACACTGTAGAGCTTGTAGACCCAAATAAACAGAAATAGTCGCGCAGCTAAATTCCCAATTTGAAGTGGAAAGGAAATGTTCTACAAAGATTCCTACCAACAGAACAGAAACGTGGCTCTTCATTTGATAAAGAAATTAACAGCTAAAATATGTCACTAAACAAAGATATTCATGTCTTGACTTTTACAAAAATCCAAATCCAGCCAGACTCCAGCTTCCTTATCCGAGAGAAGTCATGTAATATTACTTTCAATATTATTGTAAAGGAATGTATACATGCATAAAAACTATTACAAACTAGTGGAACATCGTTATAAGTGAATGTTATAAAACAAATGATGATATTCAAATGGTGGTTAATAAATGAAATGTAATTTTTACTATCAGCCCTAATGACTGAAATCACTGCATCACTGAAAACCTTACATTGCGTCCCAAACCACACACTAGTGTGCAGTTTGGGGTGAGCTCAAAGCTCTACAAACACCTAAACCCCTTACGTTTGTATGATATTTATGTACACATTTGTACAAAACTACATTCCATTTAATGTACAGTACGGCTAGAGAGAAGACAGATCAATGAGGATTTAGGCCTGACGCGATTAGACGAGTTTAGCACACAGACAGCTGGCGTGTTAGCAGTGTTCCTTTAATATTCACAGAGCACTTCGCAGCTTTTCAGAGATACTGTATATCCGTCACTCTGGCAGTGTGGAATAATGGTTAGGCTGAGAAGCTTACTGCAGTTAGCCCTTCTTCCGGTCCTTGTGGAGGATTCCTCAGCGCTCCTGTCCATATCGGCCGGACAGCACCCGGTGAAAAAGTGCAGGTTCAGGACTTCAGACCCCTCAGAGCTGCTGGGTGGCCGCCTGCTCCCTGTAGCCTGACAGAAGAAGGAAGGGGGTCGGATTCAGGAAGCAGCACTTGGTGAGATGCTGTTAGTGGGTGGTCCTGAATCAAACAAATTTCCTGGCGTCTCAACATTTGTGGAATTTATGTGGAAGGTATGGCAGCCTAAACACTGATGGGGCAAAAAATGAACCCATGACTAAGACCACGCCTTCTTTTTGGGAAGTCACTGTAAAAATCACAGGTCAGTGGGTGGCACTGCATTTCAAACAGCAATTTTCACTGCTCTGTTATTCCTTGGACACAACACATGACTTTCAAAGACGTTTTGTAATGAGATACAGTGGTTCATGTTCTAGCAATGAAAGAGGATAACATTACATCTTTCTCCAGGAAGAATCACCAAACTATGCTTAAGGTGGGACATCTACGAATGAAAGTGTTTTTGTTTTCAAACAGATTTCCAAACGAATAGGAAGCTTTGCAAAAAAAAGCATACATTAAGGTAGACTAACACGTACAGCTATAATAATGGGTCTCAGAACGGCATTAACTAAAGATCTTGGATATAATGCACCTTTGTGTGACCGCTGTCACTCATACAGAGGAAACAGACATATATGAACATTATATTTATAACTTACAGCAAGTGTGGGCCAAGAAAAGCCCTTATTAAATTTAAACACAGTAAAATAAACATATTAGGAACAAAATCCTGATTTCTGCCAGGAGTGTCAGAGCTGTAAGTCTGGAGTGCTCTGGTTCAACAGCTGCCCTTGGCACCATTAATGCTATCGAACTGTTAGATATTTTTTTTAAGACCTATTCACCAAACACTAGAAGCATGAAGATTTCTCCACACTCTTTCACTGTAAAAATGGTCAGATCTTCTGGAGTCTGCACCAGATACAGATTACACATTTCTGTTTAAAAGGGGACATATTATGCAAAATTGACTTTAGTTATAAAAGGTCAATAGGCTACAAAATATGTTCATGAAGTTCTTTGCACAAAATCACTCTCAAATAAAGAGATCTCACCAGCTTTATTCTCCACAGTTTCAGTCCCTTTCAAAACGAGCCGTTGGATTTCTCCCTGATTCTGACGTCAAAATAAGGAAAATTGCGTAAAACCATCCCTCATCTGTTGGCGGCCTGTTTTCATTTTAGTTTTAGTCTAGTCTTTCATCAAACTGTCATTTTAGCCTTTTTTTTGTCGTGGGGAGCCCCGCGAACCCATGGTGGAAAAGAAGGTCTCGGGGCAGCCATGCCTTTGCTTGGAAACTTTATTCAAAAACAAAACTAGGAACAAAAACCTGGCTCGACGGCCGATACAGTTTCAGGAGCACTCACAAGCATAAGAACAACAAAGTAACGCAATGATCCGACAGTGAGGGAGACACAAAACAGAACTTAAATACGTGAATGCATCAACCCAGAACCAATACACAGAGTTAATCACTTAAACCCTGAGTACCCACAGCTGGCGCCATTACCCAGGCCCGGGTACTCAGGGTGTGTCAAAATAAAAGCCCCTAAACTCCAAACAAGCACAAAAACACAGCTCCACCTGGTGGAGACTGCCCAGACCGTGACATTATTAGTCTTAGTCACGTCCAAACACTTTTTAGTCTAGTCAAGTCTCAGTCGACTAAAAGTCTGAGCATTTTCGTCTTATTTCAGTCAGAATCATCCACAACTGTTTTCGTCTAGTTTTAGTCGATGAAAGTTTACTTTAGTAAATAATTTTACTACATTTGACTAAGTTTACTTTACTAAAGTATTTAGTAAACAAATCAGCATAGTTTTATTTTGTAAACCACATTTATTCTCGTTCTTATTCGGCAACAATATTACAGGATATATTTCGTTATAGTTATCGTCACATGACCAGCATTTACGCTGCGTCTCGTCTCGTTTTAGTCACGTGATAAATGTTCATTGACGACGATATTTAGTCATAATTTTCGCTGACGAAAGCAACACTACCACCCACTAGATTAGTTGAAGATCCACCATTTTCGTCTGCTGGTTTTATGAGCACGGATAAGACACAGAGTTCAGTGGCTACAGGCAAGTTACACATGAAGTGAACAACACAAATCCCTTCACCTTCTCCCAGCCAAAGAAAACCAAAGGACTGTACTCCTCCATTTCATTTTCGATGGCATATCCCAGCAACAATGGGTTTCGATCCACCTTAAATACTTAAATAAGTCCTTTTAAATAGTGACTTTTGTGTTTCTATCGCAGTTGAGTATGAACTTGCTTGTTCGTTTCGTTTCGTTTCGTAAGCATGGGTTGTGGGGCATGGCCAAGTGACAGAGCCCTGAAACGGCTGGTTCTGAAAGGACCTGAAACTGTGGAGAATAAAGCTGGAGAGTCTCTTTATGTGAGAGGGATTCTGTGATTTATAATAGGTTCATGTTTTGTAGCCCACAGACCTTTTATAACTTGTTTTTTCAGAAAGCGAGTTTTGCATTATATGTTCCCTTTAAAGGCATGGCTGTGCTGAAGGGTTGTTGTCCTTTTAAGGCCGGTGTTGTTGTAGCACCAAAAAGCAGGCAAAACAGCTACTTCCTGCCAGCTGCAGCCATTCTTGACCGAGGCTTGAAGAGCCACCTGGATCTGGGCTGCATCTGACACATCAACAGACCGCCTGCAGGGATCAGACTGTTGGGCCGTCACAAGACTAATACGCCACCATACAGGTGCCACATCATTCAAAGCTAATGCACATCTTTACTACAAAAAGGTTTAGGGTAACATTTCAAAAAGTGTCCCCCTTCATGCTTATTAGTTAAAAACATGACTTGTGATTCACTATGCAAAACAAAGCTTTAGAGGAAAGCATGCAAGCTCTTTCCCGCTATTTTGAGAACTCTGTGGGACTTTGGTGATGTTAATTATAAGATATAAGATCTTATTTGAAGCCAGCATGCGATAAAGGGGCCTGATCCATGTAGCTGAAGCAAGCGATCCCCATTTTGTCTCTATGAATCTTCGACATCATCTCATTATAACGGGCTCCACTGGCATGCTGCAGACAAACCCTAGATTAAATGGCCTTCAAAGAGACTGACAGATGGAAGGAGGTGGGAGGTACATGAGCAGAGACAGACTGAAGTGAGCAAAACGGGAGCGGCAGGGCTAACAGGCTACAAGAAAAGGTTGGCTGGCTTCACACTGCTGTGATCAGACCTGCAACAAAACACTGATTTAGGAGCACAGTGGTAATCAGCTGAAAAACTATTCAGCTGAGGTCCGCTTACAATATCCGTGTGGGTTTGACTATAAAATGAGAGGTACACTGTAAGTGTCTACATACTACAGTTAACTATTTTACCAAAGTAATAAATGAAACGGGCCCTATAATAACACACCAAGAACTTGGGAACTATTGTGTTACTTTGTGGATATTTTTATGGAATTCATGAAAAAAGATGTCATAAGAATTGGTCCATTTAAGGAAGTGGTGTTAAACAAGTCATGCAGAGAATGACACACCTACCTTCGGAGACTTGAAGATTGAAGAGGGGGCAGCATGGAAAAAAAAATCAGAAAAGAGCTGAAATTAAGTCTCAGCAGTCTCTCAGAATAGCAACTAGTCTTGGGAAAAAATTCCCAGGCAAAATACAGCAAGGCTACAAAACAGCAGGAAAACAGGGCTGTGTTTGAAGATGATCACAGAGGGTTTTAAATAAGCTACAGGGGAATTACATTTAACAGCAATACAGCTGTTACACGAGGAACGTGTAGAGAAAGAGTTCTGGGAGTTGTCTCAACCGCCTACATGCAGCAATTATCACAGCGTTTTCCATCTGCAGCCTACTGCCATATAGCAGGAACTGTCACTGTTCAAAGGCTTCTAGATTTGCAGAATGGGGGAGATGTTGTAGCATTAAAGGAGTAGGAAAAACAACAAGTGGGAAAAATTGTGCAGATGTGGATCCCTCTGATTGAAACATGGTTTGAGGCATTCTAACCTTACACACTTGTAATTAAATATGCTGAACATTTCCATTCGCAGTGGAACAATGCAGTATACTGAAAATAAACATGCCGTGGGACCCCTATTACAGCTTTAGTAGGATTAATATCATAAGATTATTAGAGCCCGAGTATGATGCTCACTTGCAAGGATAACCATGTCCATGCCCCAGAATATGCTCATAATCCAGCCCACCATGACCACGGCGGTGAGGATCTGGATGAAGGCCGCAGCGATGTTCAGCCAGAACACACAGCACACGTGCCGATCCGGCAAATCCGTCCTGGCACCGCACAGCACTGTGAAGGCTGAGATGAAAGTACCTGTCCATTCGGATGCACAGAAAACACTCAAAATGTAAAGGAGATGCTGGTAAGAAGACACTCTGCTCAACTTTCAATATTTAAGTTAACAATATGAACTCCTGTAATAAAATGAGATGTTATTTTACATCATTTTGCACAATTTCTGTTGGCACATTTGAAACAACAAAAATAGAAGCGCATGGTTTTATTCCAAAGGTGTTATATTTGTTAATGCTTAATAATGACACGCAAGTTAAAGTGTAAATGAATGAAAACTAGTGACAGCATTCGGGAAAATACACATTCCCACTAGCATTCAACCTTTCTTAGCCAGTTTGCACGTTTCTTTTCTCACAATCAAGGAGAAACCATGTTTATGAGATACTTTAAAAAACATGCTTTGTCTTTGACATCCATTGAAAAACACTGTCTTTGCATGCAAAAAAAAAAAAAAACACAAACAAAAACAAAACAAGACATTGTTTATGAGACGCGGTTAGAAAACGTTTTGTTTGACATGGCTAACCATTATTTGAATCACCAATCAATAAATGCCTTAAAAAGATGGGGGCTGTTAGACAATGCCTTTTCTGGGTCAGGTTTGCTTCTGTTCGTTGCTATTTCCTCATATTTGAAAAACACTCTGTGCCTAATCGAGAAAAGTCAACCAGTTAATAACAAGGATTCCTTTTCTATTTATTATTATATACATTTTATATGATATACATTCATTATGTATGTATGTTTACTGCCCGTCATGCTTGATCACATTCTCTCCATTCTCTTTAAACTGCTACTTGTCAATCACAGCTGTATCCTGCTTTTAAGTATGAGAAGCAGCTGCTTCACTTTGACAAAGGCATGTGAATGCAACCCCATCCTTGCTCATTTGGATAAAAATACTTGTAATCCAAACATTATTAGCCTCTTAATATTTTCAGACAAAACTTGTCCTCTAATGGCGCACAGCAACGACCTTGTCTAGAGATGTGGTGCCTGCGCACACAAAAGAGCTGGAGGCGGTAAAATGAAGCTGGCTTATAATAATAAGGTTGCATCAGTCCGCTGTTAATAATGGAGAACTTTATAAAGAGGCCAGGGCTTAATCAAAGTGTGAAATATTTAAAACAGGGCTCAGGTTGAAGTGCTTAGTAAGGTTTAGATTAGTTTAGACCCCTTGCTATGATTATTTTACATATTTTAGAAGCGAAAGGTTGACTGTGAAGGGAGTCTTCTGTAATGCCCTCAAGCTCGGCAGGCTGTGTGTACCTCCACTATTCAGACATACAGTGAGTACAGTAGCAGGTAGAAAAGAATTCCTTAAACTCCAGTAAAGGTATATTCTCATGAACATTTCCTCAACAAATGACTGATCATCTCATCAAGATATCTTTATGTGCCAGATGTATTTCTCTAGTTTCCTACAATTCAGTGCTACCAGTATAAGAAAAGCATTCCTCCATGTGGAAGAAGGCTGCAGTAGTGCTGAGCCATTGTGATTAAAATCAGCATCATATTTTCCAAATATACTACGGTATTAGATTATATAAACACTCAAACACAACAAGGCTTCTGCTTCTCTTCATTTATACTGTGGATATCAAAAATGTGAATGAAAAAATGCAGAAAATGTTCTGCTTTTATTATTATTTGATTTAATTCAAATCCTGCTGTCAAGTCATTTTGAAATGTGGGGCTGAAGCTCCCACACCACCCCCACTGTCCTTATCCTCAATGTAGCCATTGTAATTTGCACTATACATTATCTTGTCCTCGTCTCGTTTAGGGGTGTCCTGTCTTGTTTAGGAGTGCCCCGTCTTGTTTAGGGGTGTCCTGTCTCGTTTAGGGGTGCCCTGTCTCGTTTAGGGGTGTCCTGTCTCGTTTAGGGTTGTTCCGTCTCGTTTAGGGGTGACCCGTCTCGTTTAGGGGTGCCCCGTCTCGTTTAGGTTTGCCCTGTCTCTTTTAGGGGTGTCCTGTCTCGTTTAGGGGTGTCCTGTCTCATTTAGGGGTGCCCTGTCTCGTTTAGGGGTGCCCTGTCTGGTTTAGGGGTGCCCTGTCTCGTTTAGGGGTGCCCTGTCTCGTTTAGGGGTGTCCTGTCTCATTTAGGGGTGCCCTGTCTCGTTTAGGGGTGCCCTGTCTCGTTTAGGGGTGCCCTGTCTGGTTTAGGGGTGCCCTGTCTCATTTAGGGGTGCCCTGTCTCGTTTAGGGGTGCCCTGTCTCGTTTAGGGGTGCCCTGTCTCATTTAGGGGTGTTGTTGCACTTGTGTTCTGTTCCGCTCTTGTGTTGTTGTTGTTTTACTATGTACTATGTATATGATAGAAATGACAAAATCCTGTGTAACCATTTGGTTTACAATAGATTGACCAGTGGCGGCTGGTCAATAGAGGGCGCTGGGGCGCCACGCCCCCCCCTTCAAGTTTGCCCCCTTTAACATGTTAACAATAAGTTAAATATATATTGCAAATATTAACGAAATAAAATTATTTAAAGTTAATCATAGTATTCTACTGTTAGTCATATTACCATTTATTGAAAATGAAAAAAAAATCTAAACTATATTTCTTTCATATGTGTGTGCGGGGCGCCGGACTAATGAGTGTCTATGTAGGTACACA
>JBBJLR010000160.1:12380078-12397197 GCA_037577145.1 Brachypetersius gabonensis | reverse complement strand
TAGGACTAGTTCCATCTTTTTCCCTGATATTACTACTAGGTGTAGGACTGGTTCCATCTTTTTCCCTGATATTACTACTAGGTATAGGACTAGTTCCATCTTTTTCCCTGATATTACTACTAGGTGTAGGACTAGTTTAACACTTTTTAACACGTCAGTCCAGAAAACAAGATTTGTATGGCGGGTGGACTACAGCACCTGGAATGGCAACCACTGTTGTAAAACAAAGATCGATCCTCTTTGGAATGTAGCGAGAGTAATTATGAGCAGACACCAGACTAATCACATAAACTGGGCCGTCCCATAAATAAACTCTGTCCCGAATGATTCCTCCACTTTCCAGGTCTAATCTACAGTCAAAGGTAAGACAAGTGGGGTGCGTCATAGACTTATTTAAGTTCAATATCATTCATTAAAGAGCCCCAATCTTCATCAAATCAAAAGCAGGCTCGATTAACGCCATATCCCTACATGTCAGGACAGCTTAACGCGGAAACAGCTTTAGATTTTGTTGTGCCTAGAGTCTGGGACAGAGGGGTAATTAACATCTGTGTCTGGAATAGACAGGTCAGTACTAACCCTGACTCTTAATGGAATGTGTTGGATGCTTATGTTTGATGGTAGGTGTGCACTGGCACCCTTCAGAGACTGGAGAGCACTGGGCAGTCTGGTGGCAGACTTCTTGGCCAACCTACAGCCTGGCTCCTGTGCCAAAGCAAGCAGTGTCATCCACTTTCGCTTCTGAATGCACTGCCCTGCCATAAAATGTATTACCACCCCCATCTTGTCAAGCCCGTTCCTTGTGAACTCAAAGGGATACGATTGTTGACAGTTGCATTTTCTAGTATTTGGCAGACAGGAGTCTGTGGACCAGAAAAAACTAAATGTGTGATGTTCAGGTGCTGAACGTCACCATTTTTTAATGCCAAAGACAAGACAAAAGATGCCCAACGACAGCATTTGAACGAATCATGAGCATCTTTTCTTTTCTACTCGCATTTTGCCTACATTACAGCTATCTCTGCTGCAACAAGAGGCCAGCGAGAAGCTTGCCCTGTGACAGCGGCCCAGGTCGAATCGATCCGCAAGAATGATTTTGCCTTTTCAGGCGACACGGCTTTAATGCAGCTCCACTGAATTGATCTTCGCCAACCACATACCCAGAATAACAACGGTTACAGAGGGCGAAAGTGCTGCAGCAGAACCGAACCCATCTCCAGCCCAGTTTCCATCCATGACTGGATTAGGATTAGCCGTTTAATTCAACAGTACACGTCCCACCTTGTTACCACATCTCAGACCGCTACCCGCTGGCATTTACAGAGCAAATGTGATGTTTTTAGGATTAAGGGCGAAGTTTATTAGATGGCACAGTGTTGCTAAGCCTCTGAATGTATTATAATGACAAGGAAGACTGAGCTCTGCTCAGAGATCACAGAGGCATTAACCCACCACCACCACCCAAAAAAAAAAACCCTGAGTCAACCCAGCACTGTAGGGTCTAAATCCACACCGGCCTGACGGATTATACCACGTATAAACTGACCCTGGCCAGTGGCTTTAGCACATCTGGTTCATTTTGACATAAACCTTACACAACGTTTTCATTTTCTCCACTGTATTTTTTTTTCTTTGACCTTGACAGCTTGATTACCAAAGATTGCAGCACAGCCACAACCAAATAGCCGAGAAGACACCTCCAACCTCAAGATCTACTGGAAGATCGTGCTTCAGCAACAACAAAACCCTTCCTTTAGTGCTACCCTGCTGAGAAAAGTTTGATGTGGGATCGGAATAGTGATGCATGTATAGTTGCTTCAAAAAAACGCGAAAAAAAAATTTTTTTCTTAATGTCTTTCTCAAGCATTTTTCTAAAAGAAGTAAATAAATACACAAACAAAATAAATTAATGAATATGATATCATGGTATAATATACTATTATATAGTATAATACATATATTATATAGATAATCAATATTGTAAATATAGATGTTAAAAGTCCACACAGACACCAACACACCATTCATCAGTCTGAACCTCTCTCTATGCGAAGGTACCACCAGAGAAAGGCAGCAGGACAGAGTGACCGTTAGAAGCGCCACTGTTTTCATTTCTAAAAGCAGTTAACGGTTATTTTCCGTGCTCGTTCAAAACACCTGCCACAATTCTCAAACTCAACAAGCTTTACTGAGAAAGGAGAGAGTCCTGCCTGCCGGCGGCCGTCGTGGCGAAGGGCAAGATTCCCTAAAGAAGTTTACTGTCGTCCTGCATCGTCCGTAACGACATTCGAAATTCATGCAATGCGGTATATCTGCTGCAGCCGAGCCGTCCATTAAAAACGCTTAGCGCTCTCTTACCTTTCCGAGGAGGAGAAGGAAAGGCTGTGTGGGGTTTTTTTGTTCAGCAGTGCAGACGAAAGTGCTGCTTAAGTGCTCGGTAAAGCTGCAGACGAGAGAGGAGAGTGGGGGCTTTGCTATCCCTCGAGGTGAGTGAAGGGCTGTCGGAGGAGGAGAGGAGGCAGTCAGTGCAGTAGGTGAAAGGATACTGAGAGAGACTGCAACTCTCTGTCTCTCTCTCTCTCTCTCTCTCTCTCTCTCTCTCTCTCTCTCTCTCTCTCTCTCTCTCTCTCTCTAATCAGTACCATTCATACAAAATGACAAACTTAGATTCTGGACTCCTCTTACTTGAGGTTAAGAGGAGAAAGCAAAAGCGTTGACTTGGTGACTGCAGTGTTGACGTGCATTTGTGACATATGAGCACTGTATGAGATGTACTTTACTACCCCTCTGCATACTGCAGTCAATGCTGGACTGGACTGTAATTTTGGTCCAGCGCGCACCCCCCCACCCCCCACCCCCTCTATTCAGACTTTGCTGGAACACCAGCTTCCAATCTTTCCAGAAGATTTTGGAGTTTCTGTGGGAATTAGTGAGCATTCATGCTGTAGAGCATTTGTAAGGTTCAGGCACTTATGTTAAAAGAGAAGGTCTGGTTCTCAGTTTCTGTTCCAGTTCATCCCAAAGGTGTTGGATGGGGTTGAGGTCAGGGCTCTGTGTGGACCAGTCAAGTTCTTCCACACTGAACTCCTCCAGCAGGTCTTTATGGAGCTCGCTCTGTGCTCTGGGACACAGTCCTGCTGGAATAGAAAAGGTTCTTCCCCAAACTGTGTCCACAAAGTTGGAATCATGGCATTGTCCAAAATGTCTTGGTCTGCAGAAGCATTGAGATTGTCCTTCACTGGAAGTAAGGGGCCTAGCCTAAACTCTGAAAAACAGGTGTATCCCAGTACATTTGTATAGTGCATATATTCATATATTCAGCCGAACGCCAGGGCTGAACGCCGTGTGGACGCTTTGATTTGCTTCAATGAGCAGATTTGCGTCACGAACGCCAGAAAAACGCCTGGTTGAGACGTCCGTGTGGACGAGGCCTAATGGGCATGTTAAAGGCAACATGCTGTGGGTACTAGTGCATTAAGGTGTTTTTCAAGCCGACTTATCCATCAACAAAGTCGAAGTCGAGTCGTTTAGACATTCAAGGACGTCATCACACACACAGCGGAGGAACACAGGCGTCCAACACAGAGCAACTGTTATTAAAGTTCTTTGCAACATTAACAGTCAACATCACAATTAAACTAAACTAAACAAAGACCGGTAGCTTGAATTTCCTGGTACATTTAAGTGTACAACAGAAAGTGGGAACAGTTTAAGTCACGGCAGCCACTCAACGTCCCCTGGAGACTCCCTGCAGTTATAGCGTTAGCCATGTTTGCTAGCGGATGCTGTTTCAGATGCTGGGCAGAACCCTCATACTTTTACTGTACTTTCACACCGACTTGCAGTTTTTGCAGGTCTCCGTGCTGTTTGTGTGTCTAGAGTGAAGTATTTCCACACGTGATGTGTGTCTGTCTGTCTTCTCTGCTTCCATGTCTCTCGTCTTGTTGAGGTCTTGTGTTTAAATTCCCCTCATGACAACATTACCTTTTTATGAAGGGACTATAATAATTGGTTAAACCAAAGAACACGTGTCTGCATAAGCCAATCAGAGGCCGAGATTGCATTGCGTACACAATGACTAGACTTCAGAGGCACAAGTGGACGCCCCCTGAGAGAAGTCGACTAGTCGTGTGTTTTTTTTCCTCTCTTTGTGCGCTTGCTTGTATACGTAATGCAATCTCTGCCTCTGATTGGCTTACTAGTCAACTTTCGTGTAGTGGGTACCATTCAGTAGTTAGGATTTGTGCTATAGGCAAGAATGATTACTTTAGTCTAGCGCACCATATGCCAAATGATTTCAGACCAATCCATTTGTTTAAATAACTTAAGTTTTATGCCGTGTGAGTAATATTTGCGCTGATGTTGGAAAATCAACACGACCAAAAATATTGATGACGGGAGGGAATGAATTTTATTTCCATTTTAAATCATGCGTTCGGGTTGCGCCAGCAACAAATGTGATGGATAATATATCAAGCCATTAAGTGCTTTGTGAGGTAAATATTTGTCGAATAAACGTCTGCAATTTGTGAGGAAGGACTAGAATGAAGATAAATGTTTCCTCATTACGTTCAGGTTCATTTAATTCTTCTATGTGGCAGCATGAGGAATGAAATATGTACTTGTGTATATGAAGCATGTTCGAATGTTTCTTGTAGGGAAATCATTCTGTCTCATCTTCAACATGGATCTGTTGTGTTGGAGGGTGAAAGGGTTAACACATACTTTGATGGATTATACCCTGCTAACAAGATGCTAACCGAATGCTCAGGCTGCTGTCTAGTCCATTTTAATACCTGGGCAGAGCTTACATGATTCATGGCATAATACAACCATAGTCAGAGGGAGGAAAATATGCTCGTGTCACTTTTAATGCTCTGGCACTGCGTCTTCAGAACACACCGCCTACACCAACACTATTACACAAGGACTATGCAGTGATCGGCCGCTGTGTGCTGTCACGGTCGTGCTGCCAGGATTAAACTTTAACGCATGAGCAACTGTCCGTCTCGCTGGGAATTAATGGGTGGAATAAATGTTAGAAGAATCGGAGAATCCGTGCTCAAAGACATCCAAACGACTCCAGTAGAAACCATATCCAACGCCATTTGGTCAGTGTAATCCCTGTGTCCCCAGTGGCTGATGGTGCCTTTGAAATCCCTTCATCAAGGCTTTCCAGTCACAGCGAGAAGCACCAAGGCCCCATTCAGGGGTGAGGTCTGTTATGACAGCAGTAAAGGAGGACTTGGGGTTTCATCAGAACCCCCACCAGTGACTAAGGGACTGGGGAGTTATCCAGCCCTCACTGATCACATCCTTCTGCCTCATCTCTCTTTTGCATGCAATCCTCAGAGAACTTGTCATGAGAGAGAGGCAGAAGAAGCGAGTGGCACCGCTGATTTGCATGTCATTTTGAAAGGAATTGCGGAAAGTCGCCACCGGAGAAACAAAAGGCCGGCACTACTTAGGACTACATGGATGAAGTCAGTGACGCGGAGAGCAGACGTCTGAATGCGGTAGCAGGCTCTGTCGTTACCGAGGAGGTTAAGCTGAGCAGATATTTAGAATGAAATGAGACTTGTATTACTGTGTCTGGCAATGTAGCATGCCCAGCTCTTGTAGACTGATACCACTGGTACTGTGCCGCCAGAGGAACACTATGGACCCCTATTGCAACCATCAGTGAACAACCAGAGTATGATGACGACAAATCAAACTTCTGCCAAACTAATACGGCGTGTGATTCCAGAAATGTACTATGGTTAAAGTAATACATGCATTAGCTTCACTGTGACATTTTGACAGTGGCAGATCTGGAGTGATGCTGGATAGGTTTACTTAGGCAGGAGACATCAAAGGATTCAACTGTCCACCTGAAACTTGCCCCGCCACTTCAAAATTAATGGCTGAAAGGAGCCACCTGTGATAAACAAAGAGCCCAGAATCTCAGAAAGCACAAACATAAGTGAGCTTCAAAATCAAACACAATATGAACATGATTACAAGTGTCTATTCTCAGTGAAAACCACATGGAAACACATGGGAGGGCACTGGTGCAAGCAGAGAAAAGGCAGGTCATCATATGGAATTATCCCTGTGGAGCCCATAGACCTGCAGAGAGTTTTGACGGTACCAGGCAGGCAAAGACTAATCCATACGCAGCAGGTTACCAAAGAAGAACGACACTGCAGGCCAGGCTGACATCAGTGCTAAGTCAGGAGAACTAATGTAACCAGGGAGCATACTGAGGACAATGCAGCATCCAGTGAGAATGAACAGTGTTACCATGAATATTAGCAAAAGAAGACTGTGAAGAAGTTGCCAGCCAATATGACACTGGCCTTAAGAGTGGAGAGGATTTTTTTTAGCTGTAATGCGATGTTTTGGCATTGGTGTATCCTTTGTGAAAGGACAAAGGAACAAATATCTTGGCACAGATATTTCTAGATATCATATGTATTGACAATTGACAACTCAGAATTGATTCTTGTGGATTATTTCGCTTGTTTTAAGACTGAATGCTTAAACGCTTGAACCAATTTCATTCGAGTTGTGCTAGAATGAAACACATTAAAGTGTCTTAAAACAAGTAAAAAATATGAGCATGTAAAAGTAAAAATGGCAAATATGATCAATATAAATTTAAGATGATTTCATTTGCCAGAAAGACTGGGGCAGCTGGTGGCCTGGTGGTTAGATTGTGGGTTTGAATCAGCAGACTGCCAGTGGTACCACTGAGGTACCCATGAGAAACATACTGTACTCACACACTGCTCCCCCAGGCGCCACAGTCAGCTGCCCACTCCTTCACTCAGGTTAATGGGTTAAATGCAGAGAAGAATTTCACACTGTGTGCTGTACTGTGGTGTGTTCACACATGAAAATCGGGCATTTTACACACATACATATGTGAAGCTTCAGTCTGATTTAATATATTTTTCTAATGCTTGTAGTAAAATACTGGGTGCATCTGTTTGAATGCATGGGTTGTTAAAAATATCAACAAAAAACTGACAAAAACTTGCAGTTTTCTCAGTTTTTCAGTTGGTGCTGCGATACCATCATTCAAACGATTGTAACTTGACAGTTTAAGATATAGCTTGGACCAAAATATCATTTTAAAGCTTATTTTTTCATCAATACCAAAACCTCAATTTTGAATTATGGGTCACTGTGACTCATTTTGCCAGATCAGGTCACATATTTATTGGAAGGACATATTCGTGCTCATTGTTTTGATATGTGGCATGATCATAATGTTGAATAACAACAATCATTTGTTGCAGCTCCAAAAAATCAATCGTTTACTTTCAGAGTAGTACATAGTTTTATTATTAAGGTAGTAAGACAATGCTTCTCCTAGATTTTGGTGGCGTGGTACTCAATCATGTTGTCATGCATATGTGGTATCATCAGAAGTGGTATGGGGGAAGCAGTATCATGATGCAGAATTATTTTTTGTAAATACACACTGGTAAAACTGGAAAAACAAGCTTTTATTACACAATTATTGTCACTATTATGAATTTTTTTATTACCCTTGTTCAGAGGGTAATAACATGACCACTCCATTATGACCACTCCACATTGGGGTGGCTGGTGGGCTGGTGGTTAAGGAGTTGCCATTGATTCGGAAGGTTGTGGGTTTGAAACCCATAACTGCCGATGGCACAACTGAGGATCCCTTGAGCATCGTACCGTCTCCACACACTGCTCTCCAAGCACTGCGTTGTTGACTAGGCACTGCTTCGTTTGGGTGAAAGAGTTAGATGCAGAATTCTGTATCGCCCTGCTGTATCACACAGGTATGTTAGCGACTGTCTTCATGCCAGACTTTTAAATGAGTGTTTCTTTACATTGGAAAATAGATCGCATAGCTGCAATCGAATTTTATTTTGGTAAACAATAAGCAGGTATCACATAAAACCTGGATGCTAGGAAGCTAACGTTAGCCTGCCAATAACATCCTCCCATCCATGTGCTTGACCAGGCCTGTCTATTTAACAGTCGGAGAAACACTACAGTTATCGGCCGTCCTTGGCAGGTACCCAGTGTTCGTATTATCCACAGAAGCAGAATATGCTTAATTTGAGAGTGTAGTCCAATGAAGATGTCTCAAGATTAATCATATTGAGAAGGACAACATGGCACACACCCGGTGTTTTGAAATGTACTATAAACCCAAAGACAAGTGCAATGTCCCCTTGGGGCTGTCCTTGTATAGTCCTTTAATTCACCTGCAGTTTCTTCCTTCGTAAGACCTAGAAATATAAGAAACTATTTTAGGAGTAACAGGAATAACGAGGCTCACTACAGCTAGCATCAAAACCTGCAGAATAGAGCAGGAATCCCACAAGAGAACCTTGACACAGTGCAATTATTAGGAAGCAGAGATGGGCAAACAGATGGTACTGTGGGAGCCAGTCAAGCTGATCCAAAACCCACACCTGCACAGCTTCTTGACTTCTAGTGTGGCCCCACTGGTGCTGCGTTCATTTACATCTTCATCCAAGTGCCAAACTTAGTTTGCTCTAGGGTGCTGCGTTCATTTGTGACATTAACAAAAACATGTACAGTCCAGGGATTTGCCTTGAACTCTTCAAAAAACAAATGCCAAAAAGGTTTCTTTGAGCAATGCCATACTATAATCATTTTATTTACTTAAAGTACATTATTTGTCAATGACATATGAGGGCGGAGAACCTTTACAAGTATAAAGAACCTTTACAAGTATAAAGAATCCTCTCATACAGGTATATAAGGGTTATTCCAAAGTATGCGCATATAAGCTTTAAAACGTTTTTTTCATTTACAAAAATTGTTCCTTAAGAACCATTCTATGACAAGGAAAAGAGGAATAAATGAATTCACTGAAACACAAGACATGAGGAGCTGCAATCCTTTCCCAAGAATAACCCATGTACCCTTTAAACAAAGAACAATAATTACAAGGTTTATGATGGAACAAAAGGTTTTGAAGACGTGTTCCACATCTGACGAAAATAGCATGGTGAGACATTTAGCAGCATGCAGCCTGTTATTAAGTTTTTCTCCACAGTTTATTAATACCCCTTTGAGTGGCCCACAGCTATATACTACAACTATCAATACTTTGATCTGCACATTTATTTCATATTTCCATATATATATTTCATACTCCCTTCAAGCTTATAATCGCATAAGTCTTATTATGGAGGGACAGTCGGGGATTTCTACAACAGTGGACTATCAGACTAGACATTTTACAGTTCTGTCTGAAAGGAGTAGGTCAAGAGCACAATGTTTCAGTGCTTAATCGTGGGATGTAATAATGCTGATCCAAATGCAAAATGCCAGACCATGTTTTTGAATTGCTCATGCTTTGTTGCTCCATTATTTCGTTGTAGTTGAAAAGGTATCCTCTCCTATATTTTCATTCATGGAACTGAAGTCATTTGCATTGGCTTTAGAGTACTCTTCAGTACACTCTTCAAAGCAGTTCTTCCAACAGTACAATCCGAAACGTCTCATTCATGCTAATAAAGGGCCCACTCTCTCTATTCTAAGAGCACCACATCCAAAAAAAGTGCGATCCACAATGTTTTTAAACAGGTTCATGTAGACCACTTCAAAAAAACAGGTTTAGCTAAGCCTTAAAGAGGCATGATTTCTATTCTCTTAAGTTTGGAATTCTCAATACAATCAAAATTATCATCTTTCCAAGGCCTCATTTAAGCCAGGCTATGACACTCAATGATCCAAGGCCTTCTGTTTTCCAAAGGGTTTAATGCACTTGTGATTTCATTAATGACAAGCTTGGTTTATCTAAAACCAATCAACATGAAAGGGATGAGCACACCATTGATGGGATGGAAAGACATCAAAGTTGTTTATAAAAAGCCAGAAGGTATTCCCATCCTTTTGAAGTTCTTAAGACATTAGGGGCCTCTCCTCTCCCAGATGCTCCTCTGAGTAATTCATTTATGCCAAATAATGAGACCCAATCATACTCTAATGTGGCTCACGCAGAATATTATTGAAAAAAAATAGTAACGATAGTAGAAGTAATTGATTTTGATTACAAAAGTCTTATTTTAATGCATCACCAGGTAATGATGACTGAAACAACTTTCTCTACGTAAGAGTGGAGAAGTGCAAGCCAGGCTATGAGACCTTGATCTTAGAGAAGCTTAGTCTGATTTATGAAACTTATTGTAGTTTGTTGCACCCATTGCTTAAATAACTGTAACAATTCACTCAGAGTCGTCTTGAAGAAGAGAAGAGCAAATTATGTTTTTTGGGCCTAATAAAATCAGATACAAACTGTTGTAAAATAGAGTATAAGTGCAATCTTTACAGACCATTAATGCACAAAGTGGGCGTAGTGAGTTTCATATAATTGCAGACGAGTGCCCAAAGCCATTGCGTATGCAAAAGTATATCTCCTAAGGCTTCACTAATCTTGATGATTTTTTGGGCTGTTGCCACAAACCATCAAAAGTATTCTCTGAACTATGTCAATGTTTAATGCTAGAGAACACAGAGCAGATTTCTGAAAATGTCACTGAAAGACCTTGGAGGTGTGTGCGCTGTTGTACTGTGGCTTGAATGCCGGAATATAAATATAAATGTGACTCACAATGTATGTGAATGGCACCAGGCTCTCTACTGCAATTCGCTCAGGCCTTTTTTGCAAGAGCAAATTGATATTTAATGTGAACGACAGAGGGCCAGATGTGTCCATGTCATTTAAAAGCTCATAAAAGGCTAACAGTTTTTGCCGAGGTGAGTGGGCCTTGGCCAAAAGTACTGCCTCTGTTGAAAAGAAGCTATTGAAAAGAGCTGATGTGTGAGAAGTGAGCTAAAACAAGGTTTTCCATTTTTTCACAAAAATGCATTTTTAGGCTTCAGAACCAGTTAAATGCCTTGCAGTATTCACATAAGATGAGTGGAAGAAAAACAAAGCATCGAGACCAAATTACAGCAGTGTTAACAATTTGTGTCTCAGTTAATGATACCACAGCATAGTCTAGTTTAAAGATTCGGTGAAGACTTTTGTTTATTGTTGTCTGTTATTGTAGTTTCTGTACTGTATTAGTACCACCATGATGTTCTGTAGCAGTCCAAGAATGTTTTTAACTACTCATAAACACAAATGTGGGATGCTGCTGCAGGAAGCACTCTGTCTTGCAAGGGTAGATACAGTTTTGTCCACTCCATGCGGGTCCTTAAGCTGAGCTTGCCCTTTCCCTTCGTATCCCTGGAAACACACAGAACAAGACTTCCAAACTGCCTGGTGGAGATGTCGTTAGGTACCTAGCAAAACAGGTGGACATGTCGATAGGTACCTAGCAACTCAGGTATGGAGTAAATGAGGCTCCACTACTACACCTGAGTTGCTTAAACACCTAGCGACCAATCATACCACACACATCTTCATGCCTAGAGCCGTATATCCCATAATATTCGGACAACTGACTTTGTTGGGGGTATAACTGAGACGTACTTGATGTGACACACAGAGGAAATTCTGGACTGCAGCTGCCAGAGATGTGTCACAGGGCAGCAGCCAATCAGTAGCAAGGAGAAATAAATAACGTACTTGGATTGGCCGCCTCTGAGTTCAGTGGTATTTCACCATCCCAAAGTGCGCTTTCTTTGTATTCTTTTGACAGCACCAAAAATGCATAGTTATATTTTCTATGGAAATGTAGCTGACTTTATGATAATATATTTATGTTACAAAATAAGTAAATTATAATTTTCTTAATTATGTAGCACTAAAATGCATGAAAAGTTATATATTGCTGGGACATCTGGGCCTCGTCCTCCACACCCCCTGGTCCTCGTGCTGGTTGTTTATGTTTGGGCACGACGCTGAGCAGAAGAGGCTCATTCTATTCAGCAGCATCTGACTGGCTTGCACCCAAACATAAACAACAAGCACATAAACAACAACTGTCCAAATCCTGATTAGCTCTAAAGGTAAATAGTCCTGCATTTTGATGGAAACCTGTTTTTTGGTTGAATGCCAGGTTGGCAGATTGAGTGGCAGGGGAATTGCAGGTGCTCCATCAACACCACAATTTCTCTCTCTCTCTATCTCTTTCTGTGTCTCACTTGCTCTGATTGTGATTGCCGTGTCACATTTATATCATCCACTCAGACAGAGAACAAGTAATAAACCTGACTGAATGAAGGACCTATCGTCTCTCACTTGCATGTAGAGTGATATCATGATAGCTGATAGAATGCAATTTGGAGCCAAACCAATTAAATCAGTAAAGCATCTGCACTCCATGATAATTGTAAGGGAACAACATCGTTAATTGCAGAATTAGAACTCTAAGGCTGTGTTCACACTGCAGGGCAAGTTAGGTCATGTTTTCAGAATGCGCAGATTTTTAAGTTACTTTTAAATGAGTAGAAAATAAACATAACAGGACATGAGTAGGAAGACCTGGGCATTATTGTAAGAGATGGCGTTATGTTTTGATTTGAATCTGATTTGAAAGCTTTCTACAAATGTGGCTTAAATCACTCAGACTGCAAAAATATGTCCTTCTTGAATCAGATATGCCACAAAAAATTATTCTGAGCTGCCTCAGTGCCTCATATTGTCAGTGTTAACGATAGTTAATTAGTTATTTTTCACGTGTGCCTCACTGAAACAAACACATTATTTTGTTTCAGTTATTTTTCACGAGTGCAGATTCATTTGATATCCCATTTGACTTTGTGATAGTTAGCGATGATTTGAATTTCATTAGTAATTATGGTATGAACAATTTCGTTTTGCAGGTAAAAACACCCTTTACATTTTTGCCATGTGTTTTGCCACATTCTGGCTTTAAAACAAACAGAAACAGTTAGGCCTCGTTCACACGGACGTCTGAACCAGGCGTTTTTCTGGCGTTCGTGACGTCACGTGAGCGCCTATTGAACGCCACCCGTTTTTCTCATCATTAAAGCAAATCAAAGCGTCCACACGGCGTTCAGCCCCGGCGTCCAGCCACTGCGCGTTTGGATGGCGTCAAATAAACGCTGCATGCAACGTTTTCTTGCCGTCAAAATTCTGACGAACGCGGAAAACTGAAAACTGCAGATTGGGTGTCAGGCTGACGTTAAATGCCTTGCTGATGTCGATACCAAACGCCACAAAAATGCCTATGGCGTTCAGAACGTCCGTGTGGACGAGGCCTTAGTAGTGCAGATTCAGAGCTGTAGATTAAATGTAGAATGTAAATGAAAGGAAGAAAAAGTAAAGAAAAAATTATTACTTACTATGCAATTACACTTTGAGTCACAATTACATTTGAGTAGTATCGTAGATTACTTGATTTCTCAGTGTTACGTTACATTCATTTGTGACAAAAGAGGGAAATGCTGCAACATAGGCTTTCACACCATTTAACATACAACTGTGGGGGAAAAAAATCAACAACAGATCAGTAGTGGCAGTCTGTGTCCCCGCTGGCATGGCCCCTGGCCTTTTCCCCAGCAGTATCGTTTATAATCATTTAACACTGAAGCAAAGTCCAGCAGAAAAGAAATGATTTTCCTTCCTCAAGTTGCCTGCAGCACTCAGTGGCATGTTCCCAATAGAAGGCTGTGGGTTGTAGTCAGCATATTTTTAGAAGAAGACACCTTGGAGACATTATCAAATCGATGGGGATTGCTTCATATCATGGCCCATCTCATGGAAAGTCGTCTCTAAAAGAGAAAGAATTAAATATATATGTAGTACAGAAATGCGGATAAGGTTTTAAAACATAATACTCCTGGCAGAGGTTTTGTCAGAGGCAGGATGTAAGTGTGATATCCAGTTTAGTGACTGAAAAAGCTCACAAAGGGCACATAGGTTAACCAATCTGAAAGGTTAACAAAGACACAAGCAAGGCAACACCACCGGAGACAATCTGAACAGAAAACTAATGAGATAATGGTACTTGAGCAAGGCAGAATAGATAGCTATGTTAGGAGAGAAGACATAACAAGGGAGACGATAAAAACAGGTGACATCATGCAGTTCCTGCACAGTACTTGGAAACTAAGCGGCAAAAACAGCCTGTTTTCAATTTATAGTTTTTGTGATATCAAGAAAACCAGCTAATTTACAAATAACCATCTACTCAACCTGCAGCAGTTTAGTCCCACCCAGTCATACTGACGTTATATGGAGTGTCTCAGCCTGGACTGCCTTTTAAATGTGGGACAATACAGGGCAGCCAATCAGAACGGAGTTCATTAACGTATGTCAAGCTCAGACACAGTAACAAAAAAAGAAAGGCTGAAAAGAAATCATGTGAATTTAAAAAAGAAATCATGTAAATTTAAAAAAGAAATCATGTGAATTTAAAAAAGAAGTCATGTGAATTAAACCACTTGAATGTGAGAAACATGAGAAAAAATGTGAAGGATATGGGCCCTTGTTGGAGTCTCCTCCTGGCTATATTGGTAGTGTGTTTTTTTGTTTGTTCTGGTCAAGTCTGAAAGGACAGATAGTCCATGTATAGTGTTTGACATAAACTTTTATGATCTGTAAAAACGTCTTAAGAGAGCCTACATATTGTATTTCAACACAGAACCTTTAGATGTCTTATCTATAAGCAAGATCTGTTTAGAGCATATGCAGTGTATGCATGATACATTCTATCATGTGTTAAATTCAGTGTAAAAATGTTTTACTGTTGGCATTATGTGGTGAAAGTAGTTATTTTCAGTTGAGTGTGCAATTCCACCGCTTATATAATTAAAGACACATATTAAATGCTGAATATTGGAAGAAAACTCATTCACATTCCCATTTATTGATCTCCTGACAGCCTCTAAAGACAGAACAGGAACAGAGAATCTAAAAAAGCCAAGCTGCATAATCATTTATGGGTGTAGTGCCTTTTGTCCCAAGCCCCAAGGACTAAAACTATCCCCTGAATGTTTTTAAACATACATATATATTCTTTACTGTACTTTACTATATCATCATACTGTCAGAGACATTCAACCAATATATAATTATGGGTTTAACATGGTGTTTTTTTACATGAGTCCCATTGCTTTTTAAATTTCTAGTGGTGGCACCTGTAAGACATCCAGGCTGAAACAGCACACAGTCATACTGTGTGTTTCACATTACTAGCTTGATTGCTTTCTACCTGTGGGTAGTAGTGTTTGAGTAGTATGGCCACAAAGAGGACGATGTATATATATCTTCTATTTATGTGTAGATTTGTGATGAATTTACAATGAGTTGGTAGTGGAACTGTTAGGATGCTTCCAAATTGTGGACACAGTTTTCTAATCCACCATGACTGTTCCAGTGCACAAGGTCCATAAAGACATGGTTGAATGAGTTTGGTGTGGAAGAACTTGACTGGCCCTCACAGAGCCCTGACCTCAACCCTATCCAACACCTTTGGGGTGGACTGGAGCCAGTCCTTCTTGTCCAACATCTGACCTCATGAATGCTCTAAAGCAGTGGTTCCCAATCTTTTTTCCTTGAAGCGCCTCTTGCCTGTGTCCAAGACACGCCGGACCCCCCCAACCCCAACTCCTACCCCCATAGACGCACAAAAATAATGTGATTAATTACACTTTTGGGATTGTATGAATTTAATGTTTTTCTGAATAAAATTTCGGTAATGTCAGTGCAGACAAAATTGTGCGCCCCCCAGTGATCTCTGGGGGGGTCAGGGGGGCCCGGACCCCAGGTTGGGAAGCACTGCTCTAAAGAACGAACGGGCAGAAATTCCCACAGAAACTCAAAAAAATCTTGTAGAAAGCCTTCAAAGAAGAGTGGAAGCTGTTATAGCGGCAAAGGGGGGACCAACTCCATATTAAAGTTTATGTATTTGAGTACAATGTCATCGAAGTCCCTAAATAGCACATTCTATTACACTTACGAAGTAGTCAGTCTTTTGGAGTTGTCAAAATTTCAGAGTGTTTCTCGGAGAAACCCTGAACAGGTGTGTGTCAATACGTCGGGCCGTCTAGTGTATAATAATATCCTGGATTTGCCCAAATGGTGAATGAGTCTAGGGAACACTGCAGTACTACTACATAACAGTGCATTTGACACGGAATCACAGAAATGCTGGGCTGGTCATAACTAAGCCCCATCTAAAGGAATTCATATTATCATAACATGTTGGTGGTGCTGCTGTTTGTAGGTCCAGAATCCAAATAATCAGCTTAACAGCAAGTAAAATAATGTGCCAAAGATAAAACCTTGTTTTGAAGCCTCCTAGTTTGTGCTGTGGTGTCTGTGCTGTAATAATCAGTGTTATTCCCTTCACCTGTCAGCGAATGTCATGTTGATTTTGATTAGTGCGTGTATTGCATCTGTATGTCAACAATGAGTACATTATTTATTACTGACATAGTACTTTGCTATTATTACTTACATGTTGACCGGATCTGTATAACAGTAAAAAAAATATAAAGTGTAAACAGTAATATACTGTAATTATTCTAGCAACTGTGAATGGCATGTCTGCATCAGGTTCTGTTACTGCGTACAGTTGCTGTAACTTTAAAATGCTTAAATATACCATATCTTTTGTAAAATGTGGCTTTACAAGGATGTAAAATGCTTAAATATACCATATATTTTGTAAAATGTGGATTTACAAGGATGTAAAATGCTTAAATATACCATATTTTTTGTTAAATGTGGATTTACAAGGCTGTACAATGCTTAAATATACCATATCTTTTGTTAAATGTGGATTTACAAGGCTGTAAAATGCTTAAATATACCATATCTTTTGTTAAATGTGGATTTACAAGTCTGTAAAATGCTTAAATATGCCATATCTTTTGTAAAATGTGGATTTACAAGGATGGAAAATGCTTAAATATACCATATCTTTTGTAAAATGTGGATTTACAAGGATGTAAAATGCTTAAATATACCATATCTTTTGTTAAATGTGGATTTACAAGTATGTAAAATGCTTAAATATACCATATCTTTTGTTAAATGTGGATTTACAAGTATGTAAAATGCTTAAATATGCCATATCTTTTGTAAAATGTGGATTTACAAGGATGTAAAATGCTTTAATATACCATATCTTTTGTTAAATGTGGATTTACAAGTATGTAAAATGCTTAAATATGCCATATCTTTTGTAAAATG
>JBBJLR010000160.1:12327419-12346840 GCA_037577145.1 Brachypetersius gabonensis | reverse complement strand
TATGCTGTATATACACTGCTATATATACACTATGCTATATATACACTGCTATATATACACTATGCTGTATATACACTATTTTATATATACACTATGCTATATATACACTATGCTATATGTACACTATGCTATATCTACACTATGCTATATACCTAAATGCTGCGTATAAATACGATACATACTATAAGTAACTTTCAGTTAAGTGAAATCAAACGGCACAGATGGAAGTTAGGAGTATGTGATTGCACTTAGCAAAGATCAGTAATATAAAGGTAATATTGATAGATGTAGTGATATTGCACATGTAAGACAACTGCTCTTAAGATGTTTTACATAATGATAATGTTTTAGCACCTGATAAGAACACGAAGAACGTTTCTGTACGCATGCTGTACTATTGGGAAGACCCTCATATTACTCCAATGTTCTAGTGGTTGTGCCACATGTACACACTCTTTGGCATTGCCATGAAACATGGCTAAAACAATCAGAGCAAAGTGTGAGCTTGTTGGTAGAAACGATATGATTCCAAATCTAATGCCAAAACACTGCATATCTAGCATAAGGGCAGCAGTACTTTCATAACCTTGTTAATTTTAGATGATGTCTTGGCTGCATGTGCTGTGGAGGGTCGCGTGAGCTTTGAACTGCTGATATGCCTCTAATTAACCGTTTTGGAAGTATTTTGTGTGCAACTGAATTAGGGAAGGGGAGGGGAACATGTAAATAAGATAATATTCACAGTGAAGCGGTAGTGCTTATATATTAACATTACAAAAATGGTGCCAGTTTAAGTTATCAGTGAAATAATGTTTTTTGTTTGGTTGTACTTTCTTTAATTAAAAAAAAGAGAATTGAACTAAGATATTTCTGATGATGGTTACAAAACAAACTACTTGTAATTTGCTAAAACCAATTGTATCTAATTGAACAACCAGGCATGTGAGTACAACTGTTCTAAAAATAGATTCTATTAAACCAGTCTATAAAACACTGAATTTCAAAACCTTGCCTCACATGATGCGGGGAGAGATTTGATTCATTTTAGAATGGTAGCCTCTAACAGAGACATACAAGGCTAAAATTAAATTTAGGGTGTTATTGACTTGAGTTCTTTGTACATTCCAAAGTCACAGTTGACCCAACACTTGGTCGACAGTGGCTGCTTTTGTAATCCACGATCCAGGCAACTGTGAGCAATGCAGATTCCTCCACTGTACATACTGCCCTAATCTTGTGTAATCGAGTATGATTAGTTGCGAGGGTATTATGCGTTTGCAGCAATCATATAAACCTTCTAAAAAGCAGCACATGGGAGCTGTAGAATATTTTAAATGCACACATGTCAGAGCTCTCAGCTTTGGCATGCAATGTCTTTGGAACCTAAACCATAAATATTATGCCCTACATAATATATACGCCCCATGATGTTATTGTGCTGAATAATTTACATGCATAGCAAGTTATATAGCTTTCCCTGGCAATCCTCGCTAGAGTGGTTGTTTTCCTCCAAGAGAAGCCCTGCAGTCATATAGATGCACACATTGAAGTTCGCCTGGTCACTCGAGTGAATGTAACATGCTGTGACAGGCCATGATGAGATAATGCTCTCCACTGGACCAGCAAACCAGGACACCCACTTTATTTTATTATTATTATTATTTTTTAACGTCAAGTATGTGTCCACTCATTTGATCTGGGCAATTGAGCTCCGGAGTGGTGTCTTCAGACCTTTTGTGTGGTGCTATAACCTCAAGGAGCACCAACAGCGTTACCAAGGTCTTGTTGCTCGGTGCAAAAGCATAAAAAAAAAATTGATGGAACTATTCCTTAACAGTCTAAAGGTACAGACAAACATTAAGTTATTTGGCGCATAAAGTACTGAGATCCATTGTACAGAATTATAGTAAGCAGTTGATCACTTGCAGACAAAGAATTAATGCATAGTCTATATAAAGTGCAAAGACTCACTGCACTCTGAAACAGATTTGATTGGCACACAATCAGTCAAAATGTAGATGTCACATCCTTCTCCTACATAAAACTGTGATGCATCTGTTTAAGCTGCAGCTTGAGGCCTGCAGACACTTAAGCCACCTCTTTTTCATGCGCTGGAAATCTCGAGGCAAGCAGAATATACTGCGTTAAATATGGATTAGGTGCGAAGAAAAGATGACTTGATGTGGATTCTTTGTGTCAAAATGGGCAAGACTAACATCCATCTTAATCCCTTTTTACAGGCAGTTTGGGTGGCAGCTCGGTGAAAACGTAGTAGCTACAATGACAACATCCAGTTACGAATACGCACAATATATTCTACATGTGCTACTGCAGACTCCAGTGGCAACTGACAGCAGTTTAAAATTTGTGACTGTATGTGCATTCGCACTCTTGTCGGTTTGTTTAATTTTCTGGCAGGCACCGCACAAGAAAGAACCATTTTAAGAAATACAGTCATAGGCAAACGTTTGAACGCTCCTGGTCAAATGACAAATTACTGCTTTTCTAAATGAAATTAATATAAAAAATAAATATGAAATAAAACATATACATAATACATAATCTATTTTTCCCAATTTGGTAGGTTTACAAAATAAACAGCTGTGCATTAGTGCAAAAGTGCATTCTCTGTAGAGATATATTGTACGTATTATACTTTTTGCATATGACTGTACATGCTCAGAGTGTTAACAGGATGGATAACACATACATACACGTCATAGGAAATGTTCCACTGATGTATTAAAGATCTCACATATAAAAATTAGAATCGGGGCAGTTTTGTATCCCCAGCCACCAAAAGCTATTATAACAAAAGCTCAATTCCCTCAATGCATGATAGGACTGTGTCTTGGGCGGAGCCTTCTTTTTTTCCTACCACCCTGGGGATTTGCATATTAAGGACCAGCCTCCATGGCTGATGGTACTCCCATAATGCCTCTTGGCATGGTGGGCCTCAAAGAACAGCATGTCTCCCCGCCCCACACAAAGGCATCTAGTCCATTCTCCTTCAGTACTGGACTATAGTTCTAAATCCCCCTCCTCCTGTTTGACTAGCAGGATAACCACAAAGACAAATGTAACAGCTAAAAATACTATAACCTACATAAATGAATCCTAAGAGTGTACCATGAAAAATGAATGTTTCCAAAAACGTTTGACTTGAGGCATTCTCAGTAGCTTCACAAAGGAAAATCACAGCATCCATAAACCCATCCAAGACATTAAAACTGAATAAGACTAAATATGAATGAGACCTTCTCTACTATTATTGATAAGTGATGCTCTAAATAAAAAGCTTTTCTTTGTCCCTCAGCCCTTTCACCCCATGGTGAACCTGGAGTGCTCAGCTGACTTGCGGCCATTCCTGTGTGCTCTCTATGTGCCTGTGTGCACTGAGTATGGTCGCGTGACCCTGCCCTGTCGCAATCTGTGCCATCGAGCCAAAAGCGACTGTTACAAACTCATGGACATCTTTGGAGTCAGCTGGCCTGAAGAGATGACCTGTAACAGGTACAGTATACGAGACACTCATGTTTTGTTTAATAAAGATTATACAGTAATCCCCACGTTTCGCTCCGAGAGCACACCCGTATAGGGAAAAACCGTGGTGTTGTGTTTTGGTTTAAAAAATGTCTAAAAGTGCCTATTTTTATAGTGTAAACCCTAGATACGCCCCCAAATATGCTCTAAGAACACTTTAATTTTATTTTATACTCAGTTCAATGCATTACCCTGAAAGAAATGTGAAGTGTATTCGCCTCTTTTTTACATTTAAATTCCCCTCCGAGATATGCAACTTGGAAGGTCGTGGGACAAAAGTATTGGGACACCGCGGCGAGGTGTGAAAACATCCAGGAAAATATATTTATTGCAGCAAAAAAAGGCAGATATTTGCAGTTTCCATGTTATTGAGGGGATTTCCATGTAAAACCATGAGCTCGGTTCTCAAAAAAATCTGCATGTGAGTGAATCCACGACCCCTGGTCCGTGTAAAACTGCAGGCTTATTGTTTATATTTATTGGCCCTGGGCTTAGTCTGTAGACAGGAGTGAGAGTACTCTGTTTATTTCTGTACCTTTATTTAAAATGAAGCAAAAAGTAAAAAGAAAAAATGGGCTTACTTGATTGAAAATAGTATATAATTAAACCCCATTGGCACATACATCTAATATTTCAAAAGATTTATTTCCCGCAACAAAGTGAATGAAAATATTCCCTTGGTTCAAATATTCAAAAATTATTTACTTCTCTATTAGCTTAGCTTCAAAGTAGCTACTGAATAAATTATTGTAGTAACTAGGTATTTTAAGTTTCAAAAACAGTATGAATTATAATTCTGTAATCATTTTAGGGGTTAATCCTGAAACAGCTGCACCTGTAACACAGTAATCTTTCCTTAGGTTTCCTGACTGTGACGAGTCTTACCCTCGAGCTGTGGACCTACTCTCAAGTGCCGACACCACACAGGAACCTCCAGTGTCTGTGCAGCGTGACTATGGCTTCTGGTGCCCTCGTGAGCTGAAGGTGGACCCTGAACTGGGCTACTCGTTTCTAGGTGCTCGTGATTGCTCTGCCCCGTGCCCCAACATGTACTTCAACAGGGATGAACTTCTCTTTGCCCGCTACTTCATTGGAGTGGTTTCCATTGTCTGCCTATCAGCCACGCTGTTCACTTTCCTTACCTTCCTTCTTGACGTTAGTCGGTTCCGCTACCCAGAGAGGCCCATCATCTTCTATGCCGTCTGTTACATGATGGTGTCCCTGGTGTTCTTCCTGGGCTTCTTGCTGGAAGATCGAGTGGCATGTAACCGAGCGGCACCGGGTCGGTTCCGTGCTGCGACTGTCACCCAGGGCTCACATAATAAGGCCTGCACACTGCTGTTCATGACACTCTACTTCTTCACCATGGCTGGCAGCGTGTGGTGGGTGGTCCTCACCATCACCTGGTTCCTGGCTGCTGTGCCCAAGTGGGGGAGCGAGGCCATCGAGAAGAAGGCGCTGCTGTTCCATGCTGCGGCCTGGGGCGTGCCAGGGGCTCTCACCGTTGCCCTCATGGCCTTGAACAAGGTGGAGGGCGACAGCGTGAGTGGCGTGTGCTTCGTAGGGCTCTATGATATCTCGGCCCTGCGCTGGTTCCTCCTGGCTCCACTGGCGCTCGACGTGGCCGTGGGCGTGGCGCTGCTGCTGGCCGGCATTGCTGCACTTAACCGTGTTCGCATGGAGATTCCCCTGGAGAAGGAGAACCAGGACAAGTTGGTGAAGTTCATGATCCGGATTGGTGTGTTTTCAGTGCTGTACCTGGTGCCTCTGCTGACAGTGATCAGCTGCTATTTGTACGAGCAGAACTACAGGCCTGTGTGGGAGATTACCTGGGTGCAGGAGCGATGCAGAGAGTACCACATCCCCTGTCCGTTCAAGGTAAGAACCTGCACTAGCAAACAGGGTTTTGGAGGGAGACGTGATGGAGGCTTTTTTCAAAATCATGCAGAATTAAAATCATATTATAGAAATTCTCTTAATGTACATTGCCGTTACAATTTTAGAAATATGAACCTTAGGAGCTAAGATCAGCTACCAATGTAGTTACTGCTTTTAGGATAAACAGCTATGCTCAAATATTCACAAACCACAAGGTGGCCTTGTGCGTGCTATTAATCCTCTCGGAAGTAAACATTTATTGGGGATGATATTTTGGTAATTTTGTAATCATTTTGTGATACCTTTCAGAAGGTGCAACTATCCAGTCATAAACATTAGTTAATTGTTTATCTCTTCTTTCAACACTGGCAGGGTGGGTCTATCCCTGCTGTTGTGCATTATTCGGGTACCTCTGAGCCTCAAGCAAATTTCTGCTCTCTTCCGTTAGCTGTTAATAATTAAAATACCCAACTGGTGCTAGAAAAAATTTGGAGGTGTACACTTGAGCCTGTCAACAAAGTCTGTTACACAGAGTGTAACTCACTGCCTGATTTACTGTTTCATTAAATGTCATTACAATTATTAAAATTAATAGCTGTGGACATAACGAGCAGAAATCAAGCACATGGTATCTCTTATGTGGTTTCTGTATTATGTTTGAAAAGAGACATTGGCATAGAAAAACATTTATCTGGAGTGGGGATGCATGAGCACCCGTGTCTACATTGCATTTTCTATAATACAACATGGAAGGGCCTGCAAAGTGAATGGAAGCTCTGAGGGAAGAGTATTTGGACTGATTTGTTCTGCAGTGACTCAAGCTGAACGCTGTTCTGAGTAATGAGAGAGTGTCGTGGTGTTTGCGTATTTGTGTGCCTGTACGTGTGTGTACGCCTGAGACTGCATTAGGCCTTTTTAATGAGACCCTGTTTACTGCAGTGTCTTCTGACATGGAAGGCAGCAAGGGGAAAAGGAGTCGCATAGCTCAGCCCGTGCTGTACTTGGTCTTTATTAGGGCGTTAATGTATGGGAATGAATAGAATCCGTGCATTGTGTGTGTCTTTTTTGTTATGCAGCTGATGTACAAGGGCTGTTTTAAAGGGATTTCATAAATGTGGAAAGGCAGAGAGGGAGAACGAGAGCAGGACTAGACATTGTGTCGATGCCTTCAGCGTTGTGCTTGCTGCAGTGAGATAAAAAAACGCATTCTGTCCATAAGATCACGCAGATGCAACCCATATACAGAACGTGGTCAGGTTCACTCACGCGCAAGTAACACACACAATGCCATATGAACAACATGGCTGCATACTGCAGTCTCTCTGGGGAAAAGGCGGATGCATGCTCTGATTACAAATCAGGTTTATTCCAGCCTTACTGGCTCCAAATCCTACTGCCTACTGAGCCTGGGTGTGCTAGTGAAGGAGAAAAATCTGTGCTAACTCCTAAATTTAATATGTGTTTTTATAACATGAAGGCAAATTGGATTCCCCAGGCACGGATCAGGACAAAACCAGCAACCATTAGAGCTGTGGTCACATAGCTGCACCTCTGTGTAGTTTCTCCTGGGGAAAGGCTGTTAAAAAGAGGCTTCAAATATTTGGCCCAAAAAAGAAAGCACTGCATTGTGCACTTGAAGTTAAATGGAAGCGTTCACAATTACCATAGAACCAGCAGCAATTACTGAAATTATTATCTTGATTATTTTCTGCATGTGTTTGCTTTCACTTTTCACAGCAAAAAGAATATTGGGATACTGGGTTGAGGCAAAGCTGAAGAAAATGTATTTGTAGGTACTGTAGCACATTTAAAGGTCAGCAGAGAATAATGTTTGTTTATTTGAGCTAAAGTTGTGTCTGTCATTTGGGAACTGGGCAGATTTGACAGCTTGGGAACAAGTTAGCTAATCAGCCAGTCTGGCCATTTTAGATATGTACTTTAAAAATCTTGTACTTTTTTTTTCATTGTATGCAGTAATTAAACATGAACTAAACATTTTATGATGGACAGGCTTGCGGCTTTGTCAGAATTAAATGCCTTACCGCTGCATTATTATCCACAAATGAGTTCTAACTAGGGCTGGAAAATATGGCATTTATATTGATTTGTAACTAGATTTTTTTTATTATTCTGCAAGTTACTGAACAGTACAACCAAACTATTTTCCTTTGTAAAATTAGTCTTAAAGAACTAAACAGCATTTAGGCCAAATAACATTTCTGAACAGATTTGCAATTTTGCAAAAATGTTTATTTAAAGCTAAATAAATTCTTAATGTTACTTCAGAACGACGAATCAACAAGAACCAAAATGTAAAATGTTAAACAATAAAAATGGCAACTAGTACAATTCTTAAACTATTACTGAATTATTCGACACAGGTATTTTAACATGACATAAAGTGCAATTCTTTAGAATATAGTTTATATAGACCAGGGGTCGGCAACCTTTAACACTCAAAGAGCCATTTGGACCCAGTTTCAAGAAAAGAGAAGACACTGGGAACCACAAATCCTTTTTGACGTCTAAAATGAAGATAACACAGAATATATTGTTTTTTACTTTTATGCTATGTATAACTGCAACTGTGTTGCTTGTGAAATTTTATTTATTCAAAGAAAACATTTTGAACATTTAGAACTGTAAAAAACACAAAACATTAAACAGTTTGTAAATCAATGTTACTATATCACAATAATTTTGAACTACAATAAAAAAAACAAGGAATAAAAGTAAAATACACTTAACCTAGAACGACTAAAATGCACTTAACACCTAGAACAACTGACCGCGTCAGTTGACGTAATGTTATCAGAATCAGAATCATGTCTTGGCCTGTTGGAGCAGGAGCAGCTCTGTAAGAGACATATGGGAGTGGTGTAGGAACATGTGCATACGTAATTTTACATATTGCTGTTGTTTTATATTGTTGTGCTTGAGAGACACCATCGACCGGAATCAAATTCCTTGTATGTGCTGCTCACATACTCGACTAATAAACGCGATTCTGATTCTGACTGGCGCTGTACGATGGGCTTTGGGTCCAAAGTCCACTGGACACTTGCTGTGTCTGCTGGCAGCAGCTTGTGTGGATGTATGCAGAGTCACATCAGGAAGTGTCTTGTGCGAAACTGGGCACTGGGTCAATTGACGCACGCAGCTGTTATAGGTGTAGCCAGTAAGCCATTCCAGTGTTAAATTATTATTTATTTTCAAAAGCCACAGAAAGCCACAACAAAAGGATAAAAGGGCCGCACACGGCTCCAGAGCCACGGGTTGCCGACCCCTGATATACACGATACTTTGATCTCTCTGCTTTGCCAGATCATCAGTATATATATCATCTTCACGATCCCATATCGCCCACCCCTAGTTCTAACAAACCATTTTTATTGTGGAAGCTGTATTTTTACTTTGCCTCTTCAAAATTGTCAATACACTTAAGCCCAAGTTTTTTATAGGGGATTTTCATGAATTTGTCTTTTGTTGGTGTAGTTAAAAAATAAATGTATAATTAACAGCACTGTGGTTTTTCAGTAGTATTAATTTCAAACTGTTGACTTATCTTTACTGCACAGGTGGATCAGAAGAGCAGGCCAGACATCTCCCTCTTCCTCATTAAATACCTGATGATGTTGGTGGTGGGCATCCCCTCCGTCTTCTGGGTGGGCAGCAAGAAAACCTGCTTTGAGTGGGCCAGCTTCTTCCACGGCCACCGCAGAAAAGAGTGAGTCTCTTCAAACAAACTGAACCACAAACTGCCTATAATAGAACATTCACAATACTTGGTTGGTTTTCTGGACACTAAAATAACTAGTATTGTTAGCATTTGTTGGAGTTATCCTTTAAGCTTACTTAGAACTGTGTTACCAAATACACAATGATTTTATTTTGACAATCAGGTAAAGATATCACAGTACCAGTGTATTGTTCTATACTGATACTGAATGCTCTGTGTGGACTGCCCAGAGCATGTGTTTCGGCTGATACTGGTCCAATATTTTTTTACTAAACCCAATATTATGGATGATCTTCTAAAAGTTAGGTTAAAACTACTGTGTGTGTGATGCCTCAGGCTAGACTGTCTGTTTTTTTTATTGATATCTGAAACAACTGATATTGACCTGATCCCCTGTTGCCTAATCAGGGATGTCGGACTAGGCTTAATGTGTCCAGCAACTGAGTGATAATTGATAATCATGCTAGATATTCAGAGACATAACTGCCCTTCAGTGTAAACCCAGGTTACAGGCTTTCGCAGATTTACTAGACAGATGAAAAATGTTTGTGTACTTGATATTTTTTTGGTCTAGTAACAGGAGAGTAAAGGGAGTGTAATATTACATCCCTTTTTCACACGTAGGTTGTCTTTTTGTGATCATCCATCCTGGTCAATCACCACAGTCCAGAAAGCTGATCAAATATATGCTGATGTTCAGTCCCAGCGGATCTTTCCACTGCATGTTTAACCCTTTGTAGCACTGTATATGAGTGAGAGTGTTTGTAGCAGTAGTGAAAAGGCCTCCCTCTCTGCACTCTCACACCCCTGGTCCCCCTGTATCAGTGCATTAATCCCCTCTCCCACCCCCTGCTCCACTCTCTCCTCCATCCCCCCTTTCTTCTTCTCCCGCGGCCCTGCTGCCTTCCCCTTCTCTCTCCCTTTGCTCCTGCGTCTCTCCCTGCCCTCTGCGCCTCCCTACATCCTCCCGCCCTCACCCTCTTTCACGCTGTCCACCACGCCCGTCCCTAGCAGCACAGTGCACGAGAGCAGGCAGGTGCTGCAGGAGCCTGACTTCACCCAGCTGCTGTTGCGAGAGCCTGGAGCACCGGTGGTCCGAAAGTCACGGGGAACCTCCACACAGGGCACCTCCACACATGCCTCCTCCACACACCTGGCCATGCTGGATGAACCGGGTAGTGGCAGCACCAGCCGTGCAGGCAGCGTGCACAGCAAGGCCAGCAGCTTCCATGGCAGCCTGCACCGCTCGCGGGACGGCAGGTAAGACGCAAAACTTGTATGTGTAGAATTTTTGCATGAAGCAAGAGCATGTTGCTCCAGTATCATTGTGCGTCCCTAGTTTCCAGGTTTAGTGAGTGTATTTGAGCACAGAAATCTTAATACTGCGCCACCCTTTAGGTTCAGACCAAGACCCCACCTAAAGCGTCAAACTTCACTTGTTACCTCAAACTGACTCGTTTTGGTTGTTTCCGACACTGTTTGAAACTGTTCTCTATAAAAAAGGAGAAAGGTATGATAAATAAAACCAGTACGTTTAAATTCTGTACTGTGTATTTGCTTTGTTGTGCTGCTTTGTATAGAGAACACTGTGATAGGATGGACAAAAAGTTTGGTAAAAGTTCAGGCTTCAGCTAAGCCATGCATGTCCTGTCTACTCATCGACAAGAACACTGACGTGGAAAGGAAAAAAATGGTGCAGTGATTGCTTACAGATTTAGATTAAGATTGCTTACTTTTGTAGAATTATGTGCACTGGACCCAGCTCACGAAACGGTCTGTGCTTCCTAATGCAGGTACACAGCTTGCAGTTTCCGAGGTGCAGAGGAGCGCCTCCCCCACGGGAGCATGCAGCGTCTCCATGAGCAGCTTCAGCACAGCAGCACCAACCGCCTGGACAGCCAATCACGGCATGGCGGGTCACAGCGGCTGGATAGCCAATCACGGCACGGTAGCATCCGGGACCTGAACAACACAGCACAGGCTGTCCAGAGTGTCCCCGGTAACAGTTTCCACCGTGTCCTAGAGGAGGACGGAGCCACGGCTTGAACTTAAGGAGCTGCTGAAAAGGATGCAACAGAGCACGCACAGAAGAGGACTTGTGAGAAAAAGGGTATCAGGATCTTAAACCCTTTTAATGAACTGTATGTTCTAACATGACACTGGAAGTCTGGGACAAAAACGATTTTGCTGGGAGACTGTACCGACACGTTCACCTTGATAGATATGGGCCTGTCTTTATATTGCACTCCAAATCCTACGACTTCCATTTTTCCAAAGTCCATGTGGGATGCAGAAATGGCAGCAACTTTGTTAAGCCTCTCTGATCAAAGGGCTCCAGCATCAACAGGGTAAAGCTGTAACTGTTAGGTACGTTCCCTTGATGTACTGAAGCACTTGCTGCTTTATGCTCAGGCACAGACTTTCATGTATATTGTGTGTTTTTTTTTTTATTATGAATTTCTACAACTGTGGTGCTGAAGTGAGCAGGTTTGCTCCATCGTTTCTTATTGCACTTTTAGTAGACATTCCTCAGTTTATGTACAACAGGACTAGCTGCCTGCTTTGTTGGTGATAAGCATATGGCGCAGTGTTTCCAGAGTTCAGTAACAGCTCTGAAGGCAGATGCGTGTAGGATAGATTTAAATGAAAAGTTCTTTCCCACCTTAGAATTGCTGGATAGGAGTAAAACGGTCTAGCACTAACAAACTAGTGGTTTTGTCCGTTTCGGTTGTGTACATTTTTCTAAGCTGTGAAGTTTGTAACAAAGACCTTTCTGTACAGGTGTCCCGAAACAAGTTTAGTGTCATTTCTTGGCAAAAACAGGTCAACAGCCCGAGTCGTTTCCCTCCGTTTATTGAATTACATCAAAGTCAGGTTAATATAAGTTCTCCTCATTCGTTTAGCGGCCAGTTCAATCCATTGATTTGCTCCACCTTTTGTCTTAAATATCTCTGTGCAAAAAAAAAATAAAATTGCAAGATGCAAGGAAACACACCCTCCACCTTTCAAAAGAGTGACAAAACATAATACAACCATGGAATGAAACCAAGAAATGAATACATCTATGACATGCAAAACTGTACAAATTATTACAAAGCGTTAATCTAAAAATAAAAAGTGATTATATGAAAGCACATCAAAGGTAATGTAGATAAGACCACTGAAATTCAGAAGCATTTTATTCATGGATTGGCTTCTCTGGCTGACTATTCGAACAGCTCTCCGTCTGTGCGCATCACTAAACCTGCGTTTGGCCAGCAGCTGCGGGCGTTAGCTTGAGCTGCGGGTGGAAAGGTGTTGAGAGTCCCGAGTTAAGCCAGTCAATGAGCCTCTAGAGGTGAGCAGTGATATTGGAATGGCATGCTCATTTGTACTCAGAAGATTTTACCACAACACAAGATCGTTGGATAAAGTGAAGCACAACAGAACAGAAAAGCCAGAGAATCGTGTTCAGAGAGCCTGAGTTCTCTGAGGGTTTCCAAAGATCTGAAAGAAAAAGATCTGTGACATTTTTGTAAATACAAACAAACCCATTTACCAAACCAACAACCAACTTTTCTACAAAGAGATTGCATTTGTGTCCTTTGTAGAGTGCAATATTTAACACACATTATTCAGGGGACATTTCAATAAAGGGTCCCAGCCAGAGCTGCTCATAATAAACCCCCTCTCCTGCATTAAGTGTACAATATGTTCTCAAAATCATTGGAGGTTTTATGTTTAAACACCAAGGCAAGGCTGTTAAGGACAAAACCTATTCCTCTAACTTGTGCAGGAGGATGAAAGAACATTCTTGGCCAGCTTATACTTTACATCATTCTAATAAAAGATAACTGTGACTCGTCCATAACAGCTAAAGTGGTTGGTAATGTGCAATTAAACAACAGGATTTAAAACACTGCCCCTCCCAAAAAAAACCCCAAAACAAAACACATTTTCTGAGAAGAAGCTACATTGTTCTTTATCTTTGGGAATAAAACTTAAGAGCCTGCATCTTTTTCCACCCCCCACATACCTTTCTTTCAAGTTAAAGGAAAAATAAAAATGAATTTGGGGCAAAATATAAACGTCTGCATGTTCAAATCTCATATCAGTTCATACATATTGCTCTCTCACAATAGAGAAAATAGGATCAGAACAAAGATGCTTTTGTGGTTTTTTTTTTGTCAGATTCAACATTTAGCAACAAAATTTTCAAACAGCTTTCAAGAGTCAAATAAAAAAAATGGTCAAAAATACAATAACAGGGGGAAAAAAAATACAACATGGGTATGGGCATGGGTATATAAAAACAAATTTAAATTAAAAAAAAAGATCTTTTTCTCTACAGTATTTCCTTATTATATATTATACTTTCAGCCTATGTACATTATTGTGATGGAAATCGTGGTCGGTTTTACAGCTCAGTGGTGCTCCGTGGAAGATTTGGATTGTGCTGAGTCCAGCAAACATGACAATAGAACTGAACGTGTGAAAACGACAAGAGACGAAAAGCTCCGAGAGATGTTTCTAAGAGTCCACAGGTGGACGCGAGTGATGACGAGAGCGTGTGGCAAAAAACTAGAAGTCTCTGCACTTATCACTTTTCTAGAGCAAAGAAAGATTGGCTGCTTTGTTTTGGTCTTTTGTTTATTTCCCCAGTAAATGCAGCTGTTGGTACGGTCCACTACTGAAGAAGGAAGTGAGGGAAACAATACTGTTTTTCAACAGCTAGTGTTGCACTGAGAAATAAATAAGCCCCCCCTTCCACCCCAAAAACAAAAAAAAGAGTCTATATACAAATGCCAGTCGAGATAAAATCCACAAGTTCTCCCTCTTTGCAGCAGGGAGCATCGCCTGGGATGAGAAGATTCAAGTCCAGCCAGTAATGCTCTGCAGCTTCAGTTTTTCACCAAGCTAGGTGTAGAGGGGTCGTTATGTTCCAAATGATGCCCTGGCCATACACACACACACACACACACACACACGCACGCGCACAAACACACGCGCACACTCACAGCCAACACCCCCGCTGACAGTCCCCACGTTTTGCTCTCTTGAGAATCTCTTGCAGAACTGTAGCGCTGAGTGCAGTTCCATGGGCAGGGATGGGGAGGGGCCTGTAGCAGGGCAGGGCATGTTCTGATTGGCCGAGAGCTGCTGTCCATCATGTGTCCCAGCCCATTCGATCCGTGCTCTCCAGCGAGAGAGACTTGGTCTTGTGTGGGGAGGCGGGGCTCGGGGGGCTGCTGAAGGTGGAGCTATTGGAGGCAGTGGAGTGACGAGGGGAGTCCGAGTCCTGTAACACCAAACAGACACGCCGACGTCAGAAATCTGAAGGAAACGGCAGTGCTCGTGAAGGGGAGCTGCTTTGAATATATGCTGTTTTTAGCTGCACCTTTAGAGTTGAACAGTATTCAAATTCTTTATTATAGCGGAAAAACTAAATCAGTATTGGACATTTTAAATTAAATTACAGTAAATAAACAAGCTGTGTCAAATATTGCATTGTATTCATTTGACTGCATTTGTAACTTATTTGATAAGTTCTATTTCTCTGTAATGCCAATAGAAATAGACATAGTCCCAATTTCTACATTTATAATGTATGTATGGGCAGTAACGGATACACACATGAGAAATACCAGACATTGGCAACGGCCCATACTAACGCATCCTAAACACTATAGTGTATGTACAGCCTATACAAAAGTGTGCGTATCCCCTCTTCACATATAAACAACACACACACAATATGGACAAAAGTATTGGGAAACACTTCTTAATTGAATTCAGGTGGCTCCTGACTTCCAGTGAAGGGTAATCCTAATGCTTCAGTAATACCAAGACATTCTAGACAACGCCATGCTTCACTTTTTGTGTACACAGTTTGGTGAAGAACCTTTTCTTTTCCAGCATGACTGTCCCAGTGCACAAAGCAAGGTCCACAAAGACATGGCTGGGATAGAACTTGACTTGCTGCACAGAGCCCTGGCCTTTACTCCATCCAGCACCTTTGGGATGAACTGGAGCGGAGATTGTGAGCCAGACCTTCTCGTTCAACATCAGTGCCTGACCTCATAAACGCTCTAGTTCGTACAGAAACTCCAGAATCTTGAGGAAAGCCTTCCAAGAAGAGTGCAAACTGTTGTAAGTGCAAAGGTGGAATCGACTCCATATTAAAGTCCATGTATTTGAATGCAGTGTCGCTAAAATCCCTTCTGGTGTAAGGGTCAGGCGTCCCAATACTTTTCTCCATGTAGTGTATATTCGCATACTTTTGCATATTGGGGGTAAAAGGAGTTCTGTCTATTACTATGATGGATACATTTATTTTGCTTGGGAAACCCTGCTTCAGTGTGCACAACCCAAGGCCTGAAATCAGCATATACACAACATGGTGCTGTACCTGCAGTGATGGGACACAAGCGTAAACTACACAAGCATAAAAGGTGAACTATGGACCACACAGCTACATTTTACACACCTTAAAGAGTGAATGGGTGGATATTTGACGCCTCTACTTGAGCATGCAGAAAGAGGCCTTACAAATATTTGAGCTCAGAGTCAGAATGCTGTGCAAAGGATTATATGAGCACTTGAGGTGTTCTCACTCAGTAAATTTGATACATAAAGACCCAGAGCTAAATCTTGTAACACTGATACTTCACTGCTTTTATCTTCACTCTCGTAAGCCTCGTAAACACGGCTGACCTACTGATGCAACCCTCACAGGACCTGCTCAGCACAGTTAGAAACAAAAGCAAACACATCTAGTTCGAAATGTGTGGCCAAAGGCCAAAGGCAGTGACTGCTTCTTACATTATTCATAAATAAAAGACGATTAAAGACTTTTAAAATGATTTTGATTATACTAAAATGTCATATTTTCTATACATTAATATTCACTTAAATGCATCTTATGAAAAATAAAAAGTGTAAAAAGACTATCTTCATATTCTCATTACAGACAAATTACACTTCAGACACTGTTTTGTACTTGTAGCTGCTATGCCATGTTTACAAAGCAGGAGTTTAGTGAGGTATCACCCAGTGGAGCTTTTGAAAAAAAGCACTTTGCAAGAATTACAAGGTCCTTGAAGAACGTTTGTCAAAAAGGATTCTTCAAGAACTACTGAGCTCCACCACAACTCATGTTCGTGCTGGCATTTGCAAAGCGGTCATCTTCAAAAACACGGACTCGAAGTGCTTAAATGGTTCCTGATGCCTCAGTAAATAGTGACGTTTCAAATACATGCAAAGCCATGGATGTGTTCTGCATCAGCTTCTGCTTTATGTCCAGACCTTCCTTGTTTTCATGTGAGGTTCTCTCCCGCAGTTGGAGAAGCCATTGGGAACAGTATGGAGGGGAGCATGCCATTCCAAAACCAAATTTACAAAGTGGTGCAGGGCCTAGAGACCTTCAATCCTATTTAGGGTTAGTGCTTCAAGCACTATGGCCAGAGGCTGAGGGCTTTGGAATGGCTTACAATGGTCATGTAGGTGGTTCTGGGGGAGAAGCGTTCTGCAGGTGCGTCCGACAGTGCAGGCGACAGAAAATACTGCAGCGAATGTGTAAACTTTACCTTCATTTTACTAAGCAGGGTCCTTAGGGCCCGTTTCAGATCGGGCGTCTTCTCCGAGGGCGACACGGCCTGCCACAGGGGAGGAAAGGCACACTGAGAGCCAGAGACTGGCTTTCGCATTGGGGAAGGCTCAGAAAGGGCCGAAAGGAAAGACGAGGAGGGATGGAGATGCAGGGTGTGGCACAGGCACAGGGATCTGAGATGAGGCCCTGTGGAGTTTTGGTTGCAGGGATGGGACGGAATGGAAGCCATACTGAGAGGCTGGGCCAGTCCTGATCCTCGAGAACCCCTGCCTTCAACATTCTGGTGATTTCCTTGCTGTAACACACTCAGTCCAAATAAACACTTTCTAAACCAGCACTAGGTGAGTTTGAGAGTTCCGACACCTAGCAGAAATATATATTTTTAGAAAATAGTCGGGCATCCCTTTGCTCTCAAGACTGGCGGACTAGGTTAGCTATTTTATAACGTTCTCCATGTTCAAAAGGTGAACACAGCCTCAGATGTCTAGTCTAGGTGTGTGCTCTTCACCCAGAGCCACAGAGAAGAGAGCGAAAAAAATACTGGGCAGTTTCTTCATCTTCTGTGCTGCTGTTATAGATTGTTTCTTTTGCTATTTTCTTCTGGCTAAGAACTTACTATAATTTAAATTATGTTTACATTTATTTAAGATTTAAAATGATGAAAAAAATATTTTCAGATTTTTTTCAATCATGTTCAATGGATCAAATGTTTTATGGGAGGCATTAAAGGCTCTGTTTAAGTAAATTCTTTTTTTAAAAAAACATGCTGGAATGGAAATAGTCAGTGTCTGGAGTCTCTGTTACCAGCAAATCCAAAGCAGAAACACATGAACACTATAAAGTTTTTACTCACTTATCGCATGGGATATCGCCATGGCAACACTCAACATCATTATCGCATATCGCATGTTTTCCTAATATCGTGCAGCTCTAATGGGAAGTCACAGCCATAATACACAGGCTAACAATTTGAAGTGGTCACACAAAGTATTTAGACATTGGTGCCACATTCGTTCAGTGTATTAGGCTAATTTTGTTAGGAGAAAAACTGGTCTTTTTTTTGTAACGGACATCTCCAACACTGTTATTTTCTCTATGGTATTCATTCCAAAGCCATCTGGTGTTTTTAGACTGTAATTGGGCTCCAGGTCCCAATGTTTACTATAAGAGCTACATTTAGATTGAAACTAGTGTATGTTACAGGGGTTTATTTTTTTACATCCGAACGCACATTCCTAAAGTCCAAGGACTCTTACTTATAGCAATGGCATTCAAACTCCACCTATCATGTGTGGGGCAGTGATGTTATCCACTACGCTCTCACAATATATCCAAACACACCAGACCTGCGAGCTGCAACCATGGCAACATCTAACTGGACTTTCTCTTGAAGGTGTACAGATTCACCATAGAAACCTACAACGAAGTATAAAGAAACTCTCCAAAAATCTGACCCAGAAACCACTGAATGAGTTGAAGTGGGTGTGTTACAGCAAGACAAAAACAAGGGAAAAAATGTGCAGGACAGAAGCACTCTGACTACAAAAACTGAGCAAGGAGACACGGAAATAGCTGAGAAGGTTGCTGCTGTAACTATTTTGTACGTGGAGCGCTTGTTACTAATACTCCTGGCCCTTATTTGAAAGCCATGCAGGCCTCGCTGCAAGGACAGGGGTGAGGCGAGGTGGCTGGCACACTAGGAAATGGCATCGGGAGACTGGGATGCAGGTAGCTGAGTCTGGAGACTCCTAGAGAGCTTTACTCTTCTTCAAAGAAAACACACAAGCTAGCAAAAAAAACTATCATAGTTTTTGACAGATGTTTGGTTTGCCAAGCCATAGATCCTTTTAACTGCAGGTTTACTATTCAGTAACCACTGTATACTAATGTAGCTCTGAGAATGCAGTTTAAAAGGGTTCAAATTGTTTAAAAATGACATCAAAATCACATTGTTTAAATTACAGCTATGATGGTTATATGTAACCAATAATTAATACAGTCTTATGCAAAAGTTTGGCCACGCCTTGATAAAAAGCATATTTTGGTCATTTTTGTATTGAAAAGATGTAAACAGAGTTTCTCTAGTAAGTGGATAAAAATCTAATTTTCGGCAAACATTGATGCATAGTTACTTTTTATGTCATGAATTCAACAAAAATAAAAAATAAAACTCTGCAAAAGTTTGGGCACCCTACATAATCAGTACTTAGTAACACCTCCTCTGGCAGATCTCACAGCTTGCAAACACTTTTTGTAGGCAGCTAAAAGTCTTTCAATTCTTGTACTTGGGTTTTTCTACCATTCTTCATTGCAAAAGCCTTCTGGTTCTTTATTATTCTTTAGTTGTATTGGATGCACAGCTCTTTTAAGATCCACCCACGACTTTTTAATGATCAGCGGACTGTGATGGCCATTCCAAAACTTCAGTTGGGTCTCTTGAGGTAGTCCATGGTGGATTTCGAGGTATGATAGATCCACCCCCAATGATTAATAGATGGCAAGGTGTTCTTTTCATAAAATGCTGCTTCTTTTTTTCCTCCAAACATGCCTTTGCTGATTGTGGCCAAAGAGTTCTATTTTACCTTCATCAGTCCACAGCACTTGTTTCCAAAACGCATCAGGCTTCTGTAGATGTTCTGTTCCATACATCTGTCATTGGATTTTATGATGGGG